>CANJKZ010000056.1:5590000-5817500 GCA_947471745.1 Closterium sp. Naga37s-1 | reverse complement strand
TGTTCTTGCTATTTTGCACACGCTAGGCCCTTGTTCTTGAAATTTCGCACACGCTAGGCCCTTGTTCTTGAAATTTCGCACTCGCTAGGCCCTTGTTCTTGCTATTTCGCACACGCTAGGCCCTTGTTCTTGCAATTTCGCACACGCTAGGCCCTTGTTCTTGGAATTTTGCACTCGCTAGGCCCTTCTTCTTAAAATTTTGCACACGCTAGGCCCTTCTTCTCGCTATTTTGCACACGCTAGGCCCTTGTTCTTGCAATTTTGCACTCGCTAGGCCCTTGTTCTTGCAATTTTGCACACGCTAGGCCCTTGTTCTTGCAATTTTGCACACGCTAGGCCCTTGTTCTTGCAATTTTGCACTCGCTAGGCCCTTGTTCTTGAAATTTTGCACACGCTAGGCCCTTGTTCTTGCAATTTTGCACACGCTAGGCCCTTGTTCTTGCAATTTTGCACTCGCTAGGCCCTTGTTCTTGAAATTTTGCACACGCTAGGCCCTTGTTCTTGCAATTTTGCACTCGCTAGGCCCTTGTTCTTGCAATTTTGCACACGCTAGGCCCTTGTTCTTGCAAATTTTGCACACGCTAGGCTCTTGTTCTTTAAATTTTGCACACGCTTGGCCCTTGTTCTTGCTATTTTGCACACGCTAGGCCCTTGTTCTTGCTATTTTGCACACGCTAGGCCCTTGTTCTTGCAATTTTGCACACGCTAGGCCCTTGTTCTTGCTATTTTGCACTCGCTAGGCCCTTGTTCTTGCAATTTTGCACACGCTAGGCCCTTGTTCTTGCAATTTTGCACACGCTAGGCCCTTGTTCTTGCAATTTTGCACTCGCTAGGCCCTTGTTCTTGCAATTTTGCACACGCTAGGCCCTTGTTCTTGCAATTTTGCACTCGCTAGGCCCTTGTTCTTGCAATTTTGCACACGCTAGGCCCTTGTTCTTGCAATTTTGCACACGCTAGGCCCTTTTTTTTGCAATTTTGCACTCGCTAGGCCCTTGTTCTTGAAATTTTGCACACGCTAGGCCCTTGTTCTTGCAATTTTGCACTCGCTAGGCCCTTGTTCTTGCAATTTTGCACACGCTAGGCCCTTGTTCTTGCAATTTTGCACTCGCTAGGCCCTTTTTTTTTATATTTTGCACACGCTAGGCCCTTGTTCTTGAAATTTTGCACACGCTAGGCCCTTGTTCTTGCAATTTTGCACTCGCTAGGCCCTTGTTCTTGCACTTTTGCACACGCTAGGCCCTTGTTCTTGCAATTTTGCATACGCTAGGCCCTTGTTCTTGGAATTTTGCACTCGCTAGGCCCTTGTTCTTGCTATTTTGCACACGCTAGGCCCTTGTTCTTGAAATTTTGCACACGCTAGGCCCTTGTTCTTGCAATTTTGCACTCGCTAGGCCCTTGTTCTTGCAATTTTGCACACGCTAGGCCCTTGTTCTTGAAATTTTGCACACGCTAGGCCCTTGTTCTTGCAATTTTGCACTCGCTAGGCCCTTGTTTTTGCAATTTTGCACACGCTAGGCCCTTGTTCTTGAAATTTTGCACACGCTAGGCCCTTGTTCTTGCAATTTTGCACTCGCTAGGCCCTTGTTCTTGCAATTTTGCACACGCTAGGCCCTTGTTCTTGCAATTTTGCACTCGCTAGGCCCTTGTTCTTGCTATTTTGCACACGCTAGGCCCTTGTTCTTGCAAATTTTGCACACGCTAGGCTCTTGTTCTTGCTATTTTGCACACGCTTGGCCCTTGTTCTTGCTATTTTGCACACGCTAGGCCCTTGTTCTTGCAATTTTGCACACGCTAGGCCCTTGTTCTTGCAATTTTGCACACGCTAGGCCCTTGTTCTTGCAATTTTGCACTCGCTAGGCCCTTGTTTTTGCAATTTTGCACACGCTAGGCCCTTGTTCTTGCAATTTTGCACACGCTAGGCCCTTGTTCTTGCAATTTTGCACTCGCTAGGCCCTTGTTCTTGCAATTTTGCACACGCTAGGCCCTTGTTCTTGCAATTTTGCACTCGCTAGGCCCTTTTTTTTGCAATTTTGCACACGCTAGGCCCTTGTTCTTGAAATTTTGCACACGCTAGGCCCTTATTCTTGCAATTTTGCACTCACTAGGCCCTTTTTCTTGCACTTTTGCACACGCTAGGCCCTTGTTCTTTCTATTTTGCATACGCTAGGCCCTTGTTCTTGGAATTTTGCACTCCCTAGGCCCTTGTTCTTGCTATTTTGCACACGCTAGGCCCTTGTTCTTGCAATTTTGCATACGCTAGGCCCTTGTTCTTGGAATTTTGCACTCGCTAGGCCCTTGTTCTTGGAACTTTGCACTCGCTAGGCCCTTGTTCTTGCTATTTTGCACACGCTAGGCCCTTGTTCTCGCTATTTTGCACACGCTAGGCCCTTGTTCTTGCAATTTTGCACTCGCTAGGCCCTTGTTCTTGCAATTTTGCACACGCTAGGCCCTTGTTCTTGCTATTTTGCACACGCTAGGCCCTTGTTCTTGCAATTTTGCACACGCTAGGCCCTTGTTCTTGGAATTTTGCACTCGCTAGGCCCTTGTTCTTGCTATTTTGCACACGCTAGGCCCTTGTTCTTGCAATTTTGCATACGCTATGTGAAAATGAAACGAGGAATGAGTAGGAGCCATAGCTAGGTAAGCCCTAGCTAGGCAAGAGAGAATAAGCAAAGGAGGATGTTCACTAGAAAGCAGCAGGATACATATAGGAAACCCTAGGGGGTTGTACTCGCTATAGAGTACCCCACTGCAGGCTAGAGAACAATAACATTCTGACACACCCCCATAGTCAAAGTGGGGTATAATCAGCAGAGCAAGTAGTCCTAGAGCAGGTTCACATGCACAAGTAAAGCTAGGGGCAGTCGCAGAGGGCAAGTGAGGAGGAGGAGGAACTGTGGAAGGAGAGAAGATGGGAGGCAACGACTGAAGCTGCAGAGGCACGGGCACAGGAGCGGCCTACTCAGTGGCTACCGAAGCAAGGGCGACGGACTACTGGAGTAACTGGCTCCGCGGCTATAGACGAGCGGCAGGAACAACGGACCCACTGGCGACTGGTGCAACAGGCTCACTGGCTACCGAAGCAAGGGCGACGGACTACAGGCGCTGCAGGCGACACGACCGCTACCTCCACACAACCTCCTCCAACTGCCCCACACCCTCGACACACACCCCCTGCTGAACCCCTAACTCCACTCCTACAGCACCCCCCTTAAACCCTAAACCCTAGGCTCCCACACACCCACCCCCCTCAGCGGCAGCTGCAGCAGTGGGAGACCAGGGAGGAGGAGGAGCAAGGGGAGTAACACACAACCGCCACCCCCACACTCCTCACCCCCAAACCCTAATTCAGGAGAACGGGCAGCAGTAGGGGTGGGGCACCGTCAGAAGCACGGGGGACAGCGAGCAGCTCAGGGACAGAGAGGAACGGGCCGCCCACGGGCCTGGCACAGCCCGACGAACCGCGCGCAGGCGGCCCGAGCCGCGCACGGGCCTGGCGCAGCCCGTACGGGCCGCGCGTAGGCCTGGCGCAGCCCGTACGGGCCGCGCGCGGGCCTGGCGCAGCCCGTACGGGCCGCGCGCGGGCCGGGCGCAGCCCGTACGGGCCGCGCTCGGGGCTGGCGCAGCCCGCGCTGGCCAGGACGGGCGACGGGGGACGACGGGCTGGTCCCCGTCGCCTGTCGAAGCGCCCCCCGGGGGCGACGCGCGGACCGACGGGGCAGAAGGCCGCCGCGCGCCTCGGGGCGCACGGCGGGCAGAAAACCGCCGCGCGCCTCGGGGCGCACGGCGGGCAGAAAACCGCCGCACGCTCCGAGCGCGCGGCGGGAAGAGAAATCCGTCGCACGTCACGGGGCGTGCAACACACAGAGTAGCAGCGGAAGCAGCAGTAGGGCCCACAGGCCAGGAGCGTGAGTGCTCTGATACCATGTGAAAATGAAACGAGGAATGAGTAGGAGCCATAGCTAGGTAAGCCCTAGCTAGGCAAGAGAGAATAAGCAAAGGAGGGTGTTCACGAGAAAGCAGCAGGATACATAAAGGAAACCCTAGGGGGTTGTACTCGCTATAGAGTACCCCACTGCAGGCTAGAGAACAATAACATTCTGACACGCTAGGCCCTTGTTCTTGGAATTTTGCACTCGCTAGGCCCTTGTTCTTGCTATTTTGCACACGCTAGGCCCTTATTCTCGCTATTTTGCACACGCTAGGCCCTTGTTCTTGCAATTTTGCACACGCTAGGCCCTTGTTCTTGGAATTTTGCACTCGCTAGGCCCTTGTTCTTGCTATTTTGCACAAGCTAGGCCCTTGTTCTTGCAATTTTGCATACGCTAGGCCCTTGTTCTTGGAATTTTGCACTCGCTAGGCCCTTGTTCTTGCTATTTTGCACACGCTAGGCCCTTATTCTCGCTATTTTGCACACGCTAGGCCCTTGTTTCTTGCAATTTTGCACTCGCTAGGCTCTTGTTCTTGCTATTTTGCACATGCTAGGCCCTTGTTCTTGAAATTTTGCACACGCTAGGCCCTTGTTCTTGCAATTTTGCACACGCTAGGCCCTTGTTCTTGCATTTTTGCACTCGCTAGGCTCTTGTTCTTGCTATTTTGCACACGCTAGGCCCTTGTTCTTGAAATTTTGCACACGCTACGCCCTTGTTCTTGAAATTTTGCACACGCTCGTCCCTTGTTCTTGCAATTTTGCACTCGCTAGGCCCTTGTTTTTGCAATTTTGCACACGTTAGGCCCTTGTTCTTGCAATTTTGCACACGCTAGGCCCTTGTTCTTGCAATTTTGCACTCGCTAGGCCCTTGTTTTTGCAATTTTGCACACGCTGGGCCCTTGTTCTTGCAATTTTGCACTCGCTAGGCCCTTGTTCTTGCAATTTTGCACACGCTGGGCCCTTGTTCTTGCTATTTTGCACACGCTAGGCCCTTTTTTTGCAATTTTGCACACGCTAGGCCCTTGTTCTTGCAATTTTGCACACGCTAGGCCCTTGTTCCTGGAATTGTGCACTCGCTAGGCCCTTGTTCTTGAAATTTTGCACACGCTAGGCCCTTGTTCTTGCAATTTTGCACACGCTGGGCCCTTGTTCTTGCTATTTTGCACACGCTGGGCCCTTGTTCTTGCAATTTTGTACACGCTGGGCCCTTGTTCTTGCTATTTTGCACACGCTAGGCCCTTGTTCTTGGAATTTTGCACTCGCTAGGCCCTTGTTCTTGGAATTTTGCACTCGCTAGGCCCTTGTTCTTGCTATTTTGCACACGCTAGGCCCTTATTCTCGCTATTTTGCACACGCTAGGCCCTTGTTCTTTCAATTTT
This sequence comes from Closterium sp. Naga37s-1, assembly GCA_947471745.1. Taxonomy (NCBI): domain Eukaryota; kingdom Viridiplantae; phylum Streptophyta; class Zygnematophyceae; order Desmidiales; family Closteriaceae; genus Closterium; species Closterium sp. Naga37s-1. The sequence continues at coordinate 5,812,190 of CANJKZ010000056.1, read as the reverse complement.
GCATTCGCTAGGCCCTTGTTCTTTCAATTTTGCACATGCTAGGCCCTTGTTCTTGCTATTTTGCACACGCTAGGCCCTTGTTCTTGCAATTTTGCACACGCTAGGCCCTTGTTCTTGGAATTTTGCACTCGCTAGGCCCTTGTTCTTGCTATTTTGCACACGCTAGGCCCTTGTTCTTGCAATTTTGCATACGCTAGGCCCTTGTTCTTGGAATTTTGCACTCGCTAGGCCCTTGTTTTTGCTATTTTGCACACGCTAGGCCCTTATTCTCGCTATTTTGCACTCGCTAGGCCCTTGTTCTTGCAATTTTGCACTCGCTAGGCCCTTGTTTTTGCAATTTTGCACACGCTAGGCCCTTGTTCTTGAAATTTTGCACACGCTAGGCCCTTGTTCTTGCAATTTTGCACTCGCTAGGCCCTTGTTTTTTCAATTTTGCACACGCTAGGCCCTTGTTCTTGAAATTTTGCACTCGCTAGGCCCTTGTTCTTGCAATTTTGCACACGCTAGGCCCTTGTCCTTTCTGTTTTGCACACGCTAGGCCCTTGTCCTTGCAATTTTGCACACGCTAGGCCCTTTTTTCTTGCAATTTTGCACACGCTAGGCCCTTGTTCTTTAAATTTTGCACACGCTAGGCCCTCGTTCTTGCAATTTTGCACACGCTAGGCCCTCGTTCTTGCAATTTTGCACACGCTAGGCCCTTGTTCTTGCAAATTTTGCACTCGCTAGGCCCTTGTTCTTGCAATTTTGCACTCTCTAGGCCCTTGTTCTTGCAATTGTGCACACGCTAGGCCCTTGTTCTTGCAATTTCGCACACGCTGGGCCCTTGTTCTTGCTATCGTTACCATGCGATTCGTTACCATTTGTCGGCAAACACAGCCGTCATCGCAGGCGCCAAACTTTTCAATGCGCACGAACCAAGCTGAAATTGCTTTGGTATGTCTATTTGAGCATAAACCACCCGAACATGCAACAATATTCAGGCCGTTCGATGCTTGTCCCTACGCCTATAGGGATCCATGCGCTTCGCTAACATTTGTCGGCAGACACGACCGTCATCGCAGGCGCCGAACTTTTCTTTGCGCATAATCCAAGCTGAAATTGCTCTGGTATGTGTATTTGAGTATAAGTCATCCGAGTATGCAACAACATTCAGGCCGTTCGATGATTCTCCGTACGTCTGTAGGGATCCAATGCGCTTCGTTACTTCGTTAGACATAGCCGCCATCGCATGCGCCAAACTTTTCTGTGCGCACGAACCAAGCTGAAAGTGCTCTGGTAGTTGTATTTGATCATTTGCCACCCGAATATGCAATAACATTCAGGCCGTTCGATGCTTTTCGATGTGCCTATATGTATTCATGCGTTTCCTTAGCATTTGTCGGCAGACACTGCCGTCATCGCAGTCGCCGAACTTTTCCTTGTGTGCGAACCGAGATAAAATTGCTCCGGTATGTGCATTTGAGCATGGGCAGATGCGGCGAGTGGAGCATGCAGCCGAGCCGACGCGCGGCACTAACAGGCGTGCAACAAGGGAAAAACTCTTGGTATACCGGAAGGTATTTTATGAGGGTGTCAACCAGGGCTGTCAAAGTAAGGGTATTTGCTCGACTGAGATGCCCCGAACATTCCGAAGCGGCTCGACTGTTTTTAGTGTTAGATTAGCATGGCGCCCGTGAGAGTTAGTCAAAGTTAACGTGGCGCCCGTAAGCCTTCCCCTGAATCCAAGTTTTGGTTTCAGTTTCGAAGGACCCCAGCCCTTTCCCCCCTTCTCGGGATGTTTTTTGCCTACGATGTAGAGGCTGTAGGTGCGTTGATGCGAAGTTATAGTGCACTTATGCGACGTAATAGGTTTGTCCTACCTTTGTTAAAGCCAGGGTCTCACGTACTACAAGTGTTTTGCAGTTGATGGTGAAAGTTTGGCTGTGATTGGTTGGCGAGGTGTAAGGTTTGAAGTGGGGTGAAGCGAGGGGTGCGAAGCGAACACAAATCGTTGGGGGTACCCGAACCTTCTAGGCTTGGAAACTTGGTTCGGAGCCAGCCCTAAAATGCCCCCAAATCATCGAAAGTCTCAAGTACCCAAAAGTGTTGTGCAATTGCTACTGGAGCAGTGACGGGGTGTGTCGCAAGCCGAGTTTCCAACCCAACCAGAGACAACTTCGCCAGCACTAACTTGGTTACCTAGCTTCAAGTGTTTTGCAGTTGATGGCTCCTTAGGTTACATGAGACCCTGGCTTTAAATTAGAGTTGAAGTACGCTTTTATAATTGGGGCTGCGCCCGTGAAAATCAGTGTTGGTCCTAGGGACTTCGACAGGCATAGTGCCAGGTGCTGGAGATGGGGGGAAGTGCTGCTGATTGCTGTGTTCGTTTCGCAGAATGTTTTCGTCGAGCAGTTACCAGCAGGTTGCGCCTGCCTTGACCCCACCTCGGTTTCTTCCCAGCAAGTTACGGAGTCAGTTCTCGGGGACATCGTCGCCCGGGTTACAATTCGCAAACTTGGGAGGGGGACGTGGTTGAGGTGGCTGACGAAATCAGTTCACTTCGTCTCCGTCGCCATTCACCTGTCTTGAGCTGTGAAGTCAAACCACTAACTTACCAGGCCCTAGTTTGGGCACTGTTGGGGGAACAATCTTGGAGGACCCCCAAATCTTTGTGACCGCAATCGCCGGTTGCATCTAGAACCAGCATAGTGTCGTTAGTTACGCTGCAGATTCTACCTTCTCTTGGCCAACCTCGGTTCCCACAGTCCGCCAGCCTCTTACCCCGCCGTCCCTGTCCGAACTCTTCCATTCATTTTCTGCGTTCGCTCCATTCGCCGGAGCGCCTGGGCGGCGGTCTCATTCCATTATCCCTTGTGTGGGCCCATCGGGCGGCGCGAATGGGCGACGTGGAGGAGGAGGAGAGCCGGCGGCTGGAGGACTTTTACACGCTGCACGAGGTGCTGGGCACGGGCGGGTTCTCCGTGGTGCAGCGCGCCGAGTCGAAGGAGGACGGCACGGCGGTGGCGGTGAAGACGCTGAAGAAGCACGGCGGGCCGAGCGTGTCGAACGCGCTGGTGGAGAACGAGATCATGGTGATGAACCGCATCGTGGACGAGGTGTCGCCGCACCCCAACGTCATCCACCTCGTCGACGTGTTCGAGGACGCGCACTGCATCCACCTCGTGCTCGAGCTCTGCTCCGGCGGGGAGCTCTTCGACCGCATCGTGCAGCAGGAGCGCTACTCCGAGGCGGGCGCCGCGCTCGTCATCCGCCAGATCGCCAACGGGCTGCGCAGCCTGCACGCCGCGCGCATCGCGCACCGCGACCTCAAGCCCGAGAACTGCCTGTTCCTGACGGCGGCGCCCGACGCGCCGCTGAAGATCATGGACTTCGGGCTGAGCTCCATCGAGGGCGAGACGAGCCCGCTCGTGGGCCTCTTCGGCTCCATCGACTACGTCTCGCCCGAAGCGCTCTCCCGCCGCGAGTCGCGCGCCGCCGGGGACATGTGGTCGCTGGGCGTCATCCTCTACATCCTGCTCTGCGGGTGCGCGCGCTGAGGGGGGGAAGGGGGGAAGAGGGATACAGGGTGGGGGGAGGGGGGAGGGGGGAGGAGGGAGGGGGGAGGGGATGCCAGGGCAAGCGCAGGCGCAGGCGCAGGAGCAGGGGCAGGTGCTTGGGCAGGCGCAGGAGAAGGCGCAGGAGCAGGCGCAGGTGCAGGCGTAGGGCAGGCCAAGGCGCAAGGGCAGGGGCAGGGGCAGGGGCAGGGGCAGGGGCAGGGACAGGGGCAGGGGCAGGGGCAGGGATAAGGGGGGGGGGCAGAGGCAGGGACAAGGGCAGGGGCAGGCGCAGGGGCAAGGGAGGGGGAAGAGCGGCGGCAAGGGCAGGGACAGGTGCAGGCGCGGGCGCAGGGGCGGTGTGCGGGGAGGTAAGGGTAGGGGAGGGCGCATGCTCGGGAGGCGGATGCCTTGGCAGAAGGGGTGCAAATTCTGTGGGACGGGCTGGGATGTACCGGTGATGATGATGATGTACCGGTGATGATGATGATGTACCGGTGATGATGATGATGTACCGGTGATGATGATGATGTACCGGTGATGATGATGATGTACCGGTGATGATGATGATGTACCGGTGATGATGATGATGTACCGGTGATGATGATGATGTACCGGTGTGCAAATGATGCTGGTGCCGTTCATTGTGACCTCAGCTGTGAGTGGGCGAGGTGCAGAGATTCATTCTAAATGCCTCAAGCCCGGTACCTGATGCCCCATGTGTGGTGTGTGGTGCGTGCATGGCTGTGCATGCAGGTACCCGCCCTTCCACGCGCTCAACAACCGTGCCAAGCAGCAACTCATTCTCAACGTCAGTCCCCCCTCCTCCTCCCTGCGCCTCTCATGCCTAATCCTTCCCTTCCTGCTGCAACAAGTCATTATGCCCCTATGCCACTGCTATCCTGAGGGGTTCTGCAAACGAGGTGGCGTGACGTGGCATGGTGTGGTGTGTGCGTGGTGTGTGTGTGGGTGGCAGGCGAGTTTTGACTTTGAGGAGGCGACATGGAGGAGCATATCGCAGTCCGCCAAGCAGCTCGTCACCAGCCTGCTCACCGTCGACCCCTCCAAGCGACCCACCGCTGCTGAGGTAAGCTTCTCCTCCAAGCAAGCCCCTCCCCGAAACAAGCCTCTCCTTTGCTACCCATCCACCCCTGCCTCATATCCTCTGTTCATGTGCCCCATACCACACTCGCATTACTGACCTCTCCCTTCCCTCCTGGGCACCCTCCCCTCTGGGCCACGCCCTGCCCCCTGTGCGCGCCCGTGGCAGCTGCTGCTGCACCCGTGGGTGAAGGGCGACGCAGCGAGGCAGGAGCCGATGGAGCCAGAGGTGTGCCGGCGCCTGCTCACCTTCAACGCACGCCGCAAGTTCCGAGCGGCGGCGTATGCGAGCATCGTGAGCAACAAGCTCATGCTGCGCACACGGGCGCTGCGGAACATACTGGGTGGATTCGACACACTCAATGAGACGGAGCTCAAGGACCTGCACACGCACTTCAAGAGAATGTGAGCTGCACACATGCATGCACGCACACGCACACGCACACGCGTGCGCACGCATGCGTACACGCAAGAAACTCATTACAAATCTTGCACCAGCTTCTTACCTTCACCAATCTCTGGTGCCATTCACTGACCTGCACCGCCTGTTTTCCCCATTGAACCCACCCATTGCCCCCTTTTCCCCTTTCCCTCCCTGCATGCTGCTCAGATCGTCGAGTGGCACGAGTGTGACAGTGGCGGAGTTTGAGGACGTGCTGAGGGCCATGGGCATGGGCAGCCTGGTGCCGATGGCGCGGCGCGTGTTTGAGGTGTTTGACAGCGACAAGAACGGCTCCGTCGACATGCGGGAGATCGTCTGTGGCCTCGCTGCCTTCCGCAAGTCCCAAGGCGACGACGCCCTGCGCCTCTGCTTCAAGGTGCGCCTCTGCTTCAAGGTGCGCCTCTGCTTCAAGGTGCGCCTCTGCTTCAAGGTGCGCCTCTGCTTCAAGGTGCGCCTCTGCTTCAAGGTGCGCCTCTGCTTCAAGGTGCGCCTCTGCTTCAAGGTGCGCCTCTGCTTCAAGGTGCGCCTCTGCTTCAAGGTGCGCCTCTGCTTCAAGGTGCGCCTCTGCTTCAAGGTGCGCCTCTGCTTCAAGGTGCGCCTCTGCTTCAAGGTGCGCCTCTGCTTCAAGGTGCGCCTCTGCTTCAAGGTGCGCCTCTGCTTCAAGGTGCGCCTCTGCTTCAAGGTGCGCCTCTGCTTCAAGGTGCGCCTCTGCTTCAAGGTGCACCTCTGCTTCAAGGTGCGCCTCTGCTTCAAGGTGCGCCTCTGCTTCAAGGTGCGCCTCTGCTTCAAGGTGCGCCTCTGCTTCAAGGTGCGCCTCTGCTTCAAGGTGCGCCTCTGCTTCAAGGTGCGCCTCTGCTTCAAGGTGCGCCTCTGCTTCAAGGTGCGCCTTTGCTTCAAGGTGCGCCTCTGCTTCAAGGTGCGCCTCTGCTTCAAGGTGGGCTTTTTTTTAGGCACCTTCGTTCTAGATGTCCTAGTTTTTGCGAGCCACATTGGGATTGATGTTAAAAAAGAGGGAAGAAAAGAGTGGGGGGTTTGGGGGAGGGGGGTTGGAGGGGGATTGCAGTGCACGCGGCATTGGAAGCTGAGGGCTGCCTTTCACACTGCTCATACCCACCCAGTGTGCCCCGCGACCTGGGCTCCACAAGAAACACCCTTTGAAGCAAATTGTGAAGGGATGGTCAGTGGTGCATGCATTGAGAGGGCCGCTCTGCTGAGAGACTCACACTGCCTTGCCTCCATCCATTTCCCCTGTGCCACTCATCTCTCTCCACGGCATGCAGATGTACGATGCGGATGACTCAGGATACATTTCAAAGGACGAGCTTGCTGCTATGCTCAAGGTGAGCTCGCTGCCATGCTTGTGTCTGAATGGGAATGGTTTTCAATAGATGCAACTGAGCTTGTTCAGAAGCGCTCTCCACCCAGCAGTGTACCTGCACTATTTTGTACCAACGCACCACTGGCAGAAACCTGAGTTACAGCCATTGAGACAAACAGGTGTGTTGGTTACATTGCCATGTCTCATCACCCCTCACTCACTCATCACTGGATTGCTGAACTCATGCTCTGCCCAACCCATGCTCTGCTCTCTGCTGCACACGTGCTTGGCTGGCATGGCATGGCATGGCATGGCATGGCAGGCGCTACCGGAGGACTATCTACCCCCGGACATCCTAGAGCCGGGCATACTGGACGAGTTCTTTGACCGCATGGACGCCAACTGTGACGGGCGGCTCAGTTTCGACGAGTTCAAGGCCGCCATCCACGCCGACCACTTCCTCGTCGACGCGCTCCTGCAGCCCGCCCGCGGCGAGTCGCCCGCCGCCCGACCGCCGCCCAAAGGGGAGTCTCCGCTGTTCCGCCAACACCAGTGGTGACACGCGAGCATGCCGCCCTCTGCACTCTTTCTTTACTACGCTGGAGAGCCGCTGCTGATCCCATAAAAACATTTCTCTTGAGCCAAGTGATGTGCCCACTCGGCCGCCCCTTCACTAACATTGGCATAACAACAGGCCCAACTGATGGGCTGCCAGAAACATACAGAATCAATATTGTCTTTTGAGGGCTGTTTAGAATCATTACCGTATTTCGACATTGTGGTGGTTCATGCATGGAATTTATATTGAGAAACTGTACAGTACCTATCCATTGTTGTTGTTGTGTCCTTTTTTAGCTTATAAAGAGATCTCTGCGCTCGAGGGTGGTGGGGCATCAACACGAGGTGCATAGGAAGTTGGGTATCAGGCGAGTGTGACGGTGGGTGCCTAAGATGGGGGCAGATTGCGAGCATCAGTTGGGCGGCAGGGAGCCAGCAGCACGGAGGTGGTCCACGAACTCGTCTATGAGGTACGGCCAGGCGCCGCCCTCGTCGTACTGCTCCAACTGCCCCTGCGTCAACTGAGAGCCCCCATGCGAGGGGGAGAAGAAGAGAGGGAGTGGGGTGGGGGATGGATTGCTTGAGCAGGGCGCATGTAGTGGCAGGGGCACATGATGGTGGAGATGGTGCTTCCATGGCAAGGGGGGCAGTCCCCCCAACCAACCCGCATGGGTGCAGGGGCAGGAAAGGCAGGTGCCGCCAGGTGCAGAGTAGGAAGGGCAGGATAGGGCGGGTGCAGAATAGGCGGGGCAGGAGCAGGAGCAACATACCCGGGAGAAGTCAAAGAGCTGCGACCAGGTGTCCTTGGATATGGCCTTGTTGTGCTGCACCTGCTCCCACCCACACACGCCATGCAATGCGTGCAGCCATGTAGCACATCCAACCACGCCATGCATGCAGCCATGTAGCACATCCAACCACGCCATGCATGCAGCCATGTAGCACATCCAACCACGCCATGCATGCAGCCATGTAGCACATGTAGTGCCACACACCACGGCAGTGAGGTTCAGATGTAACAACCACATAACACACGGGGATATGAAAGCAGGGAAGGGTGAAGCAGGTTCCCAGAGGCATCTTGAGGGTTCCTCAGCAACCACTGTGTTTTCAGACCGGCTCCACTCACCCTCACTACTGTCCCACCTTCACCATACCATACCACTCCACCAACTTTTTCACCCTCACCACCTCAGTCCAGCGCCCGCGTGTGGCTCACCCTGACGAAGTCACACCAGTGGTCGACGTGCGGCCAGCTGCGGTAGCCCAGCAGCAGCTGCCACATGCCGATGGCCGTGTCCAGCGCCAGCCACTTCTGGCCCTGTGGGGAGGGAGGGCAAAGCGATGGCGGCGACAGGAGGACAGCGTGGGTGGGTTGGAGCACCTTGCAGGGCACTGACAGTGCTGTGTGGAGCAGTGACATTACAATGGTCATTCCGCAGCCCACCTCCTCTCACTCAGAGTCGCATGCCACCTCTCCTCTGCACCACACCCAACCCCTCTGCTGCCACCAGTCCGCACTGCCCTCCTTTATTCTCTCTCTCGCACGCCTACCTTCTCCTTGGCCCACGCGAACGCAAAGTTGTATATTTGGCGAAACACGTCTGTGTGAGACACAGGCCACCACAGGCAAGAGGGGGGCGAGAGGAGCAAAGAATGAAAGGATAGGAATGTGATGATGTCGTTGGGTGGGGTGAGAGCGGAACTGATAGGGCAGGAAGGGCCAGAAAATAGATGTGAACGAAAAGAAGCGATGCAGAAAACACAAGTGCAACCTATAGGTCGTGCCATGCTTGCACATCTCTATCCTACGATGCCTCTTGGTCCGCTACTCACAATCTTTGCCCCACACCCCGCCCACCTCCCCACCCACCCTCTTAACTGCCCCTCACACTCATCTCCCCCCTCCTTCCCATCTCCCCTCCCTCCCATGGCTGCTCACTCTCGTCTTGCAGCTCGCGCCGGAATGATGGCAGCAGCGCCTTCAGCGCCTCCAGTGACGTCACCCTGCCACCATGGGAGGCGGGGGTGTGGATAAGGGGAGGTGGGGTAATGGGCAAAGAAAAAGGAGAGGATGTGCGGGGTTGAGAAAGGCGAGGGGCTTGTGAGACCCAAGAGTAGACAACCTGAACTGCAGCAACATTGCAACAGAGCACAAGACAAGCGTTGGTCGGTCAGTGGCAGCATGGGAAGGGGGATTTTGTGTGGTGCATGCATGTGAGAAGGCAAGGGGCTGACCGCAGGGAGCGCAGGCCGGAGGTGAACTCTTGGCGCGAGTACTCGCACATGGTGGCCGCACCCAGATGCCATGACAGCACCAGCTGTGGGGCATGGGACACATGGGGGGAAGGGAACACGTATGGGGCTTACAGCAGGGATGCAGTGCATGCACGTGGACAAGAAATAGCAGCCAAGAGTGCGGCATCAATCGCATGGTAAAAAAAGGCAGTAGAGGTGCAGGAGAGAGAGCAGGGCATGCGCGCTCACCATAACAATGTCCTGTGGCTCCACCTGGTGCCGCCCACATGGCACGTTCAACGGGGTACCATGGTATTCGGGCGGGAACAACATGGCATGGCACAGAGGGAGAAAAGGGATTGTGAGTGGAAGAGTACGGAGGAGAGTAGAGCACGTGGCCACGATGGAACATGGGAGACTCAGGCGATGGAGATAATATTGTCAATGGCAATGGTGCCGGTTGGGAAAGAGAAGCAGGGAGCGTGGGGTGGGAGCGAGCAGGAAGGTTGAGGAGCAGGCACGTGCAGCATAGGAGCAGGCACGTGCAGCATAGGAGCAGGCACGTGCAGCATAGGAGCAGGCACGTGCAGCATAGGAGCAGGCACGTGCAGCATGAGCGCACCTCGAGGTCTTCACACATGCGCGAGATGCCGTCCACGAGAATCATATCTGAATCCGGATCTGATGCAGCACACGGAGGAGGGCGAGTGGGACAGGGCACCAGCAGCACACTAACCAGGTTTTAGCTTGCATTGCAATACCGGCACGGCATAAACAGCAGTTTTGATTTAAATATGTCAGCGGCACGCACCTTTGTAGCGCAGGAAGAGCTCTTGTATGGGATCCACTGGTGGCTGCTGGGGCGGCATGGCATGCCCCCCTTGCTGCTGGTGGTGGAAGTGCGAGCGCCCCGTGAAGGCTACCAGGAAGCCCCCTCCGCCCCGCGCGGCCATGGGCGCCCCCCCCGCCTGGTAGCGCGCCAGTGCTGGCGCCACCTCCCACTCGCTGCCCTGCAGCGCTGCCACCGCATCGCGCTCACTGCCGTGTGCACGCAAGCAGGCGCGCATGGGACGGGATGAGACGTTGAGTTGAAAAGGAGCTGATGAGGATTCGTGGCATGCGTGGCATGCGTGGCATGGGTGGCATGCGTGGCATGCGTGGCATGGGTGGCATGGGTGGCATGCGTGGCATGGGTGGCATGGGTGGCATGCGTGGCATGGGTGGCATGCGTGGCATGGGTGGCATGGGTGGCATGGGTGGCATGCGTGGCATGCGTGGCATGGGTGGCATGCGTGGCATGGGTGGCATGGGTGGCATGGGTGGCATGCGTGGCATGGGTGGCATGGGTGGCATGGGTGGCATGGGTGGCATGGGTGGCATGCGTGGCATGGGTGGCATGGGTGGCATGGGTGGCATGGGTGGCATGGGTGGCATGGGTGGCATGGGTGGCATGGGTGGCATGGGTGGCATGGGTGGCATGGGTGGCATGCGTGGCATGGGTGGCATGGGTGGCATGGGTGGCATGGGTGGCATGGGTGGCATGGGTGGCATGGGTGGCATGGGTGGCATGGGTGGCATGGGTGGCATGCGTGGCATGGGTGGCATGCGTGGCATGGGTGGCATGGGTGGCATGCGTGGCATGGGTGGCATGGGTGGCATGGGTGGCATGGGTGGCATGGGTGGCATGGGTGGCATGGGTGGCATGGGTGGCATGCGTGGCATGGGTGGCATGCGTGGCATGGGTGGCATGGGTGGCATGCGTGGCATGCGTGGCATGGGTGGCATGGGTGGCATGCGTGGCATGGGTGGCATGGGTGGCATGGGTGGCATGCGTGGCATGGGTGGCATGGGTGGCATGCGTGGCATGGGTGGCATGGGTGGCATGGGTGGCATGGGTGGCATGGGTGGCATGGGTGGCATGGGTGGCATGGGTGGCATGCGTGGCATGGGTGGCATGGGTGGCATGCGTGGCATGGGTGGCATGGGTGGCATGCGTGGCATGGGTGGCATGGGTGGCATGCGTGGCATGGGTGGCATGGGTGGCATGGGTGGCATGCGTGGCATGGGTGGCATGGGTGGCATGGGTGGCATGCGTGGCATGGGTGGCATGGGTGGCATGCGTGGCATGGGTGGCATGGGTGGCATGGGTGGCATGCGTGGCATGGGTGGCATGGGTGGCATGCGTGGCATGGGTGGCATGGGTGGCATGGGTGGCATGGGTGGCATGGGTGGCATGGGTGGCATGGGTGGCATGGGTGGCATGGTGGCATGGGTGGCATGGGTGGCATGGGTGGCATGCGTGGCATGGGTGGCATGGGTGGCATGCGTGGCATGGGTGGCATGGGTGGCATGCGTGGCATGGGTGGCATGGGTGGCATGGGTGGCATGCGTGGCATGGGTGGCATGGGTGGCATGGGTGGCATGCGTGGCATGGGTGGCATGGGTGGCATGCGTGGCATGGGTGGCATGGGTGGCATGGGTGGCATGCGTGGCATGGGTGGCATGGGTGGCATGCGTGGCATGGGTGGCATGGGTGGCATGGGTGGCATGGGTGGCATGGGTGGCATGGGTGGCATGGGTGGCATGCGTGGCATGGGTGGCATGGGTGGCATGCGTGGCATGGGTGGCATGGGTGGCATGCGTGGCATGGGTGGCATGCGTGGCATGGGTGGCATGGGTGGCATGGGTGGCATGCGTGGCATGGGTGGCATGCGTGGCATGGGTGGCATGGGTGGCATGCGTGGCATGGGTGGCATGGGTGGCATGGGTGGCATGGGTGGCATGGGTGGCATGGGTGGCATGGGTGGCATGGGTGGCATGCGTGGCATGGGTGGCATGCGTGGCATGGGTGGCATGGGTGGCATGGGTGGCATGGGTGGCATGGGTGGCATGGGTGGCATGGGTGGCATGGGTGGCATGGGTGGCATGCGTGGCATGGGTGGCATGCGTGGCATGGGTGGCATGGGTGGCATGCGTGGCATGCGTGGCATGGGTGGCATGGGTGGCATGGGTGGCATGGGTGGCATGGGTGGCATGGGTGGCATGGGTGGCATGGGTGGCATGGGTGGCATGCGTGGCATGGGTGGCATGGGTGGCATGGGTGGCATGGGTGGCATGGGTGGCATGGGTGGCATGGGTGGCATGGGTGGCATGGGTGGCATGGGTGGCATGGGTGGCATGCGTGGCATGGGTGGCATGGGTGGCATGGGTGGCATGGGTGGCATGGGTGGCATGGGTGGCATGGGTGGCATGCGTGGCATGGGTGGCATGGGTGGCATGGGTGGCATGGGTGGCATGGGTGGCATGGGTGGCATGGGTGGCATGGGTGGCATGGGTGGCATGGGTGGCATGGGTGGCATGCGTGGCATGGGTGGCATGGGTGGCATGCGTGGCATGGGTGGCATGGGTGGCATGGGTGGCATGCGTGGCATGGGTGGCATGGGTGGCATGCGTGGCATGCGTGGCATGGGTGGCATGGGTGGCATGCGTGGCATGGGTGGCATGGGTGGCATGGGTGGCATGCGTGGCATGGGTGGCATGGGTGGCATGCGTGGCATGGGTGGCATGGGTGGCATGGGTGGCATGGGTGGCATGGGTGGCATGGGTGGCATGGGTGGCATGGGTGGCATGCGTGGCATGGGTGGCATGGGTGGCATGCGTGGCATGGGTGGCATGGGTGGCATGCGTGGCATGGGTGGCATGGGTGGCATGCGTGGCATGGGTGGCATGGGTGGCATGGGTGGCATGCGTGGCATGGGTGGCATGGGTGGCATGCGGTGGCATGCGTGGCATGGGTGGCATGGGTGGCATGCGTGGCATGGGTGGCATGGGTGGCATGGGTGGCATGCGTGGCATGGGTGGCATGGGTGGCATGCGTGGCATGGGTGGCATGGGTGGCATGGGTGGCATGGGTGGCATGGGTGGCATGGGTGGCATGGGTGGCATGCGTGGCATGGGTGGCATGGGTGGCATGCGTGGCATGGGTGGCATGGGTGGCATGCGTGGCATGGGTGGCATGCGTGGCATGGGTGGCATGGGTGGCATGGGTGGCATGCGTGGCATGGGTGGCATGCGTGGCATGGGTGGCATGGGTGGCATGCGTGGCATGGGTGGCATGGGTGGCATGGGTGGCATGGGTGGCATGGGTGGCATGGGTGGCATGGGTGGCATGGGTGGCATGCGTGGCATGGGTGGCATGGGTGGCATGGTGGCATGGGTGGCATGGGTGGCATGGGTGGCATGGGTGGCATGGGTGGCATGGGTGGCATGGGTGGCATGGGTGGCATGGGTGGCATGCGTGGCATGGGTGGCATGGGTGGCATGCGTGGCATGCGTGGCATGGGTGGCATGGGTGGCATGGGTGGCATGGGTGGCATGGGTGGCATGGGTGGCATGGGTGGCATGGGTGGCATGGGTGGCATGCGTGGCATGGGTGGCATGGGTGGCATGGGTGGCATGGGTGGCATGGGTGGCATGGGTGGCATGGGTGGCATGGGTGGCATGGGTGGCATGGGTGGCATGGGTGGCATGCGTGGCATGGGTGGCATGGGTGGCATGGGTGGCATGGGTGGCATGGGTGGCATGGGTGGCATGGGTGGCATGCGTGGCATGGGTGGCATGGGTGGCATGGGTGGCATGGGTGGCATGGGTGGCATGGGTGGCATGGGTGGCATGGGTGGCATGGGTGGCATGGGTGGCATGGGTGGCATGGGTGGCATGGGTGGCATGCGTGGCATGGGTGGCATGGGTGGCATGCGTGGCATGGGTGGCATGGGTGGCATGGGTGGCATGCGTGGCATGGGTGGCATGGGTGGCATGCGTGGCATGCGTGGCATGGGTGGCATGGGTGGCATGCGTGGCATGGGTGGCATGGGTGGCATGGGTGGCATGCGTGGCATGGGTGGCATGGGTGGCATGCGTGGCATGGGTGGCATGGGTGGCATGGTGGCATGGGTGGCATGGGTGGCATGGGTGGCATGGGTGGCATGCGTGGCATGGGTGGCATGGGTGGCATGCGTGGCATGGGTGGCATGGGTGGCATGCGTGGCATGGGTGGCATGGGTGGCATGCGTGGCATGGGTGGCATGGGTGGCATGGGTGGCATGCGTGGCATGGGTGGCATGGGTGGCATGGGTGGCATGCGTGGCATGGGTGGCATGGGTGGCATGGGTGGCATGCGTGGCATGGGTGGCATGGGTGGCATGCGTGGCATGGGTGGCATGGGTGGCATGGGTGGCATGCGTGGCATGGGTGGCATGGGTGGCATGCGTGGCATGGGTGGCATGGGTGGCATGGGTGGCATGGGTGGCATGGGTGGCATGGGTGGCATGGGTGGCATGCGTGGCATGGGTGGCATGGGTGGCATGCGTGGCATGGGTGGCATGGGTGGCATGCGTGGCATGGGTGGCATGGGTGGCATGCGTGGCATGGGTGGCATGGGTGGCATGCGTGGCATGGGTGGCATGGGTGGCATGGGTGGCATGCGTGGCATGGGTGGCATGGGTGGCATGCGTGGCATGGGTGGCATGGGTGGCATGGGTGGCATGGGTGGCATGGGTGGCATGGGTGGCATGCGTGGCATGGGTGGCATGGGTGGCATGGGGCATGGGTGGCATGGGTGGCATGGGTGGCATGGGTGGCATGGGTGGCATGGGTGGCATGGGTGGCATGCGTGGCATGGGTGGCATGGGTGGCATGCGTGGCATGGGTGGCATGGGTGGCATGCGTGGCATGGGTGGCATGGGTGGCATGCGTGGCATGGGTGGCATGGGTGGCATGGGTGGCATGCGTGGCATGGGTGGCATGGGTGGCATGGGTGGCATGCGTGGCATGGGTGGCATGGGTGGCATGCGTGGCATGGGTGGCATGGGTGGCATGGGTGGCATGCGTGGCATGGGTGGCATGGGTGGCATGCGTGGCATGGGTGGCATGGGTGGCATGGGTGGCATGGGTGGCATGGGTGGCATGGGTGGCATGGGTGGCATGGGTGGCATGCGTGGCATGGGTGGCATGGGTGGCATGCGTGGCATGGGTGGCATGGGTGGCATGCGTGGCATGGGTGGCATGGGTGGCATGTGTGGCATGGGTGGCATGGGTGGCATGGGTGGCATGCGTGGCATGGGTGGCATGGGTGGCATGGGTGGCATGCGTGGCATGGGTGGCATGGGTGGCATGCGTGGCATGGGTGGCATGGGTGGCATGGGTGGCATGCGTGGCATGGGTGGCATGGGTGGCATGCGTGGCATGGGTGGCATGGGTGGCATGGGTGGCATGGGTGGCATGGGTGGCATGGGTGGCATGGGTGGCATGGGTGGCATGCGTGGCATGTGGCATGGTGGCATGGGTGGCATGCGTGGCATGGGTGGCATGGGTGGCATGCGTGGCATGGGTGGCATGGGTGGCATGCGTGGCATGGGTGGCATGGGTGGCATGGGTGGCATGGGTGGCATGGGTGGCATGGGTGGCATGCGTGGCATGGGTGGCATGGGTGGCATGGGTGGCATGGGTGGCATGGGTGGCATGCGTGGCATGGGTGGCATGGGTGGCATGCGTGGCATGGGTGGCATGGGTGGCATGCGTGGCATGGGTGGCATGGGTGGCATGCGTGGCATGGGTGGCATGGGTGGCATGCGTGGCATGCGTGGCATGGGTGGCATGGGTGGCATGCGTGGCATGCGTGGCATGGGTGGCATGCGTGGCATGGGTGGCATGGGTGGCATGCGTGGCATGGGTGGCATGGGTGGCATGGGTGGCATGCGTGGCATGGGTGGCATGGGTGGCATGCGTGGCATGGGTGGCATGGGTGGCATGGGTGGCATGGGTGGCATGGGTGGCATGGGTGGCATGCGTGGCATGGGTGGCATGGGTGGCATGCGTGGCATGGGTGGCATGGGTGGCATGGGTGGCATGCGTGGCATGGGTGGCATGGGTGGCATGCGTGGCATGGGTGGCATGGGTGGCATGGGTGGCATGCGTGGCATGGGTGGCATGGGTGGCATGGGTGGCATGGGTGGCATGCGTGGCATGGGTGGCATGGGTGGCATGCGTGGCATGGGTGGCATGGGTGGCATGGGTGGCATGGGTGGCATGGGTGGCATGGGTGGCATGCGTGGCATGGGTGGCATGGGTGGCATGGGTGGCATGGGTGGCATGGGTGGCATGGGTGGCATGGGTGGCATGGGTGGCATGCGTGGCATGGGTGGCATGGGTGGCATGCGTGGCATGGGTGGCATGGGTGGCATGCGTGGCATGGGTGGCATGGGTGGCATGCGTGGCATGGGTGGCATGGGTGGCATGGGTGGCATGCGTGGCATGGGTGGCATGGGTGGCATGGGTGGCATGCGTGGCATGGGTGGCATGGGTGGCATGCGTGGCATGGTGGCATGGGTGGCATGGGTGGCATGCGTGGCATGGGTGGCATGGGTGGCATGCGTGGCATGGGTGGCATGGGTGGCATGGGTGGCATGCGTGGCATGGGTGGCATGGGTGGCATGGGTGGCATGCGTGGCATGGGTGGCATGGGTGGCATGCGTGGCATGGGTGGCATGGGTGGCATGGGTGGCATGGGTGGCATGGGTGGCATGGGTGGCATGGGTGGCATGGGTGGCATGGGTGGCATGGGTGGCATGGGTGGCATGGGTGGCATGGGTGGCATGGGTGGCATGGGTGGCATGCGTGGCATGGGTGGCATGGGTGGCATGCGTGGCATGGGTGGCATGGGTGGCATGCGTGGCATGGGTGGCATGGGTGGCATGGGTGGCATGCGTGGCATGGGTGGCATGGGTGGCATGGGTGGCATGGGTGGCATGGGTGGCATGGGTGGCATGGGTGGCATGGGTGGCATGGGTGGCATGGGTGGCATGGGTGGCATGGGTGGCATGCGTGGCATGGGTGGCATGGGTGGCATGGGTGGCATGGGTGGCATGCGTGGCATGGGTGGCATGGGTGGCATGCGTGGCATGGGTGGCATGGGTGGCATGCGTGGCATGCGTGGCATGGGTGGCATGCGTGGCATGGGTGGCATGGGTGGCATGGGTGGCATGCGTGGCATGGGTGGCATGGGTGGCATGCGTGGCATGGGTGGCATGGGTGGCATGGGTGGCATGGGTGGCATGCGTGGCATGGGTGGCATGCGTGGCATGGGTGGCATGGGTGGCATGGGTGGCATGGGTGGCATGGGTGGCATGGGTGGCATGCGTGGCATGGGTGGCATGCGTGGCATGCGTGGCATGGGTGGCATGCGTGGCATGCGTGGCATGGGTGGCATGGGTGGCATGCGTGGCATGGGTGGCATGGGTGGCATGGGTGGCATGCGTGGCATGGGTGGCATGGGTGGCATGGGTGGCATGCGTGGCATGGGTGGCATGGGTGGCATGCGTGGCATGGTGGCATGGGTGGCATGGGTGGCATGGGTGGCATGCGTGGCATGGGTGGCATGCGTGGCATGCGTGGCATGGGTGGCATGCGTGGCATGCGTGGCATGGGTGGCATGGGTGGCATGGGTGGCATGCGTGGCATGGGTGGCATGGGTGGCATGGGTGGCATGGGTGGCATGCGTGGCATGGGTGGCATGGGTGGCATGGGTGGCATGGGTGGCATGCGTGGCATGGGTGGCATGCGTGGCATGGGTGGCATGGGTGGCATGGGTGGCATGGGTGGCATGGGTGGCATGGGTGGCATGGGTGGCATGGGTGGCATGCGTGGCATGCGTGGCATGGGTGGCATGCGTGGCATGGGTGGCATGGGTGGCATGCGTGGCATGGGTGGCATGGGTGGCATGCGTGGCATGGGTGGCATGGGTGGCATGGGTGGCATGCGTGGCATGGGTGGCATGGGTGGCATGGGTGGCATGGGTGGCATGGGTGGCATGGGTGGCATGGGTGGCATGGGTGGCATGCGTGGCATGGGTGGCATGGGTGGCATGGGTGGCATGGGTGGCATGCGTGGCATGGGTGGCATGGGTGGCATGCGTGGCATGGGTGGCATGGGTGGCATGCGTGGCATGGGTGGCATGGGTGGCATGGGTGGCATGCGTGGCATGGGTGGCATGGGTGGCATGCGTGGCATGGGTGGCATGGGTGGCATGGGTGGCATGCGTGGCATGGGTGGCATGGGTGGCATGCGTGGCATGGGTGGCATGGGTGGCATGCGTGGCATGGGTGGCATGGGTGGCATGGGTGGCATGCGTGGCATGGGTGGCATGGGTGGCATGCGTGGCATGGGTGGCATGGGTGGCATGGGTGGCATGGGTGGCATGGGTGGCATGGGTGGCATGCGTGGCATGGGTGGCATGGGTGGCATGCGTGGCATGGGTGGCATGGGTGGCATGGGTGGCATGGGTGGCATGGGTGGCATGCGTGGCATGGGTGGCATGCGTGGCATGGGTGGCATGCGTGGCATGGGTGGCATGCGTGGCATGGGTGGCATGGGTGGCATGGGTGGCATGGGTGGCATGGGTGGCATGCGTGGCATGGGTGGCATGCGTGGCATGGGTGGCATGGGTGGCATGGGTGGCATGCGTGGCATGGGTGGCATGGGTGGCATGCGTGGCATGGGTGGCATGGGTGGCATGGGTGGCATGGGTGGCATGGGTGGCATGGGTGGCATGCGTGGCATGGGTGGCATGGGTGGCATGGGTGGCATGCGTGGCATGGGTGGCATGGGTGGCATGGGTGGCATGCGTGGCATGGGTGGCATGCGTGGCATGGGTGGCATGCGTGGCATGGGTGGCATGCGTGGCATGGGTGGCATGCGTGGCATGGGTGGCATGGGTGGCATGGGTGGCATGCGTGGCATGGGTGGCATGCGTGGCATGGGTGGCATGCGTGGCATGGGTGGCATGGGTGGCATGGGTGGCATGGGTGGCATGGGTGGCATGGGTGGCATGCGTGGCATGGGTGGCATGCGTGGCATGGGTGGCATGCGTGGCATGGGTGGCATGCGTGGCATGGGTGGCATGCGTGGCATGGGTGGCATGGGTGGCATGGGTGGCATGGGTGGCATGGGTGGCATGGGTGGCATGGGTGGCATGGGTGGCATGGGTGGCATGGGTGGCATGGGTGGCATGGGTGGCATGGGTGGCATGCGTGGCATGGGTGGCATGCGTGGCATGGGTGGCATGCGTGGCATGGGTGGCATGCGTGGCATGGGTGGCATGCGTGGCATGGGTGGCATGCGTGGCATGGGTGGCATGCGTGGCATGGGTGGCATGCGTGGCATGGGTGGCATGCGTGGCATGGGTGGCATGCGTGGCATGGGTGGCATGGGTGGCATGGGTGGCATGGGTGGCATGGGTGGCATGGGTGGCATGGGTGGCATGGGTGGCATGGGTGGCATGCGTGGCATGGGTGGCATGCGTGGCATGGGTGGCATGGGTGGCATGGGTGGCATGCGTGGCATGGGGGGCATGCGTGGCATGGGCGGCCTGCGTGGCATGGGCGGCCTGCGTGGCATGGGCGGCATGCGTGGCATGGGCGGCATGCGTGGCATGGGCGGCATGCGTGGCATGGGCGGCATGCGTGGCATGGGCGGCATGCGTGGCATGGGTGGCATGCGTGGCATGGGTGGCATGCGTGGCATGGGTGGCATGGGTGGCATGCGTGGCATGGGTGGCATGCGTGGCATGGGTGGCATGCGTGGCATGGGTGGCATGCGTGGCATGGGTGGCATGCGTGGCATGGGTGGCATGCGTGGCATGGGTGGCATGCGTGGCATGGGTGGCATGCGTGGCATGGGTGGCATGCGTGGCATGGGTGGCATGCGTGGCATGGGTGGCATGCGTGGCATGGGTGGCATGCGTGGCATGGGTGGCATGCGTGGCATGGGTGGCATGCGTGGCATGGGTGGCATGCGTGGCATGGGTGGCATGCGTGGCATGGGTGGCATGCGTGGCATGGGTGGCATGGGTGGCATGGGTGGCATGGGTGGCATGGGTGGCATGGGTGGCATGGGTGGCATGGGTGGCATGGGTGGCATGCGTGGCATGGGTGGCATGGGTGGCATGGGTGGCATGGGTGGCATGGGTGGCATGGGTGGCATGGGTGGCATGCGTGGCATGGGTGGCATGGGTGGCATGGGTGGCATGGGTGGCATGCGTGGCATGGGTGGCATGGGTGGCATGGGTGGCATGGGTGGCATGCGTGGCATGGGTGGCATGGGTGGCATGGGTGGCATGGGTGGCATGGGTGGCATGCGTGGCATGGGTGGCATGCGTGGCATGGGTGGCATGCGTGGCATGGGTGGCATGGGTGGCATGCGTGGCATGGGTGGCATGCGTGGCATGGGTGGCATGGGTGGCATGGGTGGCATGGGTGGCATGGGTGGCATGCGTGGCATGCGTGGCATGGGTGGCATGCGTGGCATGGGTGGCATGCGTGGCATGGGTGGCATGCGTGGCATGGGTGGCATGCGTGGCATGGGTGGCATGCGTGGCATGGGTGGCATGCGTGGCATGGGTGGCATGCGTGGCATGGGTGGCATGCGTGGCATGGGTGGCATGCGTGGCATGGGTGGCATGCGTGGCATGGGTGGCATGCGTGGCATGGGTGGCATGCGTGGCATGGGTGGCATGCGTGGCATGGGTGGCATGCGTGGCATGGGGTGGCATGCGTGGCATGGGTGGCATGCGTGGCATGGGTGGCATGGGTGGCATGGGTGGCATGGGTGGCATGGGTGGCATGGGTGGCATGGGTGGCATGGGTGGCATGGGTGGCATGGGTGGCATGGGTGGCATGGGTGGCATGGGTGGCATGCGTGGCATGGGTGGCATGGGTGGCATGGGTGGCATGGGTGGCATGGGTGGCATGGGTGGCATGGGTGGCATGCGTGGCATGGGTGGCATGGGTGGCATGGGTGGCATGGGTGGCATGCGTGGCATGGGTGGCATGCGTGGCATGGGTGGCATGGGTGGCATGCGTGGCATGGGTGGCATGGGTGGCATGGGTGGCATGGGTGGCATGGGTGGCATGCGTGGCATGGGTGGCATGCGTGGCATGGGTGGCATGCGTGGCATGGGTGGCATGGGTGGCATGCGTGGCATGGGTGGCATGCGTGGCATGGGTGGCATGGGTGGCATGCGTGGCATGGGTGGCATGCGTGGCATGGGTGGCATGCGTGGCATGGGTGGCATGCGTGGCATGGGTGGCATGCGTGGCATGGGTGGCATGCGTGGCATGGGTGGCATGCGTGGCATGGGTGGCATGCGTGGCATGGGTGGCATGCGTGGCATGGGTGGCATGCGTGGCATGGGTGGCATGCGTGGCATGGGTGGCATGCGTGGCATGGGTGGCATGCGTGGCATGGGTGGCATGCGTGGCATGGGTGGCATGCGTGGCATGGGTGGCATGCGTGGCATGGGTGGCATGGGTGGCATGGGTGGCATGGGTGGCATGGGTGGCATGGGTGGCATGGGTGGCATGGGTGGCATGGGTGGCATGGGTGGCATGGTGGCATGGTGGCATGCGTGGCATGGGTGGCATGGGTGGCATGGGTGGCATGGGTGGCATGGGTGGCATGGGTGGCATGGGTGGCATGCGTGGCATGGGTGGCATGGGTGGCATGGGTGGCATGGGTGGCATGCGTGGCATGGGTGGCATGGGTGGCATGGGTGGCATGGGTGGCATGCGTGGCATGGGTGGCATGGGTGGCATGGGTGGCATGGGTGGCATGGGTGGCATGCGTGGCATGGGTGGCATGCGTGGCATGGGTGGCATGCGTGGCATGGGTGGCATGGGTGGCATGCGTGGCATGGGTGGCATGCGTGGCACGGGTGGCATGGGTGGCATGCGTGGCATGGGTGGCATGCGTGGCATGGGTGGCATGGGTGGCATGGGTGGCATGGGTGGCATGCGTGGCATGGGTGGCATGCGTGGCATGGGTGGCATGGGTGGCATGCGTGGCATGGGTGGCATGGGTGGCATGGGTGGCATGGGTGGCATGCGTGGCATGGGTGGCATGCGTGGCATGGGTGGCATGGGTGGCATGGGTGGCATGGGTGGCATGGGTGGCATGCGTGGCATGCGTGGCATGGGTGGCATGGGTGGCATGGGTGGCATGGGTGGCATGGGTGGCATGGGTGGCATGGGTGGCATGGGTGGCATGGGTGGCATGGGTGGCATGGGTGGCATGGGTGGCATGGGTGGCATGGGTGGCATGGGTGGCATGGGTGGCATGGGTGGCATGGGTGGCATGGGTGGCATGGGTGGCATGGGTGGCATGGGTGGCATGGGTGGCATGGGTGGCATGGGTGGCATGGGTGGCATGGGTGGCATGGGTGGCATGGGTGGCATGGGTGGCATGGGTGGCATGGGTGGCATGGGTGGCATGGGTGGCATGGGTGGCATGCGTGGCATGGGTGGCATGCGTGGCATGGGTGGCATGCGTGGCATGGGTGGCATGGGTGGCATGGGTGGCATGGGTGGCATGGGTGGCATGGGTGGCATGGGTGGCATGGGTGGCATGGGTGGCATGGGTGGCATGGGTGGCATGGGTGGCATGCGTGGCATGCGTGGCATGGGTGGCATGCGTGGCATGGGTGGCATGGGTGGCATGGGTGGCATGGGTGGCATGGGTGGCATGGGTGGCATGGGTGGCATGGGTGGCATGGGTGGCATGGGTGGCATGGGTGGCATGGGTGGCATGGGTGGCATGGGTGGCATGGGTGGCATGGGTGGCATGGGTGGCATGCGTGGCATGCGTGGCATGGGTGGCATGGGTGGCATGGGTGGCATGGGTGGCATGGGTGGCATGGGTGGCATGGGTGGCATGGGTGGCATGGGTGGCATGGGTGGCATGGGTGGCATGGGTGGCATGGGTGGCATGGGTGGCATGGGTGGCATGGGTGGCATGGGTGGCATGGGTGGCATGGGTGGCATGGGTGGCATGGGTGGCATGGGTGGCATGCGGCATGGGTGGCATGCGTGGCATGGGTGGCATGCGTGGCATGGGTGGCATGCGTGGCATGGGTGGCATGCGTGGCATGCGTGGCATGCGTGGCATGGGTGGCATGCGTGGCATGGGTGGCATGCGTGGCATGGGTGGCATGCGTGGCATGGGTGGCATGCGTGGCATGGGTGGCATGCGTGGCATGGGTGGCATGCGTGGCATGGGTGGCATGCGTGGCATGGGTGGCATGCGTGGCATGGGTGGCATGCGTGGCATGGGTGGCATGCGTGGCATGGGTGGCATGGGTGGCATGGGTGGCATGCGTGGCATGGGTGGCATGCGTGGCATGGGTGGCATGCGTGGCATGGGTGGCATGCGTGGCATGGGTGGCATGCGTGGCATGGGTGGCATGCGTGGCATGCGTGGCATGCGTGGCATGGGTGGCATGCGTGGCATGCGTGGCATGCGTGGCATGGGTGGCATGGGTGGCATGGGTGGCATGGGTGGCATGGGTGGCATGGGTGGCATGGGTGGCATGGGTGGCATGGGTGGCATGGGTGGCATGGGTGGCATGGGTGGCATGGGTGGCATGGGTGGCATGCGTGGCATGGGTGGCATGGGTGGCATGGGTGGCATGGGTGGCATGGGTGGCATGGGTGGCATGGGTGGCATGCGTGGCATGGGTGGCATGGGTGGCATGGGTGGCATGGGTGGCATGCGTGGCATGGGTGGCATGGGTGGCATGGGTGGCATGGGTGGCATGCGTGGCATGGGTGGCATGGGTGGCATGGGTGGCATGGGTGGCATGGGTGGCATGGGTGGCATGCGTGGCATGGGTGGCATGCGTGGCATGGGTGGGCATGGGTGGCATGCGTGGCATGGGTGGCATGGGTGGCATGGGTGGCATGGGTGGCATGCGTGGCATGGGTGGCATGGGTGGCATGGGTGGCATGGGTGGCATGGGTGGCATGGGTGGCATGCGTGGCATGGGTGGCATGCGTGGCATGGGTTGGCATGGGTGGCATGGGTGGCATGGGTGGCATGGGTGGCATGGGTGGCATGGGTGGCATGGGTGGCATGGGTGGCATGGGTGGCATGGGTGGCATGGGTGGCATGGGTGGCATGGGTGGCATGGGTGGCATGGGTGGCATGGGTGGCATGGGTGGCATGGGTGGCATGGGTGGCATGGGTGGCATGGGTGGCATTGGGTGGCATGGGTGGCATGCGTGGCATGGGTGGCATGGGTGGCATGGGTGGCATGGGTGGCATGCGTGGCATGGGTGGCATGGGTGGCATGGGTGGCATGGGTGGCATGCGTGGCATGGGTGGCATGGGTGGCATGGGTGGCATGGGTGGCATGCGTGGCATGGGTGGCATGGGTGGCATGGGTGGCATGGGTGGCATGGGTGGCATGGGTGGCATGGGTGGCATGGGTGGCATGGGTGGCATGGGTGGCATGGGTGGCATGGGTGGCATGGGTGGCATGGGTGGCATGGGTGGCATGGGTGGCATGGGTGGCATGGTGGCATGGGTGGCATGGGTGGCATGGGTGGCATGGGTGGCATGGGTGGCATGGGTGGCATGGGTGGCATGGGTGGCATGGGTGGCATGGGTGGCATGGGTGGCATGGGTGGCATGGGTGGCATGGGTGGCATGGGTGGCATGGGTGGCATGGGTGGCATGGGTGGCATGGGTGGCATGGGTGGCATGGGTGGCATGGGTGGCATGGGTGGCATGGGTGGCATGGGTGGCATGGGTGGCATGGGTGGCATGGGTGGCATGGGTGGCATGGGTGGCATGCGTGGCATGGTGGCATGGGTGGCATGGGTGGCATGGGTGGCATGGGTGGCATGGGTGGCATGGGTGGGCATGGGTGGCATGGGTGGCATGGGTGGCATGGGTGGCATGGGTGGCATGGGTGGCATGGGTGGCATGGGTGGCATGGGTGGCATGGGTGGCATGGGTGGCATGGGTGGCATGGGTGGCATGGTGGCATGGGTGGCATGGGTGGCATGGGTGGCATGGTGGCATGGGTGGCATGGGTGGCATGGGTGGCATGGGTGGCATGGGTGGCATGGGTGGCATGGGTGGCATGGGTGGCATGGGTGGCATGGGTGGCATGGGTGGCATGGGTGGCATGGGTGGCATGGGTGGCATGGGTGGCATGGGTGGCATGGGTGGCATGGGTGGCATGGGTGGCATGGGTGGCATGGGTGGCATGGGTGGCATGGGTGGCATGGGTGGCATGGGTGGCATGGGTGGCATGCGTGGCATGGGTGGCATGGGTGGCATGGGTGGCATGCGTGGCATGGGGTGGCATGGGTGGCATGGGTGGCATGGGTGGCATGGGTGGCATGGGTGGCATGGGTGGCATGCGTGGCATGGGTGGCATGGGTGGCATGGGTGGCATGGGTGGCATGGGTGGCATGGGTGGCATGGGTGCATGGGTGGCATGGGTGGCATGGGTGGCATGGGTGGCATGGGTGGCATGGGTGGCATGGGTGGCATGGGTGGCATGGGTGGCATGGGTGGCATGGGTGGCATGGGTGGCATGGGTGGCATGGGTGGCATGGGTGGCATGGGTGGCATGGGTGGCATGGGTGGCATGGGTGGCATGGGTGGCATGGGTGGCATGGGTGGCATGGGTGGCATGCGTGGCATGGGTGGCATGCGTGGCATGGGTGGCATGCGTGGCATGGTGGCATGGGGTGGCATGCGTGGCATGGGTGGCATGCGTGGCATGGGTGGCATGCGTGGCATGCGTGGCATGGGTGGCATGCGTGGCATGGGTGGCATGCGTGGCATGGGTGGCATGCGTGGCATGGGTGGCATGCGTGGCATGGGTGGCATGCGTGGCATGGGTGGCATGCGTGGCATGGGTGGCATGGGTGGCATGGGTGGCATGGGTGGCATGGGTGGCATGGGTGGCATGGGTGGCATGGGTGGCATGGGTGGCATGGGTGGCATGGGTGGCATGGGTGGCATGGGTGGCATGGGTGGCATGGGTGGCATGGGTGGCATGGGTGGCATGGGTGGCATGGGTGGCATGGGTGGCATGGGTGGCATGGGTGGCATGGGTGGCATGGGTGGCATGGGTGGCATGGGTGGCATGGGTGGCATGGGTGGCATGGGTGGCATGGGTGGCATGGGTGGCATGGGTGGCATGGGTGGCATGCGTGGCATGGGTGGCATGGGTGGCATGGGTGGCATGGGTGGCATGGGTGGCATGGGTGGCATGGGTGGCATGGGTGGCATGGGTGGCATGGGTGGCATGGGTGGCATGGGTGGCATGGGTGGCATGGGTGGCATGGGTGGCATGGGTGGCATGGGTGGCATGGGTGGCATGGGTGGCATGGGTGGCATGGGTGGCATGGGTGGCATGGGTGGCATGGGTGGCATGGGTGGCATGGGTGGCATGGGTGGCATGGGTGGCATGGGTGGCATGGGTGGCATGGGTGGCATGGGTGGCATGGGTGGCATGGGTGGCATGGGTGGCATGCGTGGCATGGGTGGCATGCGGTGGCATGGGTGGCATGGGTGGCATGGGTGGCATGGGTGGCATGGGTGGCATGCGTGGCATGGGTGGCATGCGGTGGCATGCGTGGCATGGGTGGCATGCGTGGCATGGGTGGCATGCGTGGCATGGGTGGCATGCGTGGCATGGGTGGCATGCGTGGCATGGGTGGCATGCGTGGCATGGGTGGCATGCGTGGCATGGGTGGCATGCGTGGCATGGGTGGCATGCGTGGCATGGGTGGCATGCGTGGCATGGGTGGCATGCGTGGCATGGGTGGCATGGGTGGCATGGGTGGCATGGGTGGCATGGGTGGCATGGGTGGCATGGGTGGCATGGGTGGCATGCGTGGCATGGGTGGCATGCGTGGCATGGGTGGCATGGGTGGCATGCGTGGCATGGGTGGCATGCGTGGCATGCGTGGCATGCGTGGCATGCGTGGCATGCGTGGCATGCGTGGCATGCGTGGCATGCGTGGCATGCGTGGCATGCGTGGCATGCGTGGCATGCGTGGCATGCGTGGCATGGCGTGGCATGCGTGGCATGCGTGGCATGCGTGGCATGCGTGGCATGCGTGGCATGGGTGGCATGCGTGGCATGCGTGGCATGCGTGGCATGCGTGGCATGCGTGGCATGCGTGGCATGCGTGGCATGCGTGGCATGCGTGGCATGCGTGGCATGCGTGGCATGGGTGGCATGCGTGGCATGCGTGGCATGCGTGGCATGCGTGGCATGGGTGGCATGCGTGGCATGGGTGGCATGCGTGGCATGCGTGGCATGCGTGGCATGCGTGGCATGCGTGGCATGCGTGGCATGCGTGGCATGCGTGGCATGCGTGGCATGGGTGGCATGCGTGGCATGGGTGGCATGCGTGGCATGCGTGGCATGCGTGGCATGCGTGGCATGCGTGGCATGCGTGGCATGTGTGGCATGCGTGGCATGTGTGGCATGCGTGGCATGTGTGGCATGCGTGGCATGGGTGGCATGCGTGGCATGGGTGGCATGCGTGGCATGCGTGGCATGGGTGGCATGGGTGGCATGGGTGGCATGGGTGGCATGCGTGGCATGGGTGGCATGGGTGGCATGCGTGGCATGGGTGGCATGCGTGGCATGGGTGGCATGCGTGGCATGGGTGGCATGCGTGGCATGGGTGGCATGGGTGGCATGGGTGGCATGGGTGGCATGCGTGGCATGGGTGGCATGCGTGGCATGGGTGGCATGCGTGGCATGGGTGGCATGCGTGGCATGGGTGGCATGCGTGGCATGGGTGGCATGCGTGGCATGCGTGGCATGGGTGGCATGGGTGGCATGGGTGGCATGGGTGGCATGCGTGGCATGGGTGGCATGGGTGGCATGGGTGGCATGGGTGGCATGGGTGGCATGGGTGGCATGGGTGGCATGGGTGGCATGGGTGGCATGGGTGGCATGCGTGGCATGGGTGGCATGGGTGGCATGCGTGGCATGGGTGGCATGGGTGGCATGGGTGGCATGCGTGGCATGGGTGGCATGCGTGGCATGGGTGGCATGCGTGGCATGGGTGGCATGCGTGGCATGGGTGGCATGCGTGGCATGGGTGGCATGGGTGGCATGCGTGGCATGGGTGGCATGCGTGGCATGGGTGGCATGCGTGGCATGGGTGGCATGCGTGGCATGGGTGGCATGCGTGGCATGGGTGGCATGCGTGGCATGGGTGGCATGCGTGGCATGGGTGGCATGCGTGGCATGGGTGGCATGCGTGGCATGCGTGGCATGCGTGGCATGCGTGGCATGGGTGGCATGGATGGCATGGGTGGCATGCGTGGCATGTGTGGCATGGATGGCATGGGTGGCATGGATGGCATGGGTGGCATGCGTGGCATGCGTGGCATGCGTGGCATGCGTGGCATGCGTGGCATGCGTGGCATGCGTGGCATGGGTGGCCTGCGTGGCATGGGTGGCCTGCGTGGCATGGGTGGCCTGCGTGGCATGGGTGGCATGCGTGGCATGGGTGGCATGCGTGGCATGGGTGGCATGCGTGGCATGGGTGGCATGCGTGGCATGGGTGGCATGCGTGGCATGGGTGGCATGCGTGGCATGGGTGGCATGCGTGGCATGGGTGGCATGCGTGGCATGGGTGGCATGCGTGGCATGGGTGGCATGCGTGGCATGCGTGGCATGCGTGGCATGCGTGGCATGCGTGGCATGCGTGGCATGCGTGGCATGCGTGGCATGGGTGGCATGTGTGGCATGGGTGGCATGGATGGCATGGGTGGCATGCGTGGCATGGGTGGCATGCGTGGCATGGGTGGCATGCGTGGCATGCGTGGCATGCGTGGCATGCGTGGCATGCGTGGCATGCGTGGCATGCGTGGCATGCGTGGCATGCGTGGCATGCGTGGCATGGGTGGCATGCGTGGCATGGGTGGCATGCGTGGCATGGGTGGCATGCGTGGCATGGGTGGCATGTGTGGCATGGATGGCATGTGTGGCATGCGTGGCATGGGTGGCATGCGTGGCATGCGTGGCATGCGTGGCATGCGTGGCATGCGTGGCATGGGTGGCATGCGTGGCATGCGTGGCATGGGTGGCATGCGTGGCATGGGTGGCATGCGTGGCATGGGTGGCATGCGTGGCATGTGTGGCATGCGTGGCATGTGTGGCATGCGTGGCATGGGTGGCATGCGTGGCATGGGTGGCATGCGTGGCATGCGTGGCATGCGTGGCATGCGTGGCATGGGTGGCATGCGTGGCGTGTGCGGCATGGGTGGCGGCATGCGTGGCGTGTGCGGCATGGGTGGCATGCGTGGCGTGTGCGTGGCATGCGTGGCGTGTGCGTGGCATGCGTGGCGTGTGCGTGGCATGGGTGGCATGGGTGGCATGGGTGGCATGCGTGGCATGGGTGGCATGCGTGGCATGGGTGGCATGCGTGGCATGCGTGGCATGCGTGGCATGCGTGGCATGCGTGGCATGCGTGGCATGCGTGGCATGCGTGGCATGCGTGGCATGCGTGGCATGCGTGGCATGCGTGGCATGCGTGGCATGCGTGGCATGCGTGGCATGGGTGGCATGCGTGGCATGGGTGGCATGCGTGGCATGGGTGGCATGCGTGGCATGGGTGGCATGCGTGGCATGGGTGGCATGCGTGGCATGGGTGGCATGCGTGGCATGGGTGGCATGCGTGGCATGGGTGGCATGCGTGGCATGGGTGGCATGCGTGGCATGGGTGGCATGCGTGGCATGGGTGGCATGCGTGGCATGGGTGGCATGCGTGGCATGGGTGGCATGCGTGGCATGGGTGGCATGCGTGGCATGGGTGGCATGCGTGGCATGGGTGGCATGCGTGGCATGGGTGGCATGCGTGGCATGCGTGGCATGGGTGGCATGCGTGGCATGGGTGGCATGCGTGGCATGGGTGGCATGCGTGGCATGCGTGGCATGCGTGGCATGCGTGGCATGCGTGGCATGCGTGGCATGCGTGGCATGCGTGGCATGCGTGGCATGCGTGGCATGCGTGGCATGCGTGGCATGCGTGGCATGCGTGGCATGCGTGGCATGCGTGGCATGCGTGGCATGCGTGGCATGCGTGGCATGCGTGGCATGCGTGGCATGCGTGGCATGGGTGGCATGCGTGGCATGGGTGGCATGCGTGGCATGCGTGGCATGGGTGGCATGCGTGGCATGGGTGGCATGCGTGGCATGGGTGGCATGCGTGGCATGGGTGGCATGCGTGGCATGGGTGGCATGCGTGGCATGGGTGGCATGCGTGGCATGGGTGGCATGCGTGGCATGGGTGGCATGCGTGGCATGGGTGGCATGCGTGGCATGGGTGGCATGCGTGGCATGGGTGGCATGCGTGGCATGGGTGGCATGCGTGGCATGGGTGGCATGCGTGGCATGGGTGGCATGCGTGGCATGGGTGGCATGCGTGGCATGGGTGGCATGCGTGGCATGGGTGGCATGCGTGGCATGGGTGGCATGCGTGGCATGGGTGGCATGCGTGGCATGGGTGGCATGCGTGGCATGGGTGGCATGCGTGGCATGGGTGGCATGCGTGGCATGGGTGGCATGCGTGGCATGGGTGGCATGCGTGGCATGGGTGGCATGCGTGGCATGGGTGGCATGCGTGGCATGGGTGGCATGCGTGGCATGGGTGGCATGCGTGGCATGGGTGGCATGCGTGGCATGGGTGGCATGCGTGGCATGGGTGGCATGCGTGGCATGGGTGGCATGCGTGGCATGGGTGGCATGCGTGGCATGGGTGGCATGCGTGGCATGGGTGGCATGCGTGGCATGGGTGGCATGCGTGGCATGGGTGGCATGCGTGGCATGCGTGGCATGCGTGGCATGCGTGGCATGGGTGGCATGCGTGGCATGGGTGGCATGCGTGGCATGGGTGGCATGCGTGGCATGCGTGGCATGCGTGGCATGCGTGGCATGCGTGGCATGCGTGGCATGCGTGGCATGCGTGGCATGCGTGGCATGCTTGGCATGCGTGGCATGCGTGGCATGCGTGGCATGCGTGGCATGCGTGGCATGCGTGGCATGCGTGGCATGCGTGGCATGCGTGGCATGGGTGGCATGCGTGGCATGCGGTGGCATGGGTGGCATGCGTGGCATGGGTGGCATGCGTGGCATGCGTGGCATGCGTGGCATGCGTGGCATGCGTGGCATGCGAGGCATGCGTGGCATGCGAGGCATGCGTGGCATGCGTGGCATGCGTGGCATGCGTGGCATGCGTGGCATGCGTGGCATGTGTGGCATGCGTGGCATGGGTGGCATGCGTGGCATGGGTGGCATGCGTGGCATGCGTGGCATGCGTGGCATGCGTGGCATGCGTGGCATGCGTGGCATGGGTGGCATGCGTGGCATGGGTGGCATGCGTGGCATGGGTGGCATGCGTGGCATGGGTGGCATGCGTGGCATGGGTGGCATGCGTGGCATGGGTGGCATGCGTGGCATGGGTGGCATGCGTGGCATGGGTGGCATGCGTGGCATGGGTGGCATGCGTGGCATGGGTGGCATGCGTGGCATGGGTGGCATGCGTGGCATGGGTGGCATGCGTGGCATGGGTGGCATGCGTGGCATGGGTGGCATGGGTGGCATGCGTGGCATGGGTGGCATGCGTGGCATGGGTGGCATGCGTGGCATGGGTGGCATGCGTGGCATGGGTGGCATGCGTGGCATGGGTGGCATGCGTGGCATGGGTGGCATGCGTGGCATGGGTGGCATGCGTGGCATGGGTGGCATGCGTGGCATGGGTGGCATGCGTGGCATGGGTGGCATGCGTGGCATGGGTGGCATGCGTGGCATGGGTGGCATGCGTGGCATGGGTGGCATGCGTGGCATGGGTGGCATGCGTGGCATGGGTGGCATGCGTGGCATGGGTGGCATGCGTGGCATGGGTGGCATGCGTGGCATGGGTGGCATGCGTGGCATGGGTGGGCATGCGTGGCATGGGTGGCATGCGTGGCATGGGTGGCATGGGTGGCATGCGTGGCATGGGTGGCATGGGTGGCATGCGTGGCATGGGTGGCATGCGTGGCATGGGTGGCATGCGTGGCATGGGTGGCATGCGTGGCATGGGTGGCATGCGTGGCATGGGTGGCATGCGTGGCATGGGTGGCATGCGTGGCATGGGTGGCATGCGTGGCATGGGTGGCATGCGTGGCATGGGTGGCATGCGTGGCATGGGTGGCATGCGTGGCATGGGTGGCATGCGTGGCATGGGTGGCATGCGTGGCATGGGTGGCATGCGTGGCATGGGTGGCATGCGTGGCATGGGTGGCATGCGTGGCATGGGTGGCATGGGTGGCATGCGTGGCATGGGTGGCATGCGTGGCATGGGTGGCATGCGTGGCATGGGTGGCATGCGTGGCATGGGTGGCATGCGTGGCATGGGTGGCATGCGTGGCATGGGTGGCATGCGTGGCATGGGTGGCATGCGTGGCATGGGTGGCATGCGTGGCATGGGTGGCATGCGTGGCATGGGTGGCATGCGTGGCATGGGTGGCATGCGTGGCATGGGTGGCATGCGTGGCATGGGTGGCATGCGTGGCATGGGTGGCATGCGTGGCATGGGTGGCATGCGTGGCATGGGTGGCATGCGTGGCATGGGTGGCATGCGTGGCATGGGTGGCATGCGTGGCATGGGTGGCATGCGTGGCATGGGTGGCATGCGTGGCATGGGTGGCATGCGTGGCATGGGTGGCATGCGTGGCATGGGTGGCATGCGTGGCATGGGTGGCATGCGTGGCATGGGTGGCATGCGTGGCATGGGTGGCATGCGTGGCATGGGTGGCATGCGTGGCATGGGTGGCATGCGTGGCATGGGTGGCATGCGTGGCATGGGTGGCATGCGTGGCATGGGTGGCATGCGTGGCATGGGTGGCATGCGTGGCATGGTGGCATGCGTGGCATGGGTGGCATGCGTGGCATGGGTGGCATGCGTGGCATGGGTGGCATGCGTGGCATGGGTGGCATGCGTGGCATGGGTGGCATGCGTGGCATGGGTGGCATGCGTGGCATGGGTGGCATGCGTGGCATGGGTGGCATGCGTGGCATGGGTGGCATGCGTGGCATGGGTGGCATGCGTGGCATGGGTGGCATGCGTGGCATGGGTGGCATGCGTGGCATGGGTGGCATGCGTGGCATGGGTGGCATGCGTGGCATGGGTGGCATGCGTGGCATGGGTGGCATGCGTGGCATGGGTGGCATGCGTGGCATGGGTGGCATGCGTGGCATGGGTGGCATGCGTGGCATGGGTGGCATGCGTGGCATGGGTGGCATGCGTGGCATGGGTGGCATGCGTGGCATGGGTGGCATGCGTGGCATGTGTGGCATGCGTGGCATGTGTGGCATGCGTGGCATGTGTGGCATGCGTGGCATGGGTGGCATGCGTGGCATGCGTGGCATGGGTGGCATGCGTGGCATGGGTGGCATGCGTGGCATGGGTGGCATGCGTGGCATGGGTGGCATGCGTGGCATGGGTGGCATGCGTGGCATGGGTGGCATGCGTGGCATGGGTGGCATGCGTGGCATGGGTGGCATGCGTGGCATGGGTGGCATGCGTGGCATGTGTGGCATGCGTGGCATGGGTGGCATGCGTGGCATGGGTGGCATGCGTGGCATGGGTGGCATGCGTGGCATGGGTGGCATGCGTGGCATGGGTGGCATGCGTGGCATGGGTGGCATGCGTGGCATGGGTGGCATGCGTGGCATGGGTGGCATGCGTGGCATGGGTGGCATGCGTGGCATGGGTGGCATGCGTGGCATGGGTGGCATGCGTGGCATGGGTGGCATGCGTGGCATGGGTGGCATGCGTGGCATGGGTGGCATGCGTGGCATGGGTGGCATGCGTGGCATGTGTGGCATGCGTGGCATGTGTGGCATGGGTGGCATGGGTGGCATGGGTGGCATGCGTGGCATGGGTGGCATGCGTGGCATGGGTGGCATGGGTGGCATGCGTGGCATGGGTGGCATGCGTGGCATGTGTGGCATGGGTGGCATGTGTGGCATGGGTGGCATGCGTGGCATGGGTGGCATGGGTGGCATGGGTGGCATGTGTGGCATGCGTGGCATGTGTGGCATGCGTGGCATGGGTGGCATGCGTGGCATGTGTGGCATGCGTGGCATGGGTGGCATGGGTGGCATGCGTGGCATGGGTGGCATGCGTGGCATGCGTGGCATGGGTGGCATGCGTGGCATGCGTGGCATGGGTGGCATGCGTGGCATGCGTGGCATGGGTGGCATGGGTGGCATGCGTGGCATGGGTGGCATGGGTGGCATGGGTGGCATGCGTGGCATGGGTGGCATGCGTGGCATGCGTGGCATGGGTGGCATGGGTGGCATGCGTGGCATGGGTGGCATGGGTGGCATGCGTGGCATGCGTGGCATGTGTGGCATGCGTGGCATGGGTGGCATGCGTGGCATGGGTGGCATGCGTGGCATGGGTGGCATGGGTGGCATGCGTGGCATGGGTGGCATGCGTGGCATGTGTGGCATGGGTGGCATGGGTGGCATGGGTGGCATGCGTGGCATGGGTGGCATGGGTGGCATGGGTGGCATGGGTGGCATGCGTGGCATGTGTGGCATGCGTGGCATGGGTGGCATGGGTGGCATGCGTGGCATGGGTGGCATGCGTGGCATGCGTGGCATGGGTGGCATGGGTGGCATGCGTGGCATGGGTGGCATGCGTGGCATGCGTGGCATGGGTGGCATGCGTGGCATGCGTGGCATGCGTGGCATGGGTGGCATGCGTGGCATGTGTGGCATGCGTGGCATGGGTGGCATGGGTGGCATGCGTGGCATGGGTGGCATGCGTGGCATGCGTGGCATGGGTGGCATGCGTGGCATGCGTGGCATGGGTGGCATGGGTGGCATGCGTGGCATGGGTGGCATGGGTGGCATGCGTGGCATGGTGGCATGGGTGGCATGGGTGGCATGCGTGGCATGGGTGGCATGCGTGGCATGCGTGGCATGGGTGGCATGGGTGGCATGCGTGGCATGGGTGGCATGGGTGGCATGCGTGGCATGGGTGGCATGGGTGGCATGGGTGGCATGTGTGGCATGCGTGGCATGGGTGGCATGCGTGGCATGGGTGGCATGCGTGGCATGGGTGGCATGGGTGGCATGCGTGGCATGGGTGGCATGGGTGGCATGCGTGGCATGGGTGGCATGGGTGGCATGGGTGGCATGCGTGGCATGCGTGGCATGGGTGGCATGCGTGGCATGCGTGGCATGGGTGGCATG
Source organism: Closterium sp. Naga37s-1 (assembly GCA_947471745.1). Classification (NCBI taxonomy): domain Eukaryota; kingdom Viridiplantae; phylum Streptophyta; class Zygnematophyceae; order Desmidiales; family Closteriaceae; genus Closterium; species Closterium sp. Naga37s-1. Next base: position 5,776,878 of record CANJKZ010000056.1, on the reverse strand, counting down.
CGTGGCATGGGTGGCATGCGTGGCATGTGTGGCATGGGTGGCATGGGTGGCATGGGTGGCATGCGTGGCATGGGTGGCATGGGTGGCATGGGTGGCATGTGTGGCATGCGTGGCATGTGTGGCATGCGTGGCATGGGTGGCATGCGTGGCATGTGTGGCATGCGTGGCATGGGTGGCATGCGTGGCATGTGTGGCATGCGTGGCATGGGTGGCATGCGTGGCATGGGTGGCATGGGTGGCATGCGTGGCATGGGTGGCATGCGTGGCATGGGTGGCATGGGTGGCATGCGTGGCATGGGTGGCATGCGTGGCATGGGTGGCATGGGTGGCATGCGTGGCATGGGTGGCATGGGTGGCATGGGTGGCATGTGTGGCATGCGTGGCATGTGTGGCATGCGTGGCATGGGTGGCATGCGTGGCATGTGTGGCATGCGTGGCATGGGTGGCATGCGTGGCATGTGTGGCATGGGTGGCATGGGTGGCATGGGTGGCATGCGTGGCATGGGTGGCATGGGTGGCATGGGTGGCATGTGTGGCATGCGTGGCATGGGTGGCATGCGTGGCATGGGTGGCATGCGTGGCATGGGTGGCATGCGTGGCATGCGTGGCATGCGTGGCATGCGTGGCATGCGTGGCATGCGTGGCATGCGTGGCATGCGTGGCATGCGTGGCATGCGTGGCATGCGTGGCATGGGTGGCATGCGTGGCATGGGTGGCATGCGTGGCATGGGTGGCATGCGTGGCATGGGTGGCATGCGTGGCATGGGTGGCATGCGTGGCATGGGTGGCATGCGTGGCATGGGTGGCATGCGTGGCATGGGTGGCATGCGTGGCATGGGTGGCATGCGTGGCATGGGTGGCATGCGTGGCATGGGTGGCATGCGTGGCATGGGTGGCATGCGTGGCATGGGTGGCATGCGTGGCATGGGTGGCATGCGTGGCATGGGTGGCATGCGTGGCATGGGTGGCATGCGTGGCATGGGTGGCATGCGTGGCATGGGTGGCATGCGTGGCATGGGTGGCATGCGTGGCAATGGGTGGCATGCGTGGCATGGGTGGCATGCGTGGCATGGGTGGCATGCGTGGCATGGGTGGCATGCGTGGCATGGGTGGCATGCGTGGCATGGGTGGCATGCGTGGCATGGGTGGCATGCGTGGCATGGGTGGCATGCGTGGCATGGGTGGCATGCGTGGCATGGGTGGCATGCGTGGCATGGGTGGCATGCGTGGCATGGGTGGCATGCGTGGCATGGGTGGCATGCGTGGCATGGGTGGCATGCGTGGCATGGGTGGCATGCGTGGCATGGGTGGCATGCGTGGCATGGGTGGCATGCGTGGCATGGGTGGCATGCGTGGCATGGGTGGCATGCGTGGCATGGGTGGCATGCGTGGCATGGGTGGCATGCGTGGCATGGGTGGCATGCGTGGCATGGGTGGCATGCGTGGCATGGGTGGCATGCGTGGCATGGGTGGCATGCGTGGCATGGGGCATGGGTGGCATGCGTGGCATGGGTGGCATGCGTGGCATGGGTGGCATGCGTGGCATGGGTGGCATGCGTGGCATGGGTGGCATGCGTGGCAATGGGTGGGCATGCGTGGCATGGGTGGCATGCGTGGCATGGGTGGCCATGCGTGGCATGGGTGGCATGCGTGGCATGGGTGGCATGCGTGGCATGGGTGGCATGCGTGGCCATGGGTGGCATGCGTGGCATGGGTGGCATGGCGTGGCATGGGTGGCAATGCTGGCATGGGTGGCATGCGTGGCATGGGTGGCATGCGTGGCATGGTGGCATGCGTGGCATGGGTGGCATGCGTGGCATGGGTGGCATGCGTGGCATGGTGGCATGCGTGGCATGGTGGCATGCGTGGCATGGGTGGCATGGCGTGGCATGGGTGGCATGCGTGGCATGGTGGCATGCGTGGCAATGGGTGGCATGCGTTGGCATGGGGTGGCATGCGTGGCATAGGGTGGCATGCGTGGCATGGGTGGCATGCGTGGCATGGGTGGCAGCGTGGCATGGGTGGCATGGGTGGCATGCGTGGCATGGGTGGCATGCGTGGCATGGGTGGCATGCGTGGCATGTGTGGCATGCGTGGCATGTGTGGCATGCGTGGCATGTGTGGCATGCGTGGCATGGGTGGCATGCGTGGCATGCGTGGCATGGGTGGCATGCGTGGCATGGGTGGCATGCGTGGCATGGGTGGCATGCGTGGCATGGGTGGCATGCGTGGCATGGGTGGCATGCGTGGCATGGGTGGCATGCGTGGCATGGGTGGCATGCGTGGCATGGGTGGCATGCGTGGCATGGGTGGCATGCGTGGCATGGGTGGCATGCGTGGCATGGGTGGCATGCGTGGCATGGGTGGCATGCGTGGCATGGGTGGCATGCGTGGCATGTGTGGCATGCGTGGCATGGGTGGCATGCGTGGCATGGGTGGCATGCGTGGCATGGGTGGCATGCGTGGCATGGGTGGCATGCGTGGCATGGGTGGCATGCGTGGCATGGGTGGCATGCGTGGCATGGGTGGCATGCGTGGCATGGGTGGCATGCGTGGCATGTGTGGCATGGGTGGCATGGGTGGCATGGGTGGCATGCGTGGCATGGGTGGCATGCGTGGCATGGGTGGCATGCGTGGCATGGGTGGCATGGGTGGCATGCGTGGCATGGGTGGCATGCGTGGCATGTGTGGCATGGGTGGCATGGGTGGCATGGGTGGCATGCGTGGCATGGGTGGCATGGGTGGCATGGGTGGCATGGGTGGCATGCGTGGCATGTGTGGCATGCGTGGCATGGGTGGCATGCGTGGCATGGGTGGCATGCGTGGCATGGGTGGCATGGGTGGCATGCGTGGCATGGGTGGCATGCGTGGCATGTGTGGCATGGGTGGCATGGGTGGCATGGGTGGCATGCGTGGCATGGGTGGCATGGGTGGCATGGGTGGCATGTGTGGCATGCGTGGCATGTGTGGCATGCGTGGCATGGGTGGCATGCGTGGCATGTGTGGCATGCGTGGCATGGGTGGCATGGGTGGCATGCGTGGCATGGGTGGCATGCGTGGCATGCGTGGCATGGGTGGCATGCGTGGCATGCGTGGCATGGGTGGCATGGGTGGCATGCGTGGCATGGGTGGCATGGGTGGCATGCGTGGCATGGGTGGCATGGGTGGCATGGGTGGCATGCGTGGCATGGGTGGCATGCGTGGCATGCGTGGCATGGGTGGCATGGGTGGCATGCGTGGCATGGGTGGCATGGGTGGCATGCGTGGCATGGGTGGCATGGGTGGCATGGGTGGCATGTGTGGCATGCGTGGCATGGGTGGCATGCGTGGCATGGGTGGCATGCGTGGCATGGGTGGCATGGGTGGCATGCGTGGCATGGGTGGCATGGGTGGCATGCGTGGCATGGGTGGCATGGGTGGCATGGGTGGCATGTGTGGCATGCGTGGCATGGGTGGCATGCGTGGCATGGGTGGCATGCGTGGCATGTGTGGCATGCGTGGCATGGGTGGCATGCGTGGCATGTGTGGCATGGGTGGCATGGGTGGCATGGGTGGCATGCGTGGCATGGGTGGCATGGGTGGCATGGGTGGCATGGGTGGCATGGGTGGCATGTGTGGCATGCGTGGCATGTGTGGCATGCGTGGCATGGGTGGCATGCGTGGCATGGGTGGCATGCGTGGCATGCGTGGCATGGGTGGCATGCGTGGCATGGGTGGCATGCGTGGCATGGGTGGCATGCGTGGCATGGGTGGCATGCGTGGCATGGGTGGCATGCGTGGCATGGGTGGCATGCGTGGCATGGGTGGCATGGGTGGCATGCGTGGCATGCGTGGCATGTGTGGCATGCGTGGCATGGGTGGCATGCGTGGCATGGGTGGCATGCGTGGCATGGGTGGCATGGGTGGCATGCGTGGCATGGGTGGCATGCGTGGCATGTGTGGCATGGGTGGCATGGGTGGCATGGGTGGCATGCGTGGCATGGGTGGCATGGGTGGCATGGGTGGCATGTGTGGCATGCGTGGCATGTGTGGCATGCGTGGCATGGGTGGCATGCGTGGCATGTGTGGCATGCGTGGCATGGGTGGCATGGGTGGCATGCGTGGCATGGGTGGCATGCGTGGCATGCGTGGCATGGGTGGCATGCGTGGCATGCGTGGCATGGGTGGCATGGGTGGCATGCGTGGCATGGGTGGCATGGGTGGCATGCGTGGCATGGGTGGCATGGGTGGCATGGGTGGCATGCGTGGCATGGGTGGCATGCGTGGCATGCGTGGCATGGGTGGCATGGGTGGCATGCGTGCCATGGGTGGCATGGGTGGCATGCGTGGCATGGGTGGCATGGGTGGCATGGGTGGCATGTGTGGCATGCGTGGCATGGGTGGCATGCGTGGCATGGGTGGCATGCGTGGCATGGGTGGCATGGGTGGCATGCGTGGCATGGGTGGCATGGGTGGCATGCGTGGCATGGGTGGCATGGGTGGCATGGGTGGCATGTGTGGCATGCGTGGCATGGGTGGCATGCGTGGCATGGGTGGCATGCGTGGCATGTGTGGCATGCGTGGCATGGGTGGCATGCGTGGCATGTGTGGCATGGGTGGCATGGGTGGCATGGGTGGCATGCGTGGCATGGGTGGCATGGGTGGCATGGGTGGCATGTGTGGCATGCGTGGCATGTGTGGCATGCGTGGCATGGGTGGCATGCGTGGCATGTGTGGCATGCGTGGCATGGGTGGCATGCGTGGCATGTGTGGCATGCGTGGCATGGGTGGCATGCGTGGCATGGGTGGCATGGGTGGCATGCGTGGCATGGGTGGCATGCGTGGCATGGGTGGCATGGGTGGCATGCGTGGCATGGGTGGCATGCGTGGCATGGGTGGCATGGGTGGCATGCGTGGCATGGGTGGCATGGGTGGCATGGGTGGCATGTGTGGCATGCGTGGCATGTGTGGCATGCGTGGCATGGGTGGCATGCGTGGCATGTGTGGCATGCGTGGCATGGGTGGCATGCGTGGCATGTGTGGCATGGGTGGCATGGGTGGCATGGGTGGCATGCGTGGCATGGGTGGCATGGGTGGCATGGGTGGCATGTGTGGCATGCGTGGCATGTGTGGCATGCGTGGCATGGGTGGCATGCGTGGCATGTGTGGCATGCGTGGCATGGGTGGCATGCGTGGCATGTGTGGCATGCGTGGCATGGGTGGCATGCGTGGCATGGGTGGCATGGGTGGCATGGGTGGCATGGGTGGCATGTGTGGCATGCGTGGCATGTGTGGCATGCGTGGCATGGGTGGCATGCGTGGCATGGGTGGCATGGGTGGCATGGGTGGCATGGGTGGCATGTGTGGCATGCGTGGCATGGGTGGCATGGGTGGCATGGGTGGCATGGGTGGCATGTGTGGCATGCGTGGCATGGGTGGCATGGGTGGCATGTGTGGCATGAGTGGCATGGGTGGCATGGGTGGCATGGGTGGCATGTGTGGCATGCGTGGCATGGGTGGCATGGGTGGCATGTGTGGCATGAGTGGCATGGGTGGCATGGGTGGCATGTGTGGCATGCGTGGCATGGGTGGCATGGATGGCATGGATGGCATGTGTGGCATGCGTGGCATGGGTGGCATGGATGGCATGGATGGCATGTGTGGCATGCGTGGCATGGGTGGCATGGGTGGCATGGATGGCATGGATGGCATGTGTGGCATGGGTGGCATGGATGGCATGTGTGGCATGGCATGGGTGGCATGCGTGGGTGGTAAAAATGCAAGGCCTTGCTGGCTCTAACATGGCTACATACATGTGCTCTCTGCCTACCTGCTCGCCTGCTAGGCGGCACATGGAACGGCCATTCCCTTCTACACCGTCCGCCCTGCATTCCCCACGCACACGCCCCACCTTGCCCCCGTGCGCCCCAGTGCACCCCACCTTGCCCCCGTGCGCCCCACTTTGCCCCCGTGCGCCCCACTTTGCCCCCGTGCGCCCCACCTTGCCCCCGTGCGCCCCACTTTGCCCCCGTGCGCCCCACCTTGCCCCCGTGCGCCCCACCTTGCCCCCGTGCGCCCCACCTTGCCCCAGTGCTGCTCACGAACTGCTTCACGCGCTCCTTCTGCTGCCGCGTCAGCCGGCTCTGCTGCCACCCCGCACACACATTGATCACGGCACGTGGGCATGGGGCATGGAGACATGGGGCATGGGGACATGGGCATGGGGTATGTAGAGAAGGGGGGCAGAGAGAGGGAAGGAGAAAGCGCGGGAATGGGGGGATACATTACGGATGGGAGAAGCGGGGGGTGAGAGGAAGCGGAGGCACACTGGAAGGAAGAGACCGTTGCGCATCTAGTCAATGCGGCTGCCACGTGGATCAGCGCCTGACGGGGCACGTGCAATCCGAGTGGGAAGCGCGTGTTCTCATCTCAGATCAACTCATCTTCCCCACCCGTCGCTCATACCCTCGTAACCTGTTGCACGCCCCCACGCGCCTCACCACATCGTCGTTCTTCCGCGATCTGAACATCCCCGCGCCTCCTACCCCTCTCTGCGCCTCTGCTCCTCGCCCTTTCGCCCTTTTGCCTCCGCCCTTACGTCCGCCCTAACCAGTCCTCCGCGCGTCTCCTTCTCGCGCCTCTACGCCTTCCCCCGCTCCTCTCCGCCAGGCTCAGCGCGCTGCGACCGTCACTTCCTAGAGTACGACGCGCCTCCCTCGCGTACTGCGGCTCGGGACGCCCGGCAACAACGGCTGCCTGCGCCGCGCTGTGAGTCCGTCGGCGGCCCGCCTCGCGTGTTCGCAACCGTTGCACCTCCCGTTGAGGACTCGACTGTCGAGTGACGAGTGACGACTGGAACTAACGTCTGACGGCTGACGGCTAACAGAAGATTGGCGGTTGCGATTGTGCGAGTGGGAAGTGTGAAGATGGAGGCGTGTGGGTTGAGGAGGTTCGGTGCACGACTTGGGCCTCGTAGCGGACAATATGGCATACAAACCGACTTCCGTGACAAATGGACCTCGCTGGTGGCAGGGTCGTGGAGGAAATGGCACGATGGCCTTGCTACTGGCGAGATGGTTAAACGAAAATAGCGAGCGGTCCAGTAACAGGCCAACACTATGTTTCAACTGTACCACACTTACCGAATCAAACCGAGCATCACCTTCCCCTCAGTTGAACCTGAACTACATTGAATGGTCCAAACAGAACCCAGTCAGACCAGGGAAATTGCGATGCTCCTTCCCGTCCTGGATGTTCGGACCCACCTTGGTCCGACCAAGTCTTGCCTCTCCGCATAAAAAACAGCACCACGGTCCGACCGTGCTTCCAACAGAGGTCATTTGCCGCCTAGCCGCTAGCGATCACCGCTCTGATCCGCCGCCGCCTTCCCCCTCGCCTAGCCATGGGGGCGCTGGGCCGCCCGCATGCCGTCCCCCGCCCGGCGCCCGCGCTCTCCCCCGCGCGTCCGCCCCGATTCCGCCCGTGCTGCCATCGACCCCGCGCCTCCCCCATCTTGCGCCACTCCCCGTCGCTGCCCGCCCTCTCCGCATCCCCTCGCCGCTCTCCGCCTGGTGCTGCCATCGGCGCGATTCAGCGGGGAAATGGAGCAGCGCAGGGCCGCGTGGGGTTGCGCAGCGGAGAAGCAGCGAGGGCGGAGAGGCAATCGGAGAGAGTGGTTGATTACAACGACGGGATCCGGAACAGACGAATGCGCCGCAAGGGCGGGAGAAGTCAGAGAGATGGCGACGAGAAAACTGGGCAGATGGCGACCGACAGTGTGGTGCAGAGGGGTGACAATGCGGTGCAGACGCCATTGTACAGCCAGCAGCCAGTCCAGCCGCCCTCAGAACCCACCGCCTCCGGCTCCTCGCCCCCATCGCCATCTCTCGCGCACCGCCTGCTCTCCCGGCGAAGAGCAGCGCAGGTGCAAGGCGAGGGGCGGGGGAAGGGCGCAGCGGGAGTGGGGAGCCGCACGAGTGGCGAAGGCAGCAGCAGCGTGGGCGAAGCGGACAGAGGCACCGGTGAGCCGCCGCAGTCGCAACGGCTGGCAGTATTGCCGTCGCCATCACAGTCACCGTCGCTGCTGATATCGGCACCAGGGGGAGCAGCAGCGCTGAACCGACGGCTCGTGGAGGCCACGTGCCTCGCTGACGTCATGCGGGTGGTGGCGAATGAGATGGCTCGCCTGCCCCCGCGGCCTGAGTGGCACGTGGGGGGCGCAGGTGCAACAGCCAGGGGTGCAGGGGTGGGTGATGGGGTGGGGCCTAACAGCTCTTGGGGTAGCGGCAAGGTGCGTGGTAATGGGAAGGGCGGGAGGAGGAGCAGGGAAGAGGAGGAGGCAGAGGAGGAGGAGATGGAGAAGGAGAGGAGGGAGATGGAGAGAAGGTGGGAGGAGGCAGCAGCGTGCTCCCTCTTCTCGCCAATCAACGCAGTCACCGCTCTGCACCGCATTGCACGTCACATGCAAGCGGAGGGCATGCCCCCGCCCTCCCGTCTGGCCCTAGCCCGCACGCCTCCCCTGCGCCTGCTTGTTGCTGCCGCCCTCCCTGCTGTGCGTGCCGCCCGCTGCAATGCACAGACCCTCTCCAACCTCGTGTGGGCGCTCGCGCGCATTGGGGGAGCGGGAGGAGGGGCGGGAGACATGGTTGCGGGGCGGGGTGCGGAGGTGGGAGCGGGTGGGCGGAGGGGTGGCGGACAGCGCACATGGGTGTATTCGGAGGAGTTGGATGCGGTGGCAGCAGCAGTGCTGCCCATACAGCACACCCTGGCCCCACAGCACATTGCAAACATCGCAGCTGCCTTTGCCCTCGCTCGCCACCTCCCCCCACCCGCTCTCCTCCCCACCCTCGCCCGCCAAGCCTGCTTCGCGCTCCCCCCGCTCTCCCCCTCCTTCCCAACCACCCCCGCCCACCCCAGCGGCCGCGCTGTGCTGTCCCCCCACGAGCTCTCGCAGCTGCTGTGGGCCTTCGCCTGCCTGCACCACGCGCTGCCCCCCGCCCTCTCCCGCGCCCTCAACCGTGCAGCTGCCACTTTCTCCCCCTCCTCCCTCCCCCACACCTCCCAGCCACCCCCCAACCAGCTGCACATGACCGCCTTCTCTCCCCCCCCGCCCTGCCCGCTGGCGTGCCTGCGAGCGTGGTCGCCCCAGCACGTGGCGAACAGTGTGTGGGCGCTGGCTGTGCTGCAGCACACCCACGGGGCGCTCTTCCACGCGCTCTGGGGAGAGGTGCTCCGCCGCCAAAGGCAGTTCTGTGGAGAGGAGCAGGAGGGGGAGGTGGAGGGGGAGGGGTCGGAAGGGGAGCAGAGGGCTAGAGTGGGGGAGCGGCATCTGAGTCAGCTGTTTCAGGTGGCGGTGACTCTCAGGGCGGAGGGGGCAGGGGGTGCAGTGGAAAGGGGAAGAAAGGGGCAGGGGGAGGAGGGCGAGCAGGCGTGTGGTGGGGGGAGTGGAGGGGTGAGAAGAGGGCAAGAGGTGGGTGACGGGGGGGCGGGAAGGGGAGAGGGAAGAGACGAGGAGGGGGCAGATTGGGTGTGGGAGGAGGGGGCGCGTGTGTGGCGGGCAGAGGCGGCGAGGGAGAAGGTGAAACCGTGCAGCCACTGGGAGGTGGAGCAGGCCCTCTCCGCCCTGGGGCTCGTGGCCTGGCGGGGGGACGAGTGGGAAGGGGGAGGAGGGGAGAGAGAGCAGGGTGACGAGGGAAAGGAGGGAGAAGATGGAAGCGAGGGAGGGGAGGGATGCTCGGGGGGCATGGGGTGGGTATCGGAGTACACATCGTCATGCGTGTGGCACTACTCCATTGACATTGCTCTGCCAGGGCGCCGCATCGCACTGGAGGTGGACGGACCCTCACACTTCACCCGTAACACTCGTGCGCGCTGCCTTCCGCATCTCCTCCCCTTGCTTCATCCCCCCGCATGCCGCTTTCACTGCCGTGCCCTCAACCTTCCATTGTTGCGCTTCGCTCGCTGCCTGCCGTCCTTTCCCTGTCATCCTTACTCCGCCCTCCGCACGAATCCCACATCCACCTGCTGTGGCAGTGACTCCACTGGGAGCAACGGCGCTCAAGAGGCGACATCTGGAGGCGGCTGGATGGACCGTCATCTCCATCCCCTTCTACCATGTACGCACCTCCATCCCACTAACTCATGGTCTGTATCCGCATTTCCTCGTACCAACCAGCCACTGCACCTCTTTTCATCCGCTACCATACTTCTCCACACTACACATCTCAGCTTTACATTCCAGTGGCTCCCTGCCCTGCCTCTCTGCGGTGCTGTGCGCTGCAGTGGAACCATCTGGAAGGTGAAGTACAGCAGCAAGACTACCTGGAGCGAGCTCTTGGCATATCAATAACTTGACTCTGTGACTGACGTGTACACTCATCCCTGTTCATAAGTTCCATAAGTATTTATTTCATTATACCGAAGCAGAGAGCAGCAGGCACTAAACTCATACGACCGTTGCACCACTGCAGTGAATCTAGTCCAGCCAATTAAAGCATTGCAGTCTGCAGCAGCCTCTACCAAGCAGCATTGACCAGCATAAAGCAGCGAGCATGAGCACAGGGAGCATCAGCGGAGCGCAAGAGTGCCGGAGAAGACGAGGTCAGCGGGGCCGGTCATGTGCACGCGGTTGTCCTCCTCCCTCCAATCTATCTCCAACGGACCCCCCGGCAGATGCACCAGGCAGTTCTGCGAGAGAAGGGGGTTGAGGGAGAGAGACACAGGGTGGATGGATGCACGCAGGTGACAGATGGCATGAGAGGCAAGGCATGGTGGAGGGAGAAACATGAGAGAAGTGTTACAAATCGAAACCAGCTTGCTGTGTGCCCCTCCACCCCTCATAGCCTCGCTCTTCCCACCCAAGCTGCTCCAATCGCTCTCCGAGTTCCCTCAGTCACTCACCCAACCTCACACACTCCCTCCCTCATCCGTGACTCACCCGCTCGGCACGGCCCTCCAGCACAGCCGCCACAACAAGGGCACACGTGCCCGTGCCACATGCCAGCGTGGGACCTGTGGGGGGCAGGGCGGGTGGGTGGGAGAGAATGACACACAGGACAATGACGGGGGAGGGTGGCACAGGCTGGGATGACAGCGCAAGCAGTATGGTGGTAACGGCAAGGCAGTTGCAGTTGCAGCGGCAGCAGCAGTGGAGTGCAGGGATGTGAGGGCAGGAAAAGTATGGGTGAGGGTAAGAGGTTCACCTGCCCCGCGCTCCCACACTCGCATGTGCAGCTCGTTGCGGGAGATCACCTCCACAAACTCTGATGCGCGTGCATGGGCCATGGGGTTGGTGGAAGAGAGGATGGGAGCAGGGGATGGGGGATGGATGGGGGGGAACAGAGGATGGGGGATGGGTGGGGAACTGGGGATGGGGGATTGAAACACAATGATATGATGCCATATGGCAGTACATGACGAGGAAGGAAACGATTGAGGTGCGAGAGATGCAGGGGCATACAGGGGCACACAGGGGCGCGAGAGAGGTGCAGGGAGCAGGAAGAAGAGGGAGAAGAAGAGGAAGAGCGAGAATGAGCTGACCTGTGTTGGTGCGAGCAGGGAAGGCGGGGTGGTGCTCAAACATGGGTCCAATGCGGTGCAGGTCGATGCCTGCCACGTCCAGGCCCTGGGGGTGGTGCGATGAATGCACACATGCCACACACGCAGGGGCAGTGCCGGTGGCAGTAGGTGGTGGGATGGGGGCTGTGTGACCTGACCGTCAGTCAGCACACCACGAGAATAAGAAATCCGGAACAGGACATGCTAGTGGCAGGGAGCGCGGGGCACACCTGAGGGCTGTGTGAGTTGGAGAAGGTGATGCAGTGCGGGTTGCCCATGCTGACACAGGTCACCTGCCACGTCACCCCGTCCACCTGCAGCGGCGCTTTCACCACGGCGCCGTCAGCGGTGGTGGCAGGCAGCGTGGTGGGGATGAGCGCCGCGGACAGGATGGGCTCGCCCATGTCCACCCGCACCTGGGGCGCGTGGGAGGAGGGGAAAAAGGGAAGAGGGGGAGGAGGGGATGGGGGGATGAGTGGCAGAGAAGAGGAGGGAGACATGTGTGAGAAGGGATGGGGGTGGGAGGAGGGAGTGAGGCGTGAGTGAGGTTGGAGGAGTGCGAACAGGCGTGCGGCGAATGAGAGAAGAGCAGCCAGCAGCGGTGCAGCAAAGCCCCTTGGTTGAAGCAGCCCCACCCCACCTGGCCATCGGCGCGCATGTGCGCCTGCATGACGCCCGCCAGTGTGGATATCGATATGCTGTGGGGTGAGGTGCAGGGATTGGGGTGTGCGGGGTGGGGGGGTGGGAGGGTGGGGAGTGGAGGGAATGAGAAAGAGAACTGAGAGGGCGAGAAGAGGCGAAGGCGGGAAAGGTGTATGGAGCGAGTGAGAGAGAGCGAGGGGAAGGGAGAGGGGCATACGTTTGGGTGTCGTGTGAGTTGGTGACGTCAGCAATGAACTTGGCCAGACAGCGAATGCCGTTGCCACACATCTGCCATGCCACGTGGCGTGCAGAGGGGCACGCAGGGGAGGATGCAGGGGGGCACGCAGGCATCAAGCAGATGCTGCTGACAGCACGTGCAGAGTCCTTGTTTCACTCTCCGGAAAGCAATGTGCGTGCAGCTAGAAAGCAGCACGCTGAATCCGCGCGCCTTGACCATCAATGTACTATCCCTTGCACACTTTGCCCCCTGTCATCGCCTCGCGCTCACACCACCCTGCACTGCACACATTGGGCTCGGATTTTCCTGCACTGCATTGCACCGCGCTGCACCGCACTGCACACCTCGGGCTCACTGCCATCGCTGTTGAAGATGCGCATGGTGTAGTCGGCGCCCGCCTGCCCCGGCAGCAGGAAGATCACCCCGTCGCCGCCCACCCCGAAGTTGCGGTCGCACAGCCGCGCCGCCTGCTCCTGCGACACCACCGGCTCCGATGAATGCCGGTTGTCCACCTGGCGGACCGGGCAGCCATGCAGAGGGGGTTGTGTCGGTGTGAGCGACGGCGCATAGGACGAATGGCAACAGCCGCAGCAGAATCAGGAGTGGAACGTGGCAGAAGAAGCGGCAATAGCAGGAGCAGCGACGAGAGGGGTGTGAGGAGGCACGCAGGCGGGCAGGGAGGGAGCGAGGCGGCTCACGAGGATGAAGTCGTTGCCGATGCCCTGGTACTTGCTGAACCGCAGCTCGCCACTGCCTGACGCCGATCCCGCTGCCGCCTGCCATGGTTCATACCACACCACGCCGAGCCGTGCCGTGCCATGCCATGCGGGGCCATGGCGACACGCCACGTCATTCCACGACATGTCATGCAATGAAACGAAAGCGCATTGCTTGAGGGCAACTGCTCGACGCGTTGACGCGCCTTTTTCTTCTCAAACGCTTGTTTCCTTTCAGCAACTAGAACTTCCCGATCGGATCAAATCATTTGCTGTGATCTCCCGAGGCTGCTCAGATCCTCATCTCACCATCGCTATCCGCGCTCTCGATCGGACGGTCGTCGCGCGCAGAGCTCCGTTACTCGGAGAAGCGATCCGTCTCAGGCCAGTCAGACAAGTCGCGTTTCGCGCCGCCACGTGGGAGGTTCGTAACGGCTGGTTGGTGCTGGCTTTGGGCGCCTCGGCGTGGATCGCGAGGCACGATCCCGCAATGCGGCCGACTGCGCACGTTGCCGTCATGTCCGCAAGTGGTGCTGCCGCGCGACGCGCGTGACACGGCAGATGGTAAGTTTCTCAAGGTCGATAATAACGCAGATATTGCGAGGTGGATGCTTGCACTCGCACAACGAACTGCACTTCGCTCAGCGCCGCGCCTCAAATATTGGAGCTGAGGGAACTGGGGGTTGCTGAACGTGGATTCGAAGAAAACAGCTTCGCTACATATTATCGCCAACTCATATGAACCAATGCTCTCCTTGACGACCTCTGGCGAAATAATGTAACTCGCCAAAATGTCCAGCGAATGCTCTCGCCCTCGCCAAACTTTGAAACGCATTTGCAACGATCTGCCAAGTGAAGGCACCAGAGCAGATCTGCCACAAGTCAGTGGAGTTGGCCTCAAAATAGAAGAGTCCAGATCAGCGCGAGGCCAGTCGCCATGGCGCACGACGGCAATGCGACGCCTGGCGACGAGGGCGAATTCGAGGGCGACAGCTGCGAGTTGTCGTTCCTCGAGGAGGCGAGCGAGCTGCAGCGCCTCGTCGCCATACTCGTGCCCTCCGCGCAGTCCGATCGGTCTGGATCGGTGCAATGCGGTGTGTCGAATTTCGGAATCGCAGAGGCGGATGAGGATGCGCAACGAAGGCGCGCGGTGGAAGACGGGGAGATGCGCGACGACCCGCGGGCAGCAGTGCTGCTCCGCTTCGAAACCATCGTACGCCTCGCGCTCGCCGCTCGTAGCCCGTCGCTCGTAGCCCGTCGCTCGTAACCCGTCGCTCGTACCTCATACGCCTAGATTCATGTATCGGGATGAGAATACAGCCTTGCGCTGGCCGCAGCTTCATGCGCGCCACCCGCTTATGCATCCCTCCCCTGGTCACACAATTTTCCCGCCCCGTCACCCCCCCGTCCACGTGGCAGTGCGCCAAGTACCGCGAGCAGCCGGAGCTGCTGGACCCGCACCTCTCCGCGCTGCTCTCACCCGCCATGGCCTGCCTCTCCGCGCACGCGCTCGCTGCCGCGGCCGCGCTGCCCTCCGCGCTTGCGGGAGGCTCCGCGGGGTCGGGGGAACTCGAGCGGGCGATGGGGGAGGCGGAGGCGCAGCGGATGGTGCGGGAAGTGGCGGGGGCGGCGTGCGTGGTGCAGGTGGTGGCGTACGTGCGCGGCGCCAAGGTCGTCTGTCGCTTCTTCCCCAACGCGCCCTCCCACCTCGAACCCGCGCTCGCGCTGCTGCTGCTCGTGCTCCGCCTCTCGCCCGCGCCGCCCAAGGTAGCGCTGCAGGGATGCAGTGGTGGGGGAGCGCGGATGCAATGGTGGGATGCAGTGGTGGGATGCGGTGGTGGTGGGATGCGGTGATGGTGGGATGCGGTGGTGGGATGCGGTGGTGGTGGGATGCGGTGGTGGGATGCGGTGATGGTGGGATGCGGTGGTGGTGGGATGCGGTGATGGTGGGATGCGGTGGTGGGGCAGGAGGGATGAATCGAGATAAGCGAGTTGTTGGAGTACCATTCACACGCCACACGCTTCACTCACAGTCCCTCACGCCTTCCGTACATCACTGCATTTGCTCATCCGTCCGCCCCTGTGTCTGCCCCTTCTTTCCAACCCCTCTTCCCCTTTCTCCCTATGCAAATGGCGCGCGGGGGAGAAGGCGGGGTCGGAGGTGGGGGTGGCGGTGGAGGCGGTGGAGCAGTGGCGCGTGCACTATGTGCTGCTCTCGTGGCTCTCGCACCTGCTGCTGCTGCCCTTCTCCCTCCCCTCCCTCGACTCCAACCTCTTCGCCCCCCAACCCCCCGCCTCCCTGCAACCCTCCTCCCTCGAACACTCCTCCCAACCGCCACCAGCAGCAGCAGTGTCAGCACCCGTGGCGTCCCATGTGCTCCACCGCCTCCTACCACTCCCCACCGCTGCATGGGAAGGGAGGTTGTCAGAAGCATGGTCACTGCCCGACGTGCTGCTGCGAGCGTGCCTCACCTTCCTGCCCAACGGCCGCCTGCCCGTCCCCCTCATGCTCGCCCGCCTCCTCTCCCGCCCCGAAATGCACTCCCCCCTCGCCTGGTAGGCCAAGCACCCGCCTGCTACGCCATGCACGTTCCTGGTATACCATGCGGTCTCCACCTTTCGTCATTCTTCCACACGCCTTTCGCCCATCTCCCCCATACGCCATCCACCCCCTCCCTCTACAACCAGATCCATCCCCGTGCTATCCCGCACATGTGCGCCCTTGCACCTTCCTTGCCACATTCCCCCACGTGCATGCTCTCTCACTCCCAGGTTCATGGAAGAGAGTCGCCGCCTTGTGGCCTCGCTCTCTGCCGCCCTGCCCTCGCCAGCCGCTCTTCCGGACGGCCCGCCAGGCAGGGGAGAGGGAGCAGCAGTGGTGGCAGTGGAGGAGGGGAAGGGGCGGGCACCACTGTCGGAGGAGCTGCTGGCCCCTGTCGTCCTCACCCTCGCCGCCATCTTCAAGGTGCCTCCGCTGCTGTGTTACTGTCTGTTGCCCGCTGTCTGATGCTGCCTGCCATTTGCTGCCTGTCGCCACATGGACTTGTCCCCACGGCTTTCCTCAGCCCCCATTCCCCCATCCTGCTACCCACCTTCCCGTCCACCTACACTCACCATCGTCTCTTGCCCTGTTGCCCTTCCCCTTCTCCCCTTCCCTTCCCCCTTGCCCCCCCTGTGAGCGTGCAGACAGCCCCACGTGCTGAGCTCACTCACCACACACACCCAGTGTGGGCCACCATCCTCCTGCCCCTCCTCCACTCCACCTCGCCTTCCAACCTTCCCCACTCCGCGGGCTCCTCTCCCCACCCCATGTGCGCGCGTCCTGTCTCACTGCTGCTCCCCCTGGCCCTCGTGAAGCTGCTCCATCGCCTCGCCCTCTCCCTTCTGCCGCCCCGCCAGCCCTCCTGGCGCTACCAGGTACGGCAGTGCGCCCTCCTGGCGCTACCAGGTACGGAAGCTCAGGCCCTCAACTCCACATGCCCTTGCCTTTGCTTGTTTTCTACGGCAGCACGACCACTTGGCTGTCTCGTACAACAGCAGCACCCCGCATGCCCTTGCTTGCACAATCATACCTTCGTTCTTTTCCAAAGCAGAGCTCATGTGTTCGTTTTCTTCCCACCCCACCCTCTCACCCCCCCCTCTGCCCCTCGCAGCGCAGCATCCATCGGGTGGACGCCCCCCCCTCTGCAGCCCCCCCCGCGCCCTTGCCATCGCCAGCAGCAGGAGGTGCTGGGCCGGGCGCGGAACAGGGGGTGGCGGCAAGTGCGGAAGGAGTGGGAGGGGCGGAGGAGAGAGAGCTGGGGCGGAGAGAGGGGGAGGGGGAGGGGGAGGAAGAGGGGGAGGAGGAAGAGGAAGAGGAGGTGGCGGAGCTGGTGGAGGAGGCGGTGGGGGAGCTGCTGCCCATGCTCAAACACGAGGTGCGTGTACGAGAGTGATAGCAGCAGGTGAGTGTGGCAGCAGCACGCATCAATACAATTGTGCTCCTACGATAACTTGAGCCTCCGCCCTCACCTCCCCACTCACCCTTCCCCCCGTCCCCGTCCTCCCAACTGCCAGTCAACGGATGTGCGGTGGGCGGCAGCGCGCGGCCTGTCGCGGGTGGTGGGTGGCTTGCCAGCTGGCATGGCGGACGAAGTGGTGGCGGCCGTCATTGCCTTGGTGGACCCGCACGAGGTGAGGGCATTGTTACAATGCACCCGCACGAGGTGAGGGTATTGTTACAATGCACCCGCACGAGGTGAGGGTACTGTTACAATGCACCCGCACGGGGTGAGGGTGTTGTTACAATGCACCCGCACGGGGTGAGGGTGTTGTTACAATGCACCCGCACGGGGTGAGGGTGTTGTTACAATGCACCCGCACGGGGTGAGGGTATTTTCCAGGTGCAACCGCAGGAGATGAAGTCACAATGCCCATGCGTTCGTGCTCGCGTCCCCTGCTCGTCTCCTCCGATCGCTTCAGCTTGGATCTTTTCCGACCTGTTCTGCCCTCAATGGCCACATTGCGACTCCCATCAATCTCATCCTCACCATCCCACCATCCATCCCTCCGTCTACTTTTCCCTCTTTCCCCCTTGCCCTCCTCAGCTACCATCGGACAGTGCATGGCAGGGCGTGTGTCTGGCACTCGCAGAGCTGGCAGCCAGAGGGCTGCTGCTGCCGTCGCGCCTGCACTCCGTCACGCCGCTCCTCGCCTCCGTGTGTCTCGTCCCCCACTGCCCTTAATCGCTCAGTAGACGTACTTGACCTCAACACTCATTCACTCACGTCACACACAAATGATCTCTCTCTATGCTCCAAACCCCACCACATGATTGTGCCATCCGCAGTCCATACCCTCTCTGCCCCTCATGCACTCAAGCCCTTTTACACCACACAGCACTCACACTTCAAATTTTAGTGCCATGTCATATCGCCCACCCCTCACGCTTGCTCCCCCTCTTCTCTTTCCTCTCTCCTCTCCCCCCCCTTCCCTCTCCCCCAGGCGTTGCACTACGAGGTGTTGCGGGGGGCGGTGGGCACGGGGGCGCATGTGCGCGATGCAGCGGCGTATGTGTGTTGGGCCATCGCCCACTCCTTCTCACCGCCCGTTGCTGCTGCCTCCCTGCAGCAGCTATGCCCTCACCTCCTCGCCGTTGCCTGCTGTGACCGCCAGGTGGGCTGCTGTGACCACCATGCCCCATGCCGCATGCCCCATCCCCCATGCACCATGCCCCATGCGCCATGCGCCATACCCCATGCCCCATGCCATTGCCACATGCCCCGTGCCCCATGCACTATGCCCCATGCACTATGCCCCATGCCGTGTGCTCCATTCCTCACACCCCATGTCCCATGCAACATGGGCAGATGAAGTGCAGGTGGGCGGCAGCAGCGGCCTTCCAGGAGGTGGTGGGCCGCTTTGGCTGCATCTCCGACGCCCAAGCGCTCTCCACACCCACCACCCGAGGCACACCCCATGCCTCCACCAGAGGACCTAGCCAAGGAGGTGATGCGGTGGAGAGTGGTGCGGAGAAGGAGGAGCAGTGGGTGCCAGCAGGGGGCATCGCCATAGTGAATGCGGCTGATGTCACGTCGCTGTCATCCACTCGCACTGCATTCACTCAGGTGCCCACCACAGCCGCATCTGTCAGTCTGAGAAGCCTTCTTTGTCCTCATCTGCCTTTGCCCTTTAGCACATGCACATGCACCACACACGTGCCCCCGTTACCATCATTTCTCCTCGCCTCCCATATCTCCTCCTGCCTCTCCTCCTGCTGTCCCCCCTGCTTCCAGGTGGCACTATTCGTGGCAGGCTATCCGGAGTACCGCGAGCAGCTGTTGCTCAAGCTAGCAGCCAGCACGCACCACTGGGACAAGGCCATCCGCGCCCTCGCAGCTGAATCCCTCGCCGCCATTGTCCCTCTTGACCCGCCCCGCCTCCTCTCCCTCTTGCACCTACACCTCCTCCCCCTGCTCGCCTCCCCCGACCCCCCCTCCCGCCATGGGGCTCTCCTCGCCACCGCAGCCCTCCTCCCGCCCCTCTCCGCCTCCCCGCCCTCCCCGGCCCTCTCAGACACCCTCTCCTCACTCACCGCCTCCCTCCCCACGCTGCTCGCCCCGCGCTCCTTCCGAGGGCGCCTAGCTGCGGATCTCAAGGTGGCCTGCTGCCGCCTGCTCTCCGCGCTCGCTGCTGCACTGCCCCGCGCACAACTGCCGCCCCTGCCCACACCTGCTCTCACTGTGGCTACTGCTTGCCTGCATGACATGCTGGCAGGGGATGGGGGGGAGCTGCAGGTGAGGGAGGGGATGGGGAAGGGAGGGGGGAGAGGGAAGGAGTTGAATGAGCACGCACTAAGCATGGTGATTACACCGTGTCAATGCATACATCGTACTGCATTAACTCAATGCTCATGCTTCATCACCCTCCTTTTCCTCTCCTTCCCCCACCCCGCATCTTTTTCCCCACTCTTTTCCCCCTTTTCCCCAGTGTGCGCGGGCGCGCTTTGTCTCGTCAATCCAGGAGGCAGCAGCAGCAGCCCTGTGGGACCTCGCTCGCACCCAGCATTCCCCTGCTTGCACAGACTTTGCTCGCCAAATAATAACGCGCCACGTGGCGACTCTGGAGTCCGCCAGCTCAGCAGCGAGTGCGAGGCGAGGCGCTGTGCTGGCGCTGCAGTGCTTCCTGCCCAGCCTCTGCCCCGCCTGGCCCTCCGCCTCTCCCCTTGACTCCCCTGCTGCTGGCACTGACAACGTGGGGCTAGGTGTGGGGGGCGCAAACACAGGGCTAGAGGACGGAGAAAGACATGGGGAGACGGAGGGGAGAGGGGGTGAGGGAGGGGTGGATGAGGGTGAGAGGTCAAGGCGCGAGCTGGCAGAGCGGGTGGTGAAGGCGCTGTGTGCTGCTGCCACCGACAATGTGAGTGCTCTCTGCCTCTTCCCCTCCACCCATCCCCATTCCCTCCATCCTGCCTTTCTTATCCTCTGACTTCCCTAACATTGCTGCCTCATCCTTTCATTTCGTGTGTCCAGACACCCTTAGGATCGGATCTCCAATCCCTTATCATTTCCTCCAACCACCCATCCGTCACCCACGCTGCAACAACCTCCCACCCCTTATCCTCCCTGTCATCCCTGCAGCGGGGGCGTCGTGCTGTGACTGACGTGGCAGTGCGCGCAGCAGCAGTGGAAGCGCTGGGTAATGCAGCCAGCATCATTCCCCTCCTGCAGGCCGGCGGGGCAGGCGCAAGGGGGCACACAGGGACGGGTGGGGGAGATGGGGCAGAAGCGGAAGGGGAGGGCGAGAAGGAGGAGGTTGAGGTGAGCAGGCAGGGTGGGTTGGTAGGGCGAGGGTGGTGGGAGGGGGGGGGGGAGGGCGTGGTGGCGGCGTTGCTGCGAGCTGCACAGGACTACACGGAGGACCAGCGGGGTGACGTGGGCCGCCTCGTGAGGGAAGCTTCCATGAAAGCGCTGGTGGCGTGGGTGGAAGAAGTGTACAGATTGAGAGAGGTGTGGGAGGGCGAGGTGGGAAATGCACCAAGTAACACTGACGCAGCACCTGACGCCCCATCGTCTCAGCGGCGGCACATTGGGGTTGGGGAATGGTGCAGAGCGGTGGCAGGGCGGGTGGTGGGTGTGCTGCTGAAGCAGGCGGGGGAGAAGATTGACGGCACCCGCAAGGTGGCGGGGCAGGGGCTGCAGCGGCTGCTGTGGGGGAGCAAGCACGGTGCAGCGATGGCAGGGACACAAGAGACAAGAGGGGAAGCAGGGACTGCAGAGGCAGTTGAGGCACGTGGTGCTGGTGGCAGCACGCAGGGGGCATCAGGTGGAGGCGGGGAGGAGACGGATGGAGGAGGCGCAGTGAGTCAATGCGTGGGCGGCACGGCAGAAGGGAGCGGTGTGTGCAGGGATGTGGATGGGTGGGAGCAGCTGAGGCAGCACGTGCCCTCCGACCCTCACTTCGCATGGAAGGTGCGCCTCCCACTGTTCTCTGCTTTGCAGTGCTGTGCTGTGCCCTTCCCTATTCCACTCTCTCAGCTCCCTTGTTGTTCCAGTCCTTCTCATTCCCACCCACCTGCTCCGCTCGCCTTCACCTCCGTCATTTCCCCTCCCTCCCCCGCCACCCCCTTCCCTCCCCACCCTGCCAGAATCCTGCGGCTGTCTTTCCCCGTCTGGCCCCGCTGCTGCTGCTGCCAGCCTACCGCCTGCCACTGCTATCAGGGCTGCTTCTCTCCGCGGGCGCTCTCTCCCACTCCCTCACTGCCGCCTCCCTGCGCGCCCTGCTCTCTCTCAAACCAGCTGAGGGGACACAGGGGGCTATGAGGGGGACAGGAGAGGGGGGAGATGGTGGGCAGTGGGAGGAGGTGCAGGGGCGGATAGCAGAGGACGTGGTGGTGCTGCTGAGGCGGCACCGCAAGCAGAATCGAGTCATAATCCCGTACATCAAGGTATACCGCTGCAGTTGAGTGGGAGCCACCTGAATGTCAGCAGCATGGCCAGCGGCTTGCGGTTGTGTGACCTGCCGTGTGGGAGGGTGCAGCGAAGCCAAGCGCTGTGACGCATTGCCGCCATGCATGCTTGTGTGTGGGTCCTTGTTGATGCTTGCTTGCACCCGCTCTGCCACTCTCATCTCCCCTCTGCTCTCGCTGCGTGCGTGCTTCTACTGCTTCCCACCTTCCCCCACTGCAGGCCATCGCTGCTCTACTTCAGGCGGATTTCTTTGGGTCGTTATCAGCAGACACCCCGGCTTCAGATGAGGTCAGTGAAGCCCTGCACTGCACTGCACCTGCCGCATCAACACCTGCTCCCTCCGCTCTCCATCCATCACATCCCTTGCTTCACATCCCTTGCTTCACATCCCTTGCTTCACATCCCTTGCTTCACATCCCTTGCTTCACATCCCTTGCTTCACATCCACACTCCAGCAATCCCTTTCTGCATGCCAGCCGTCTCCACTCTACCGTTCTGCATGGCGTTCCCTGCCCTCCCACGCCCTGCCCTCTCCCACCCCCCTTGCAGCCTGCCACTCCCACCACCTCCCTCGCGGCTCTACCTGGGGTGTTGGTGGGGAGTGTGGAGGAGGAGCTGTGCCGCCCACAGCCCACGGCATCGGTGCCCAAGATGCTGGCGGCCGTCGACCTGCTCTGCCACCTCGCCGCCCCCCTCTGCTCTGCCCGCCAGCATGCCCTCTCCACGCTACTCTGGCTGCTCGCCGTGCGCTTCCCCACTGTGAGTTCACCTCATAGTCCCCACTGTGAGTGTACCTGCCAGTCCCCACTGCGATTGTGCCTGCTCTGGCAGCATCGCACCCACTACTCGTATTGGCATAGCACCTAGCACCGCCATTGCGCGACACTGCGTAGCTCCGCCTTACCTGTCCAGTGTCACAGCAAACCCGTTCGATGGGTTGTGTTACATGTGTAAAAGATCAAGACCCTTCCATTTCACATCCACCCTTGCACTCGCAACAGGTTCGAAGGCACTGTGCAGAGCAACTGTACTTGGTGCTTCTAATGGGAACAGAAGGCGGGGATGAAACAGAGGATGTTGATAGAGAGGCAGTGTTGGAACAAGCTCAAAATATTCTTAGCGCTGATTGGGGTGCAATGGATGATGCTCTGGTTTCTAGTCAAACGAAAGATCTGCGGGCTTTGTTAGAAACTGTTTTCTCGTAAGAGATCTGTGTGCATATACAAAGCAAATTCTCAATCAACCAGTGGCAATATCATACTAAAATATTCACATGTAATGCACATAGAATCTTATGCAGAGCAATGCAAGCTATGACAGCAGCACTTTCGCTAGCTACTCCAGGCAGCACACTCTGGGTTCGGCGAATTATTTGGAGAGAGTGCGACAGTCAATACTGCGTACGGCAAATTCTGGGTCTCCAATGCCGCCAACAACTGTTCAGTTGTAATTTCCACCCTACCATATTTTTCGCGCCATTTCAGTCAAAAGCACACAGACCATCATCCTTTTGCGTACTTGACACGCCATCGCCATGGCGGACGAGGCAGAGCGCGCCAAGCCGAAGCCGTTCAAGGCGGAGTACGCCAAGTCGGCGCGCGCGAGCTGCCGGAAGTGCAAAGAGAGCATCGCCAAGGACGCCTTCCGCATCGCCAAAGTCGTCGAGTCCAAACAGTTCGACGGCTTCATGACGGTAATGCGCTCATAGTGGCTTCACACGGATTACACGAGGGTAATGCCTTGCGGAAATAACGACGGTACTAGTGGCTTGGTACTGGCTGAGCAAGTAACGAAGGTGATGGCTTGGCGAATGCACGGCGATGACGGGTTCATGTCGCATGGCTTCGCAGGCTATAGCGTTTTAGGGTCTTGAGGTTGAAGGCATTGCAGTGCAGTCATGCGCGCGCCCTCCGCAATCCCCTGTACAACTGCATCTCCCTCCATTTCCACTCCCCTCTCTTCACCTCATTCCGCTCCCTCTCCCCAAGTTTCTACGCTGCTCTCATCCCCCTCCCTGCGAATTTCGCCCGCTCCCTCCATCCATCCCCCTCCCGTTCCGCCTATCCCCCACCCCCACTCCCCCCGCCCCGCCCCGCCACCATGTGCGCGGAGCAGCTGTGGTTCCACGCGAGCTGCATCTTCAAAGCCCCGGGACTCATCACCAAGTCAGTGCCCCTCTGCTCCCCTGCCGCCGCTGCCACCGCTGCCACCCATGCCACCCCTGCTCTGCTGCCCCCCAGCTCCCCTGCTCGCCTGCGCCCATCCCTCTTTGCCGCCTCTTTGTGCGCCGTCCGCGCTTACCCCTCTAACACTGCCACATCCCAGCCCCCACCTTTTTCCGCTCACTCCATAGCCAATGCCCGCTTCTCCCCCCATTCCATCGCCGCCTATCCACTGCGCTCCCCCTCCCCCCTGCCACTGCGGCCGACGTGCGGGGCGTGAATGTGCTGCAGTGCCTCTACATCTCACGCACCTCAACAATACGACTCACTCCCCCTCTGTGTCTTCCCCCCTCTGTGAAGGACAAGCTGCGCGCACACCTGAGTGTGGCAGACATGCGCGCTATGCTGGAGGCCAATCAGCAGGAGCCAGGTGGCAGCGAGGACGCCCTGAGGGAGCGCTGTGCGGACGGCACGCTGCCCCGAGAACCTGCTGCTGGACGCCAAGATCGCCTACTTTGGGCTCAGCAATGTGATGCGCGACGGCCTGCAATGTGATGCGCGACGGCCTGCGGTAGCCCCAACTACGCTGCTCCTGAGGTACGTGTGGGGGCTTTCAGTGTGAATCGGTTGATGTAAGCATTGCTGACTTTGGGCTCAGCAACGTCATGCGTGACGGTTCCTCAAGACGTCCTGTGGCAGCGCCAATTACGCTGCTCCGGAGGTATGAATGGGGCAAATGCATGGGTTCCTAAGCTGCTGTTGCTCTGTAGAGGAACTTTTAAGTCCCAGGTAGCTTGTCAGTTTGAAGCTTGTTGACTTTCGCTCACTGAATCTTTCATCACTGGCTCTGTCATGAACTCATCTTCCCTCCTCTCCTCCTCTGCCCTCTGCCTTCTGCCATCCCGCCTGCCCAACCCCTTTCAGATGATACCTGGGCAGCTGTAAGGAGGTCCCGAGGTGGACGTGTGTGTGGGCCTGATTTCAATCACTTGGAAATCATTCTCCCGCTTTGCCCGCCTTTCCCTGATTTCCCTCAGCTGATATCAGGGTTGGTGGCTGTACGGAGGTCCCGAGGTGGACGCATGGAGCTGGTTTGGAACTCTAAATGCTCGACTCACCTCTGTAGCCCGTTAGGTGGACGTGTGGAGCTGGTATCAATCACTTGCCGGACTGACTCCTGTACACGCATCCCTCCCCCTTTCCCCATCCCTCCCCTTTCCCCTGTACGGAGGTCCCGAGGTGGACGTGTGGAGCTGCGGGGTGATTCTGTACGTGCTGCTGTGTGGCAGCCTTCCATTCGACGATGAAAACATCCCCAACCTCTTTAAGTAGATCAAGGTTCGGTGCTGTGCGGTGATGGTGGGTGATGGTTCGGTTGATTTTTGTACGCGCTGCTGTGTGGCAGCCTTCCATTCGACGATGAAAACATCCCCAACCTCTTTAAGAAAATCAAGGTGCGGTGGGCTGCGGTGCTGTGGGGTAATGGTGGGATACGGTGCAGTGTATGAGCGTGCAGTGCAGCGTATGAGCGGGCGGTGCAGCGTATGAGCGGGCGGTGCAGCGTATGAGCGGGCGGTGCAGCGTATGAGCGGGCGGTGCAGCATATGAGCGGGCGGTGTAGCGTAATTCACAGCCCCCTGTGAACTGGCCCCATTTCACAACCCCCTGTGAACTACCCTCTCTTATTGCATGCAGGGTGGCATGTACGCCCTGCCCCACCACCTGTGATACCGCGCATGCTGCTGGTCGACCCCATGAAGCGCATCACCATCCCCGAGATCCGCCACCACCCCTGGCTCCTCGCCAAGCTCCCCCGCTACCTCGCCGTGCCGCCGCCAAATGCTGCCGAGCAGGCCAAACGGGTGAGAGGCAGGATGGATGAGCATGCAGAGAAGTTGAGGGTTTCAGGAATCAGATTTACGAGGAGATATTGCTGATATTCCTGATAGGGCTCAGATAGTGGCGAAGTTGTGGTTTGATGAGGACTGCATTGCGGAGTCGCACCTCTTCGCATCCTCCCTTCCCCACCCCCCTTCCCCTCCCCTCCCAATCACACTAGAAAATTGAGAAGGTGTTCTTGCTGGTGACCGAGGTGGTGCTGACGATTATCGCTCCTCTCCTCATTCTCTCTTCTCATAATTCCATCCTTCCCTTCTCCACCACCGTCAGATTGACGAGGAGATCTTTCAGGTGGTGACGAAGATGGGGTTCGACCAGGAGCACCTGGCGGAGTCCCTGCGGGAGCGCCGCACGAACACGGCGACAGTGGCCTCGTACCGGCTGCTGGACTCGCACCGCCGCATCTCCATGGGCTATCTGGGCGCCCAGTTCAAGGAGCACAAGGAGGGGCAGCACGACCAGCACGCCACGCACGCGCTTGCAGCCGATGGGTCCCCGCTGGTAGCCGCGAGGGGAGGGCTGGGGCATGCGCTGGTGGCGAGGCGGAGTGTTGGGAGTGGGGGGGGTGGCGGGAGCGGGGGGTTGGGGATGGGGGTGCCGGGGTCGACCGCGCAATATCATCAGCACGTTGTGGCAGATCGGAAATGGGCGCTGGGGTTGCAGGTGAGGGAGTGAATGTGGGAGTGGAACAGGTAGGTGGGCTGGGATGGGGGTGGACCAGGTAGGTGGGCTGGGGATGGGGGTGCCGGGGTCGGCCGCGCAGAGTCATCAAAGGGTTGCTGTAAGTGTGTATCAATGAGTGTGGGTGTGAAAACGAGGAGCTGCATAACGCTGCAGGTGACCGCCCTTCCCTCTCCCTCTCCCACCCCCCTCCTACCTCACCCATCAATCCTTTCCACTTCCATCTCCCTCCTCCTCCCTTGCTCCTCCCTTGCTCCTCCCTTGCTCCTCCCTTCCCTCCCCACCAGTCCCACGCGCACCCAATGGAAGTGAGGGGGGAGGCATTCCGCGCACTGCAAGCGCTGCAGGTGCGGGGGAAGAAGCTCTCTCCCTACGTCGTCAACTGCCGCTGGGACGGACCCCTCCCCTTCCCCCCCAACTCCTCCTCCTCCGCCTCTCGTGCTGCCTCTAGCACAGCCTCTTGGGTGCACGGGCATGGGCGTGGGGGTGGGTATGGTGGGGCAGGGGGATGCGGATGGGATGCTGGTGGATGGGGGGCGGTTGGATGGTGTGTAAGGACGATACAGGACGAGAGAGGCCGCCCGGTGATTCCTGTGGAGGCGCTGGTGGGCGGCGGGGTTCGGCTGCGGTTTGAGATGCAGGTGAGCGTGTGTGTCCCAGTCTCTCTCACTGCTGCTCTTCGATCGAACTTACCTTGAGCAACGGCCCTCATCGCCCTTGCTTGTGCACTCCACCTCCCCCTCGTTGCCTTTCTATGCCTTTTTATCATGCATACCGCAACGCAAATGGCTCCCGCTGCTCTGTTGCTGGATGTGTCCTGGAGGTTGTGAGACTGAGAATTCTCAGAACTTGCCGGGTGTGGGGTTCATTGCTCCTGAAGTCACTACCTGAGTCGTATCGTAATGATTGCTCTTGAACTCCATCCATTCCCCTTACCGCACTGCACCGCACAGCTGTTCAAGGTGCGGGATGAGAAGTATCTTCTGGGCGTGCAGCACGTGGACGGCTCTCACATGCTCTTCCTCGCACAGCTGCATGTCATCTGAACCGTGCTGCTACGTGTCGGGAAAGCTAGTTGCATGTAACTGGTTACATGTCATTTGAACCTGGTTACATGTCACCAACGCGAGTTCTGTGCAGTTGCAGAGCAGTCTGGAGAAGATTGCTTGCCAGTCCTTTTGGCTCGTACGGCACCAGTGTCACTCTGAATTGTGGCACCTTTTTGTACCCTACCCTGCTAATACCATACATTCCCCATATAAACAAATGCAGCGTTATTGGACCCTGCCAACCAGCCCCTTTCTGTAGGCTGGAAGAAGCTACCCTACCTAGCGTTTGCCACTTTGAACTGCCGTCCCAAGGAATGTGAGGATTCCCAACGTGCTATGCTCACACACCCTGCTATTGTAGTGTGCTCAGCTCACACACCCTGCTACCAGTTCATTCCCCATATAAACAAATGCAGCGTTAGTAGACGAAGCCAACCAGGGTAAATTGTTAGTAGTTAAATGTTTCCATAACATACGATAGAGGGCTCTGCGTGAGTAATGCACTAATGAACCTAGTACAACGTGCAAGGAGAATAGAAAGCTCAGATTCTATGGCTGGTAACTGCTATTGGTAGCTTGGTAACTGGGTACATGTCTGCTCCGTTTCACTGCATCACTGGTTCACTGCATCACTGCATCACCCCTTCACTGCTGCTTTCCTTCACTGCTACTTCCCCTTAACTGCTGCTTTCCTTCACTGCTACTTCCCCTTAACTGCTGCTTCCCCTTCATGCTGCTTCCCCTTCACTGCTGCTTCCCCTTCACTGCTGCTTCCCCTTCACTGCTGCTTCCCCTAACTGCTGCTTCCCCTTCACTGCTGCTTCCCCTTCACTGCTGCTTCAAGTTTGGGGGTTCCTTTCTCCTTCTCTAGACCAAGCGGCTACATCTCCACTGCACTCACTCAATCTCCCAAGATTTTTTTTTTTTGGTTCAGCGCGTGCGCGAGTCATGGATCAAAAAATCCATCCCGCCACATCCCCTTGGGCTGACTTCCTCAAAAGACGAGGGGCGTGCCGTACGCTCGGCTAAAAAACTCCATGGTCGCTCTTGATGCACGTCGCTGTTGCTGCAGCTTCCCAACTCCTCCACCCCTTAGCAGCTTCCCAATTCCTTCAACCCTTGGCAGCTTCCCAAATCCTTTGGCAGCTTCCCAAATCCTTTGGCAGCTTCCCAAATCCTTTGGCAGCTTCCCAAATCCATTGGCAGCTTCCCAAATCCATTGGCAGCTTCCCAACTCCACCCCTTAGCAGCTTCTCCCCTTCAGGGTTTGGGAGTTCTCCCCTTCTCTGCACCAGGCGGCTGCTTCTCCCATTGTCTCCTTAACTGCACCAGGCTGCTTCACACCGGCCCTGCTCGACAGGCAGGCACCTCCTTGGAGCGCTAGGGTTAGGCTAGAGCTAAGAGGTGATTTCGAGCCTTTCCCATAGCCCACCACCCGCCCCCCCCCCCAATCGGAAGCAGCGCCTCCCGAGGTCGGAAGGAGGGGGTTGCCATGGTGATGTTGCAGCCCCTCCTTCCCCCATCTTCATCGTGGGCAGGGATAAAATTTTGAGGAGGATGGACCTCTCTCCTCTGCACCACCTCTCTCCTCTTTTGCAGCACCTCTCTCCTCTGCACCAGGATGGATGCTTTTCCCCTTCTCTGCACCAAGGCGGCTGCTTCTTCCCTTCAGGGTTTGGGGGCACCTCTCTCCTCTGCACCAGGATGGATGCTTTTCCCCTTCTCTGCACCAAGGCGGCTGCTTCTTCCCTTCAGGGTTTGGGGGCACCTCTCTCCTCTGCACCAGGATGGATGCTTTTCCCCTTCTCTGCACCAAGGCGGCTGCTTCTTCCCTTCAGGGTTTGGGGGCACCTCTCTCCTCTGCACCAGGATGGATGCTTTTCCCCTTCTCTGCACCAAGGCGGCTGCTTCTTCCCTTCAGGGTTTGGGGGCACCTCTCTCCTCTGCACCAGGATGGATGCTTTTCCCCTTCTCTGCACCAAGGCGGCTGCTTCTTCCCTTCAGGGTTTGGGGGCACCTCTCTCCTCTGCACCAGGATGGATGCTTTTCCCCTTCTCTGCACCAAGGCGGCTGCTTCTTCCCTTCAGGGTTTGGGGGCACCTCTCTCCTCTGCACCAGGATGGATGCTTTTCCCCTTCTCTGCACCAAGGCGGCTGCTTCTTCCCTTCAGGGTTTGGGGGCACCTCTCTCCTCTGCACCAGGATGGATGCTTTTCCCCTTCTCTGCACCAAGGCGGCTGCTTCTTCCCTTCAGGGTTTGGGGGCACCTCTCTCCTCTGCACCAGGATGGATGCTTTTCCCCTTCTCTGCACCAAGGCGGCTGCTTCTTCCCTTCAGGGTTTGGGGGCACCTCTCTCCTCTGCACCAGGATGGATGCTTTTCCCCTTCTCTGCACCAAGGCGGCTGCTTCTTCCCTTCAGGGTTTGGGGGCACCTCTCTCCTCTGCACCAGGATGGATGCTTTTCCCCTTCTCTGCACCAAGGCGGCTGCTTCTTCCCTTCAGGGTTTGGGGGCACCTCTCTCCTCTGCACCAGGATGGATGCTACTCCTCTTCTCCTCTGCAATGGGCGGCTGCTCCCCTTAACTCCTCCAAGCGGCTACTCCCCTTAACTCCTCCAAGCGGCTGCTCCCCTCAACTCCTCCAGGCGGCTACTCCCCTCAACTGCTCCAAGCGGCTGCTCCCCTCAACTGCATCAAACGGCTGCTGCATAGGCGGCGGCTCTCCTCCACTGCTCCATTCCTCTCCCTGTGGCTCCAGGCTGACACATCAAGTGAACGAACCCCCAACACCCACGCCAGTGTGAGAAGGCCGTGAAGCTTTAAGTAAAACCGCAAGCCTCCCAAACAGAAACCCTCAGGTGACCTAGAATGAGTATTTCCACACCCACGCCAGTGTGGACTCATCATTCAGAGGTAAGAGAAGATCTCCGCACCCACGCCAGTGCGGTCTCCCTTCTCTTTAGAGTGACTCAAGCCCCCCGCACCCACCCCGGTGCGGTGCTGACTTGTGGTGCAAGTGCAACCCCAACGGTGATGCTACCTGGAGCGTCAGGTACCCGGGTAGCTTGATTCTGGGCCCAGGCAGTGCAAAGCCTCCCGGGCGACTTTGCACTGCCCGAATCAAGCACCGGCCCTTACTCCATCACATCACCGCTGAAATCACACTCGCACCGCGCCACTCGCCTTAGGACCGGCTGAGCCCCAACTAGCTCAGCCACCTCTTAGGCCACCCTTGAGTTTCCATCCAGCCACCATCTGCGTAACCCTTCGCCGCATCCACCACTGCTTCGCCACATCCCTCCCAACCAGCCTCCGCTTCCGCAGCAACCGCTTCGCAGCCTCCTCCTCCGTCTACTCCTTGCAGCCCACCCTCCGACTACGCCGCTCCCTTGCATACTGCTTCGCTGCTACCCTGTAGGCTGCTTCGCGGCTACCCTGTAGACTGCTTCGCTGCTACCCTGTAGACTGCTTCGCTGCTACCCTGTAGACTGCTTCGCTGCTACCCTGTAGACTGCTTCGCTGCTACCCTGTAGACTGCTTTGCTGCTACCCTGTAGACTGCTTCGCTGCTCCCCTGTAGACTGCTTCGCTGCTACCCTGTAGACTGCTTCGCTGCTACCCTGTAGACTGCTACGCTGCCAATACTCCGCTTCCGCAGCCCATACTCCGCTTCCGCAGCCCATACTCCGCTTCCGCAGCCCATACTCCGCTTCCGCA
This sequence comes from Closterium sp. Naga37s-1, assembly GCA_947471745.1. Taxonomy (NCBI): domain Eukaryota; kingdom Viridiplantae; phylum Streptophyta; class Zygnematophyceae; order Desmidiales; family Closteriaceae; genus Closterium; species Closterium sp. Naga37s-1. Next base: position 5,745,794 of record CANJKZ010000056.1, on the reverse strand, counting down.
GCCCATACTCCGCTTCCGCAGCCCATACTCCGCTTCCGCAGCCCATACTCCGCTTCCGCAGCCCATACTCCGCTTCCGCAGCCCATACTCCGCTTCCGCAGCCCATACTCCGCTTCCGCAGCAACCGCTTCGCAGCCTCCTCCTCCGTCTACTCCTTGTAGCCCACCCTCCGACTACGCCGCTCCCTTGCATACTACTTCGCTGCTACCCTGTAGGCTGCTTCGCGGCTACCCTGTAGACTGCTTCGCTGCTACCCTGTAGACTGCTTCGCTGCTACCCTGTAGACTGCTTCGCTGCTACCCTGTAAACTGCTTCGCTGCTACCCTGTAGACTGCTTCGCTGCTACCCTGTAGACTGCTTCGCTGCTCCCCTGTAGACTGCTTCGCTGCTACCCTGTAGACTGCTTCGCTGCTCCCCTGTAGACTGCTTCGCTGCTACCCTGTAGACTGCTTCGCTGCTACCCTGTAGACTGCTACGCTGCCAATACTCCGCTTCCGCAGCCCATACTCTGCTTCCGCAGCCCATACTCCGCTTCCGCAGCCCATACTCCGCTTCCGCAGCCCATACTCCGCTTCCGCAGCCCATACTCCACTTCCGCAGCCCATACTCCGCTTCCGCAGCCCATACTCCGCTTCCGCAGCCCATACTCCGCTTCCGCAGCCCATACTCCGCTTCCGCAACCCATACTCCACCTCCGCAGGGTTCAGGGGTTCATCTCCCCTCCTCTCCACTAGGCCGCTTCTCCCCTTGTCTGCACCAAGCTGAATCAGCCCTTCAGGGTTCAGGGGTTCATCTCCTTTCCCCTCCTCTCCACAGCCGCCTCTCCCCTTGTCTGCACCAGGCTGAATAAACCCTTCAGGGTTCAGGGGTTCAACTCCTCTCCTTTCCTCTCCACCAGGTAGCTTCTCCCCTTCTCTGCAGCAGGTTGGTTCAACCCTCCTGGGTTTACGGGTTCTTCTCTTCTCCACCATGAGCAGCCTCTGCTTCGTAATCTGCTCCTCGGGCTGCTCTGAGTCGCATGCTGCTGAGTCGCAGGCTGCTGAGTCGCAGGCTGCTGAGTCGCAGGCTGCTGAGTCGCAGGCTGCTGAGTCGCAGGCTGCTGAGTCGCAGGCTGCTGAGTCGAAGGCTGCTGAGTCGCAGGCTGCTGAGTCGAAGGCTGCTGAGTCGCAGGCTGCTGAGTCGAAGGCTGCTGAGTCGCAGGCTGCTGAGTCGTAGGCTGCTGAGTCGAAGGCTGCTGAGTCGAAGGTCGCTTTGCAGACTGCGTCGTAGGCCGCTTCGCCTGTTCAAGAAAACAGAAGACACACATTAGTATACAAACTTCAGAACTCGTGAATCTTAAAAAAACCAACCGACAGGCAAGCAGGTCAAGCATAGAGCGACCAATGAAAGCTTACCAGCTGCTCCTTTGTAGGCTGTCAGCCGCTCCCTTGAAGCCCGCCGCTGCTTCGTAGGCTTGTAGTAGGCTGATTAATAGGTTGGTAGAAGGCCGCGTGGTGCTGTCCTCAGTAGGCTCCGTCATCCGCCATTTCGTCGCCACTTGGATGTCCTGTTTAAGGAAAAACGGCAGAAAAACACAATTTAGTACAAACATTTCAGGAATCTTAAAAAAAAAACGAACTGACAAGCAAGCAGCTCAAGCAGGAAGAAGCTTACCAGCTGCTCCTCTGCTCCCTTGAAGTCCGCTGCTCCCTTCAAGTCCGCCGCTCCCTTCAAGTCCGCCGCTCCTCCTCCGTCTACTCCTTGCAGCCCAGCCTCCGTCTACGCCGCTCCCTTGTATACTGCTACGCCGCTCCCCTGTAGGCTGCTCCGCCGCTAAGGAGTCCGCTCCGCCGCTAAGGAGTCCACTCCGCCGCTTCGTAGGCCGCTCTGCAGCTAAGTAGTCCGCTCCGCAGCTTTGCAGTCCGCTCCGCAGCTTTGCAGTCCGCTCCGCCACTAAGTAGGCTTCTTCGCCGATTCGTAGTCTGCTCCGCCGCTGAGTAGTCCGCGGCACAGCTAAGGAGTCCGTTCCGCCGCTGCGTAGGCTGCTCTGCAGCTAAGTAGTCCGCTCCGCCGCTAAGTAGGCTTCTCCGCCGCTTCGTAGTCCGCTCAGCCATTTCCGTCGTCGTTGGCTGGTCCTGTTAAGAGAAAACGACAAACACATATTAGTATTTATGTTAGCAGAATCTCAGAATGCGGATGTCAAGGAAAATTGACAGACACCAATTGCAACGGTAAACGGTGGAAGGAGTGAGACGGTGAACATCTTACCAGATGCTTCAACGGAGAGTTCTGTTGCTTCCTTGGTTGCCGTTTCCGCAGCCTCTGCTTCCGCCGCCCAGCAACCGCTTCCGCCGCGTAGCAACCGCTTCCGCCGACCAGCAACCGTAGTCTTCGTCCTCTGCTTCAAGTCTGTTCAAGTTTGCTTCTTTGAAGGCTGCGCCGCCGCTCTGTAAGGTGCTCGGCCGATTCGTAGACTTGTCCTTCGCCATTTCCGTCGTCGTTGATTGGTCCTGTTAAGAGAGAACGACGGACACACATGAGTATTTATGTTACCAGATCCTCAGAATGCGAATCTTAAGAAATGCTCAGACACCAATTGCAATGGTAAGCAGAAGGAGTGAGACGGTGAACAGCTTACCAGATTCTTCAACGGTGCATTCCGCTGCTTCCATAATCGGCGCTTCCGCAGCCCAACAACCGCTTTCGCCGCCCAGCTTCTGCTTCCGCCGCCCAGCAACCGCTTCCGAAGCGCAGCAACCGCATCCGCACCCCACCTGTGCAAGCGCCAGCAACCGCTTGCACAGCCGCTTCCGCCGCCAAGCCACCGCTTCCGCCACTTCGTAGGCTCCTTGGTTGGCTGCTCGTAGGCTCCTCGTTCCTGTTTTAAGAAAAAACACAAACAAAAATTAGTACATAATCTTCTGAATCAAAATCTTGAAGAAAATACATCATTTTGCAGCCAGATTACGAAAGGATGAACAAAGGAAATGACTGTGAAACTTACTTGACAGCTTCCATGGCCTCGCCTTCGCTTCCGCAGACCAGCAACCGCTTACACAGCCCAACAACCACTTCCGCTGCCAAGCAACCTCTTCCGCCGCTCGTCGCAGCCCAGCCTGCGCTTCCGCCACTCGTTGCAGCCCAGCGCACATCCATCATGTGCTTCGTAGGAGACTTGAAGGCGGATCCGCCAGGAGAATTGGTAGGAGAATTAGTAGACCGCTCGCTCCTTGGTTGGCTGCTCGAAGGCTCCTTGGTTGGCTGCTCGAAGGCTCCTTGGTTGGCTGCTCGAAGGCTCCTTGGTTGGCTGCTCGAAGGCTCCTTGGTTGGCTGCTCGAAGGCTCCTTGGTTGGCTGCTCGAAGGCTCCTTGGTTGGCTGCTCGTAGGCTCCTGTTTTAAGAAAAACACAAACAAGAATTAGTACATACTCTTCTGACTCAAATACTCAAGGGAAGACACCATTTTGCAGCTGATTAAACATAAACCGGTTAAAATGGCTAAGCGGTTAAACTTACCACACGTTTAGCTGCTTCCTTGGTAGCATCACTTAACTGCTTTCTTTGTTGCTTAGATCCAATGGCTTCGTAGGCTGCTCCTTCTTCGCCATTTGCATCTTCATTGGCTTGTCCTGTTGAAGAAGAAAAATACAAATTAAGTCAGTATCTCTTCAGAATCAAAATCTAAAAAAAAGGACACCATTTGCAGCCAAATTAAGAAGAAAACGTTAACAGGGTTAAACAGTAAACTTACCACTACGTTGAGCTGCTTGCTTGGGTTGGTAGCTTGGCTCCTTGGTTGCTCCGGCCTTGAATAATCCGCTCCTTCGTAAATCAGCTCCAGTTGCAGATCCGCCTCCACACACAACGTGATCCTTATTGCTGAAAACGGGGGGTAGGAAACACAGAAGAGGGCTCGAAGTTAGTAAACGGCAAGACAAGAAGAAAAACTAAGGAAAAAACGAACAAGCATAAAACAAATGCGAAAAGTGAAAAGCGATGGATATGAAAACGACAAACGAAAACGAGGGCGGACGTCCATGGTCACGGGCTGCAGCTTTCAGAGGGAGGATCTAATCTAGCCACCCAACTACCCAACCGAGGAGGATCTTCGTCCGGCTGCAACCGTATGACCAGAGGGACGGTGGAAACGGCGATTCACGAATGGTCGGGTTGTGGATGATGATGATGATGATGATGATGATGATGATGATGATGATGATGATGATGATGATGATGATGATGATGATGATGATGATGATGATGATGATGATAGCGAGGAAATTGAAACGAAAGCGAGGAAAAAACGAAGGAAAGGGAAGCAACACTTCCCGATCAAACGCGGCAGCGTGATGAAATGCGGCAGCACCACGTCCATCCCGTCAGACCGCGTCCCACAGCGTCACACCGCCAGCCACCGCGCCAGACCGCTTCAGAGCAGAACGTCCAACACTTGACATGGAGAGCAGCAAGTGAGAAGAAACGAGGAATGGGATGACTAAGGGAAAGTTGGGTACAAATGTAAACCCTAGAAAACTGTACCCCATATGTGCTACCCCACTATAGCCTACAGTAGCTATGTCATATAAATCTGACACACCCCCATAGGCAAAGTGGGGGAGAACAAGGGGTCACAAGACCAGTCAAGCAAAGCAAAGCAAGCTCAGGGTGGATCACAAAGTCACCACACATTCCGAGCACAAGTTCAAGGCCACAAGGCCAGTTCACATGCAGGATTACATATATATATAAGGCTAGACAAGCAAGAGCAGGTGTATATATATATGCAACAGTACAAACAAGGTCAAGGGGTGAGCAAGTGAGGCAAGGTAGGCACAAGACCCAGCTGAGTACAGAAGCGCTGATGATCACAAGGCGCAAGTGCCTTGGTGAAGATATCAGCAGTGTTGGCCTGAGAGGCCACGTACGCAAGCCTCAGCTGACCACGCTGCTGTAGCTCACGAGCAAGGAAGTAGCGGAGAGCAATGTGCTTCGTTCTGTGCTCCAGTCTCTGCTCTCGACACAAGGCCAGCATGGCCTTGTTGTCTACGTACAGCACTGGAGGAGAACGAGGCGGCTCTCCGAGGTCAGTCAGCAGGTAGGTGAGCCAGCGAAGCTCCTGTGCAGCCATGGCCCCGGCGTAGATCTCAGCCTCACAACTGGAGCCGAGAACAGAAGACGAGCGGGTAGCCCGCCACGAAACAGAGCCGGAACCAAGGCTGAAGGTGTAACCCTGTGACGACCGCTGCGTAGCCTGGTCGTCAGCCCAAGAAGCGTCTGCGTGCCCAGTGAGGACCACTGGACTCTGCCCTCCAAGCACAAGCCCCATGCCCGACGTACTGCACAAGTAACGCAACACCCTCTTCGCTGCAGCCATGTGCTCCGGTCTGTGTCTCCCAGGAGCAACATAGCGTGCGAGAATGCTAAGAGGGTATGCGAGGTCAGGTCGTGTGCAGGTCATCAGGTACATGAGGCAGCCAACAAGCTCTGGGTACGGGCCACTCGACTCTACGGACTCATCCGAAGGCAGAGCTGAGAGCGAGTGGCGAGTAGGCAGAGGAGTGGCCTGAGGCGAGGAGTACGTGAAGCCGAAGCGCTGAAGGACCTGCTGCACCATGTGTGACTGAGTCAGGGTAATGGTGCGGCGTGCTCTGTCCCGGGTGATCTGCAAGCCAAGGTAGCTGCGCAGTTCACCCAGGTCTGTGCACGTGTGTCTCTTCTGCAGCTCGGACTTCACGTGGGCGAGTCCAGCAGTGTCAGCTGTGGCAAAGACCAAGTCGTCGACGTACACGAGGATGTAGAACGGCGGCAAAGAAGTGTCGGTGCGCAGAAACAGCGACGGGTCGGCAGTAGAGGGAGCAAACCCAAGAGCCGCAAGTGTAGTCCTCAGTGTGTCGTGCCACTCACGCGGTGCCTGGCGGAGACCGTAGACTGGCCGGCGGAGGCTCCACTGGGTGCCAGGAGGAAAAGACCCAGTGAAGCCAGGTGGGCGACGCAGCCAGATCTCCTCGTGCAGGCTGCCCTGCAAGAAAGCAGTGCTGAAGTCAAGAGAGTGCAGCTCGTAGTCGCGGTGAGCAGCTATGTGCAGCAGTACCCGAAGAGTGGTCATCTTCGGGGTGGGAGAGAAGGTCTGAAAGTAGTCAACTCCCTGCCGCTGACTGAAGCCACGAGCCACGTAACGCGCCTTGAAGACAGGCGGAGAACCCGGCGGTCGCTTCACCCTGAAAATCCACATGCCACTGACGATGTTCGCCCCAGGCGGGGGAACCTCGTCAACGTAGGTGCCTGTGGACTTCCAGGAAGCCATCTCTGTGTCCATAGCTGCCTGCCACTGAGAGGAGTAGGGACCCTCTATCGCCTCCGCGTAAGAGCGCGGAGTCGGGATGTCAAGTGCATCCGGGTCTCCCTCAGGGGTAAGCAGTACGGACACGAGATGAGGTGAAGTAGCAGCCAAACACTAGAACTCCTCCTGCCTGTCCTCAAGGACGTCCGTGCCAAGGGCACACTCACCCCCGACGGACGGAGGACAGACAGACTCAGACTCAACGACAAGACTAGCAGCGTAGTCTAGACGACAGCGAGCAGCAAAGTCGACAAGCTCAGCAACTAGGGCAGACGCAGCAGTGGACTCAAAGGAAGGGTCAGTGACGACAGTAGCAAGGAGACGCGTGACAGTAGGACTGGCAGCACGAAGAGAGTCCGACTCCGGGTCGGGAAGAGCAGGAAGAGAGGACTCAGGAGGAGAAGGCAAAGGGGCACGCAGAGGAGCAGTGGACGGACGCAGAGACATCCGGTGCGTGCCAGGGACAGGAGGAGGACGCTGACGCGAACCACGACCACTAGTGCGAGCAAGACGGACAGGCGACGCAGGGCGAGACGCAGGCTCACGACGCTCAGCCAGACCTCCAGTAGGACCAGTGTAGGGAGAAGGAGCGGGCAGTGGGGAGGCCGGCTGTAACTGTAACTGTGACGGGACAGGCTGTGGACACTCTAAGGGAGGAGGAGGACCAGTAGAAGGCGGGAGACCAAGAACCTGCTGAAGGAGCGGAACGAAGTACGGCCGAGGCCGCGCGGCGACTCCAGACACAGCAGGGACAGCACCAGTACCCCCAGCGGCAGCACCAGCGCCAGCAGCACCTCCAGCTCCAGTACCTCCAGCAGCACCAGTAGCACCCCCAGCAGGACCGCCTCCAGGACCGACAGCAGCAGCCTCAGCGCCAACACCCTCAGCAGCTCCAGCTCCAGTCGTGCCCGCAGGCCCAGCAGCTCCAGTACTCCCAGTACGAGCACCTCCGGGACCCGCAGCACCAGCACCCTCAGCAACCGAAGAACCTCCAGCTCCAGCAGCACGCCTCCAGCGCCGGGTAAACCACTCGCGCAGCTCCTTTGGAGAGAGTGGCTCCCGCCGAGACGAAGCACCCGGAGAACCTCCAGGCGCAGCACCGCCAGACGCCACACGAGCAGGCCCAGCTCCCTCAGGCTCCGCACCCCCAGGCTCAGCACCTCCAGGCGGAGCACCCCCAGACTCAGCACCCCCAGGCGTAGCACCCCCAGGCTCAGCACCCCCAGGCTCAGCACCCCCAGTAGTAGTACCCCAAGGCTCAGCACCCCCAGGCTCAGTACCCCCAGTAGTAGCACCCTCAGGCTCAGCACCCCCAGGCGCAGCACCCACACGCTCAGCACCCCCAGAGTCAGCACCCCCAGGCTCAGCACCCTCAGCAGCACCAGAGTCACCAGTAACCTCGACAGGCTCGACTGCGTCTACCTGGGACACACCTGAAGGGGCAGGACCCTGAGGGGGGAGGGGGTCTACCGGGGGGGGACCTGGCACAAGGAAGAGCGGTGGCGGGGGGAGGGACGGAGTGCGGTAGGGGAAGAGGCGGTAGTAGGGGACCGACTTGTCAAACGTGACGTCCTGGGAGGACAGAACACGGCGAGAGGTGGGGTGGTAGAACTGCCACCCTGGCGCGTCAGGGGGGAAGCCAAGGAAGACGCAAGGAGCAGCACGAGGGGACAGCTTGTCCGCAGACAAGTCGCGGACAAACGCCCGAGATCCCCAGACACGGAACGCAGACGCATCGCCAACCTTCCCCGTCCACAGCAAAGCTGGGGAGGTCTCCGGCATGGACCTGGGGTGAAGGTTGATCTGATGCGCCGCGTACCGAACCGCAAACGGCCACAGAAAATGGGGGGCAGCCGCATGCATCATAGACGTACGGGCGACGTCCATGACCATGCCAATGCGGCGCTCAGCAATCCCATTTTGTTGTGGAGAGTCCGGAAGCGTGAAGGTCTGGCGGATGCCTCGTGCACGATAGTAGGCTCGCAGAAGGCCAGAGGAGAACTCTCCACCTCTGTCAGAGTGCAGACGCAGAACAGGAAAGTCCGAGCCGAAGCTCTGCCTGAGCTGGAGACGAGCTGCGCGGATCCAGTCGATCAACACCTCAGTGACATCACCCTTGCTGCGCAAGGGGAAGACTGTGGTGTAACGCGAGTAGTCGTCAACCACCAGCAGGAAGTAGCGCTCGTGACCCTGTCCACGGACGCGGGCCGGGCCCCACACGTCCATGTGAAGCGTCTGCAGCGGGGCCTCTGTCGGAGGAAACTGGGAGGAGTGAGGGGCAGCCCGCTGCCGCCCCTCGACACAAGGGACGCAGGTAGGGCCGGGCCACGGAGGAAGGGGAGGGAGGGACCGGGGAAGACCAGAGACAAGGACACGGGAGGCCATGCCTCGGAGACGAAGCAGGGAGGGGTGACCAAGGCGGTGGTGCCAGAGGAGAGTCTCGTGCGACAGGAGGCGACACGAACAGGGGGCAGACTCAGGACCAGACCTGGACGCTGCAGCAAACACCTGGCCCGACGCAGCTACCTGACCAGACGCAGTGACTGGAGGAGACGCAGTGGTCAGTGTGTACAGGCTCGACCCCGGCCGACGTGTAAACGTGGCCAGGTGTCGGCCTGTCCGAGCGTCCGTGCAGTGGGTCACCCGCTGACTCGCAGGAGTGAACTGGTGAACCCCCGCATCCTGTAGGTCAGCACCACTCACCAAGTTCGTAGAGAACGAGGGGAGGTAAAGACCAGACAGGGTGCCAGAGGGGGCCGCCGGACACGGGAGGACAGTGGAGAAGTGAGCAAGGACAGGACCCCCAGAGGGGTCTGCCAGAGAGACTGCAACTGGCCGGCCAAGCGGCGTGAGTGTGGTGCGGTCTCGAAAGAAGGAGCGAGAAGCCCCCGAGTCAAGGGTGAAGGTGTGGGAGGCCGAAGCCGACGCAGTAACTGAGAGAGCAGACTCACCAGCACCTGAGGGAGCAGACGCACGAGCACCTAGAGCAGCAGCCTCGCTGGCACCTAGAGCAGCAGCCTCACCAGTACCTAGAGCAGCAGTCTCAATGCCCGGGTCGGGCGGAAAACACCGGTAACAGTCACCCTCATCACTAATAGTCACAGCATACATGGCAGCAAGAATAGCATCAAAGTCAAGGTCAAAGACAGCTACACCCGCCCTAGACAGCTCGCCCCAGCGGGGGATCTCAGTGGCCTCAGGGAACTGGTGACACCAAGCGTCCGTCAGGCGGCCAAAGCAGCGCTGGGTGGAGTGCGCACCCCCGCACTGCTCACCCGCGCGGTCGCCGGTGCGTAGGACGTAGGTGCACGGACCAGTACCCCCACCCCGCTGGCGTGCAGCGTACCACTCACGGAGCTGCTGAGGGGGGGGGATGTCACGAGTGCGGTGCTGCCGCTGCTGCTGCTGCTGCTGGCGCTGACCACCACCGGAGCCGACCCTCTGCGCAGCGCCACCCCGACCAGCTCCACCTCCTCCGCCGCCGCCTCCTCCACCGCCGCCACCTCCGCCACCTCCGCTCCCACCGCCACCGCCGCCGCCGCCTCCGCCTCCACTGCCGCCACCGACACCTCCACCCCCGCCACCACTCCCACCACCACCCCCACCCCCTCCACTGCCGCCACCGCCACCACCGCCACCCCCGCCAGCCCCTCCAGCACCCTTGCCCCCCTTGCCCTTGCCGGTGCGGCGTCTCCCGCTCGGGGCAGACGCAGCGCCGACCGACTCGAAACCAACGAGGTCGGCCGCAGCAGCAGAGGCAACAGAGGGCAAAAGGGGGGAGGGGGAACACCCCTCAAAGACAGGGGTGCGAGGGTCACCACGAGAGGCTCCTACAGCGACTATGCTCTTCTCTGCTGCTAGGAGGGCCTTCTCGAGGAGGTCAACGGTGAGAGTGGTGGGGCAAACTGAGAGGAAGTGGTCCCTGACTACGCGAAGGGAGTCAGGGAGCCGGGTGACTATGTAGTAGAGGGTGATGTACATGGGGGGGGGGGTTCTTGGCGCAGAACTCAGCAGGAAGCGCAGCGCGGTAGCGAGTGTCACTAGTGCGGAGGTGCGTAATGAGGTCAGCGACTGTGGGAAAGGCAGCAAGGTCAGGGAAGAGGTACGGTAGCATGAGGCGGCTCAGTGCAGCAGTGGCAGGGGAGGAGTAGCGCGCAACTACAGCGTCGTACAAGGTGTGAGCACTCTTGTACTGGCTAAAGTGCGCACGCTCAGAGGTAGGCAGGTGGCGACGCACAGCAAGACGTGCAGCAGCATCGCGTGTGGCCCACTGTGAGCGAACAGTGGCGTCGGCATCAGCAGCAGGGGCAGGAGAGGCACCAGAGGTGAGGTCAAAGAGGGAGAGACCGTCTGCCCTATCGCACTGTAAAAAAAGCTGCAGGTCATCTACCCAGACGTCAAAGTCAATGGCCCGACCCTCAGCATCAAAGGCGAGGACACTAGGGGTAGCCATGACAGCAGTAGACTAGCAGCGCGAACAGTAGGGTAAGGGCAGTGCAGTGATAGAGGCGCTGCTCTTACCGGACAGGGCGGCTCGGACGGCTCGGCGGCTCGGCGGCTCGGCAGTACGGCGGCCCGGCGACTCGGCGGCTCGGGCGGCTCGGCGGCTCGGGCGGCTCGGGCGACTCGGCGGCTCGGGCGGCTCGGGCGGCTCGGGCGGCCCGGCGACTCGGCAGCCCAGGCGGCTCGGCGGTCTGCTGCTGGGCGGCTCGGCGGCTCGGCGGCTCGGCTGCTGGGCGGCTCGGCGGCTCGGCGGCTCGGCTGCTGGGCGGCTCGGCGGCTCGGCGGCTCGGCTGCTGGGCGGCTCGGCGGCTCGGCTGCTCGGCTGCTGGGCGGCTCGGCGGCTGGTGTGGCTGGTGACGACCGCGGCAGCAGTCGCAGAAGCTGTGGCGACTGCTGCTGCAGAGACGGCGGCGGCTGCTGCCTCAGGGACGGCGGCTGCCGGCCGCTAGGGGCCGCGAAGGGCGGCGGAGAGGCCGTGAAGGGCGTCACGAGGGGCCGCCGAGGGCGGCGACGGGCCGTGAGGAGGCCGCGGAAGGCGGCTCGAGGGGCCGCGAGGGGGCCGTAAGGGGCTGACGGGCGGCGGGAGGGGCCGAAGGGGCCGCTAGGGGGGGCGGCTCGCTGGGCCGTAAGGGCGGCTTTAGGAGCCGTAAGGGCGGCACGAGGGGCCGTAAGGGCGGCGCGACGGGGCGACGGGCCGTAAGGGCGGCGCGACGGGCCGTAAGGGCGGCGCGACGAGCCGTAAGGGCGGCGCTAGGGAGCCGTGAGAGGGCCGCTAAGGGCGACGCGACGGGGCCGTGAGGGGCCTAGCGAGGGCGCGACGATAGGGAGAGCACACAGGGCGCGACTCGGGCCGGAGCGAAGCGCGCTCCGGGCAGGAAAAAAAAATTTCGTGGTGGTGGGCCCTAGGAATCGTTCCCACTAGGGAACCTGCTCGATACCATGAGAAGAAACGAGGAATGGAATGACTAAGGGAAAGTTGGGTACAAATGTAAACCCTAGAAAACTGTACCCCATATGTGCTACCCCACTATAGCCTACAGTAGCTATGTCATATAAATCTGACAGCAAGTTCGGATGCAGACTCTTCAGAAAACAGCAAGTCTTTTGCACCTGCGAATATACAAACACAAGAATCAGTATTCAGAAGTATACGTGGAGAATTTCGAAGAACTAGTGCGTTAAAGTAAAATTAAGTGGACATAACAATATCGTGCTTACCTCTGGAAATCGGAAGGGCGGGCTGGGCGGGGGGAAGCGTGCGGATGGATGGAGGCGGTGGTGGGCGATCTCCAGGTGTTGTCCAAATGAAGCGTCAGACCAGCACGTCAGCGTGAAGACAGGCAACAGCAGCACTCCCAACGTGTCAGAGCGCCACGTACGGCTTGCAAATGCAGAGCAAAAGTTTGGCTTGAGCAGAAGTTTGGCTTGAGCAGAATCGTCACTGCGAAAAACGAAAACAGAAGAATCAGTAATCAGAGGTTTACACGAAACAATAACATTCAAGCCGAAACAAATAGAAATAAAAACATTATGCTTACATTTGGAGATCGAAGGGTAGGCTGGGCGGGGGGCGGTGTGCGGATGGCGGCGGGTTGAAGGTTGGCGATGGGGGCGAATGGTTGGTGGGCGATCTCCAAGGTTTATGAGCTCAGACGAATGAAGCTCGTTGATGACGGGAATTATGGTGGTCGACCTCGGGACGCTTGAAAATGCAGAGCAGGAGTTCGGCACGCTTGAAAATGACCGGCACTTCGGCTTGAGCAGCACTTCGGCTTGAGCAGCACTTCGGCTTGAGCAGCACTTCGGCTTGAGCAGCTCGTATGCAGATTCGCATGGACTTGTCTTTTGTTCCTGCGATAAACGAACACAGAAGAGTCAGTGGTCGGAGGTTTACACAAATAAATACTGAAACAATGACATTCAAAAAACGTCGAAGTCGAAACAAAGACATAAGAACATTATGCTTACATTTGGAGATCGAAGGGTGGGCTGGGCGGGGGGCGGTGGGCGGATGGCGGCGGGTTGAAGGTTGGCGATGGGGGCGAATGGTTGGTGGGCGATCTCCAGGGTTTATGAGCTTAGAAGAATGAAGCTCGTTCATGACAAAATTACGGTGGGCGACCTCCAGGGCGCATGGTCGTCGGGCGAATGAAGCTCGTCGATGACGAAACATATTGTGGTCGACCTTGGGAATTATGAGCTTAAAGCTTTCTGACTCTAACTGTGTTATATACAGGCTACCGAACACATAGGCAGTGTGTCTAGCGGCTCGACTTTCTCCTTGCGGATACGTTTGTGTCTCTGCTCTGTGAGGAGTCTCCCTGGGCATCCTTGGAGCAAGGTGAGGATGGAGCAGACGCGGTGGTTGGGGCACTACAAGCCGAAAACTACAGTGTCAGAGCAACCCTGTGGGATGTGGTGGTCACCACCACCTTGTGCGGGTAAACAAAAACATTTTGGGTAGATATACCAGCACGCAATATATATCCCATGTCAACAAACAAGAAAGTAGACCTGTATCATTGCTGATTTGTGATTTATTCGAAGCTGTTGCCAGCATAAAAAAATTGCGTTTCAAAAACACACAACCGAAATGACAAAGCAGGGCACGGGCGGGACGCGCGACAGGGAAAAGGCGGGAGAGGAGAGTTTGTCGGCGGAACTGTTCGTGAAAACCGAGGGGCATGTGCTGCAGGGTGCCAGGAAGATGTACGCGCGACCTGCTTCAAAAGTCGTCGACCACTCCTTGCGAGCGGTACTTACAGCCTGTCACCTTGCGACGACGCTGGTTGGACAACAACTCGTCAGGAGATAACAGACGAAATATTGCGAAGGGGATAAGATCACAAACAACTCGCCTTGGTCCACAAAAACCACACAGCCGAGGCGCGTTTTCTGACGACTGTTCATATTTGGGGGACAGAAATGCGGGAAAGGGGAGGGCGGCAAACAGTGTGTTGACGTCACAGCACATACGCCACCGAAGGATGAACCATCCTCAAAGTCTTGCGATGCGAAGCTGCCTTGTGGATTGATGGCAACGACACAAGCGACCAAAAATGCTGTCATGCTGGCCAAATCACGCACGGTGCTGTTTCGTAGTGATAAGATTCGCCACATCACCAACTTGAAGACCACTCGCCTCGACCCTCCACGCCCATCCGCTGTACACACCAGCCTAATCAGACCAGACCAACCGATAAGAAAAATCTGACAAGAATGATTCAACTGTATATATAGATCATCAAAACAGAGCGCATTTCTTGGAATTGCAGACTACATACAAAATATAACACAACTACGGTAAATGTTTGTGTTCTGGATTTAAAGCCAGCAGCTAAACTAGTGACCCCCCCCTTCTAGTTGGGTCCACTTGAAAACACAAGTTCGTTACGAACGTTTGAAAAGTTGACGGCCTGTGCGTTTTTACTTTTTTTTCATCCCAGACGAGTCTTGATCTGAACGGGAAACATGAGGAACTTGTTTACAAATCTTATTGGTGGCGACTTTCACCCACATTCGTATGCGAATTTGGCACAAGGCTGCAATCCCACATTCAACATAGCAGCCGTCGTAACTTCACAAGAATTCCCATATGCAAAAAAAAGCGCACACACAGGCAAAATCCAGCGCGCACAGGCAAAAACTCGCAAAATCCTGCGCGAACACTGACATGATCAAGCAAAATCCATGGCACACACAGGTGAAATCAGGCGAAGAAGATATAAATAAAGAAATTAATGATGTACGAAAAGAGAAAGGGCGACGGGACGGTTGATTGGTCGACGGCGAAGAGAAGGGACTGGGGACAAGGGGGCTGACGGGAGAGGAGGGGAGAGAGGGGGAACGACGGGATGGGAGGGGAGAAGGGAAAAACGACGGGATAGGAAGGAAGAGAGGAGGAACGACGGGATGGGAGGGGAGAGAGGAAGAAAGACGGGATGGGAGGGTAGAGCGGAGGAACGACGGGATGGGAGGGTAGAGAGATAGAGCGACGGAAAGGGAGGGGAGAGAGATAGAGCGACGGGAAGGGAGGGGAGAGAGATAGAGCGACGGGAAGGGAGGGGAGAGAGATAGAGCGATGGGATGGGAGGGGAGAGAGATAGAGCGACGGGATGGGAGGGGAGAGAGATAGAGCGACGGAAAGGGATGGGAGAAGGCGATTGCAACGGAAAGGGAGCGGCGAGAGAGAGAGAGCGACGGGAAGGGAGAGGAGAAGGCGATTTGTTGAGGAAAGGGAGCGGCGAGAGAGAGAGAGAGAGAGCGACGCGCAGGGAGCAGCGAGAGAGAGAGCGCGACGGGAAGGGAGCGGCGAGAGAGAGAGAGCGACGGGAAGGGAGGGGAGAGAGCAAGAGCGACGGGATGGGAGGGGAGAGAGATAGAGCGACGGGATGGGAGGGGAGAGAGATAGAGCGACGGAAAGGGATGGGAGAAGGCGATTGCAACGGAAAGGGAGCGGCGAGAGAGAGAGCGACGGGAAGGGAGAGGAGAAGGCGATTTGTTCAGGAAAGGGAGCGGCGAGAGAGAGAGCGACGCGCAGGGAGCAGCGAGAGAGAGAGCGCGACAGGAAGGGAGCGGCGAGAGAGAGAGCGACGGGAAGGGAGGGGAGAGAGCAAGAGCAACGGGATGGGGGGGGAGAGAGATAGAGCGACGGGAAGGGAGGGGAGAGAGATAGAGCGACGGGAAGGGAGGGGAGAGAGATAGAGCGACGGGAAGGGATGGGAGAAGGCGATTGCAACGGAAAGGGAGCGGCGAGAGAGAGAGCGACGAGAAGGGAGAGGAGAAGGCGATTGGTTCAGGAAAGGGAGCGGCGAGAGAGAGATTTGCGACGGGAAAATCGCGAGGGTGATTGGAGGAGAGGGGTAATGGAGATGACGGTAGGAGGGCGACGGGACGTCGACGGGACGGACGACATGATCGCGACGCGACGGTCGATGGGACGGCGTCAGGATGGTCGATGGGACGGCGTCAGGACGGTCGATCGGAACGGGAGGGCGAGCGAGATGAGATAGGAAGGCGGCGAGAGGGCATTCGAAACGGCACAAAGTACTACACAACCATGCCAGCTTCACTACGCGTCTAAATTGAAACAACAACGGCCTAAGTTGACGGTTCGATGGCTAGACATGCTACACATAACTAAGAAGCTGAGATGTATGATCGGAAGAACTAGTAGTTGTTCACCCAGACCCAACTTGAACCCCAAGCTGGGCCCAAAATCGCAAGGACGTGCATGAGCGATCGCAATGCTAGTGTTGTGCAGCTTCCAAAACTGATATGCGACGCCTGACGTGCTGTGTTCCTTTTTTTGGTTTTGGCGGGAACCAATCAGATGTGTTGGATCTGCAAAAACGCTCTCAATGAAACACTGGAAACTTGTCGGTTTGGTTCCAAAATTGTTTCGCACGGCAAGCCCTCTTTCAAGTTGGCGTTGGGTTCACTATTTTGCATTTCGGTTTTAACAAGGCTAGGAGTACTAAACCAATCATCGCATGCATCGATCGAGGGAAGGAAGTGCGGGTTCACCTAGTTCCAACATGTGAAAACAATAGCTTGTCTACAGTTTGGTCCCCTCATGTCCAGCCACTCATTGAAAGCTCCACCTACTGTTATTGTGCCAGGCGATTGGAAAGACCTAAAATAGTGACTCGGACCTGAAAATTCAGCATGCAGCCTTTGGCTGTGTCAACCTGGCTTAGGCTGGGGATGAACCTGAAAGTGGTGAGCAACACACTGAAGACTGTTGCTTTGTTCTGTAGGCGTGTCGATGCGCATCGAATGACATGAAGACCCCTGCAGAGCAGGATGAACTGTACTGCTGATCACAGTGTTAGTCTGCTGCACTGGCTCATCTGGTACACCTCAGCTAATTGCTTGATGGCTTTCGACTTGACTAAAGAATCAACCATTGGATGAAATGTTCATATATGCCAGCGCAGCCGACAGGTGGCACACCTCTGTGAATTGCTTGATTGCGCGATCAAACTGGCAGCCCTGGAAGAGGGTACAATGGAGAGGCGTGGCGGGAGGGAGACAGGGCATCAAGAGAAGGGAGGGAGATGCTGACATGGGGAAGGAAGAGACATGCGGAAACGGGTACACCTCCCTTTTAAATTCCTCAGACCTCCCATCACTGCCACGCATCTCATACCTCACCTCCCAGTAGAGGTGGTGGCACTGGCAGCACTGTCAGAACTCCTCCACTCGATCCAACACAAGGCTGGACACCACCTGATACCATAACACCACCTATGCTGACATTTGAGATGTTTCGAAAGGCTTACACACATGTAAGGGCCCACCTCCCAGTACAGGTGCTGGCACTGGCAACACTGCCAGAACTCCTCCACTTGAGCCAAGACATGACCCGGCACAATCTGTGTCCATGGCGCTGCTGCTGCTGCCTCTGAGATGTTTCAAAAGTTTCTCAAGCATGTCAGGGCTCACCTCCCAGTACAGGTGGTGGCACTGGCAGCACTGCCAGAACTCCTCCACCCTCGCCAACACGTGACTCGGCACCACCTGAGTCCACGGCGCCGCCGCTGCTGCCTCCGAGGGCCCCAGCGCCTGCGGCTTTAAGGTGCCGTTGCAGCGGATGCAGCGCGAGAGCAGCGAGGACTCGCACAGGAGCAGGCGGAACGCGGTTACCACCTCACGGAGTTGCTCGCGCTTGTCGGTGCTTTTAATGAGGTGCATGTGGCTGGGCGGCAGCAGGCGGCGCCGGAAGAGCTTCACGCCCCTCGTTAGAAGCACACGGCCCTCCCTCTCCCGCCACTCTATCAGGTTCTTGTGGAAGGGTGAGGAAGCAGGGTGGGCAGGGTAGGAACAGAGGCAGCACAAGCTCATTTGGCATGATACAATCGCAATAGGAATCCCTTCTTGTCAAACTTCGCGTGCCCAATCTACCCGACCATCATCCAAGCTCAACCATACCATACCTGGTGTCACACGTGCCTCGGCCGAGAGTCTTGGGAGAGGCGGTGTCAACGCCCACACAGCGCAGCTGCCGTGCCAGCCCCTCCACCATGGAATCACACAGGAACCGCGCCTGCCCATCCCCTCCCCGCGACTCATCCCACGGCGGCACCGATCCGCTCCCATGCATGTCGTTTTGGCGCACTGCATGCCATGGTGACACCAGTCCGTTGTGTGGCGTGTCAGCACGAGCATCCCCTGAGGGCATTGCATCGTTTGAGCATGCTCCATTGCGACATCATTCAGACTCGCACGCTACAGCCCTGCCTGCTGCTTCTCCTCCTGTCCCTCGCCCTGACTCCCGCCTCCCCCTCCTTGGTCCCCCCCTGCCGCCTCCTCCCCGTCCTCTCTCATCCTGCTCTCTCGTGCCTGTCTCCTCCCTTTCCTTGAGTTCAACCGCTTCCCTGAGCCACCCCTCCCCTTCCCTGCTCCCCCTTGGCCTGAACTCGCCCTCCCGCTGCCGCTAGTGATGCTGTTGCTGCCAGCGCCAGTGCTGGTGCTGTTGCTTGTGCAAGTGCCGTCCGTGCTCGTTCCAAGAGACCGCACCTTGCCAGTGATGTGGCATAGAGAGAGCGTGTGAGAGTGTTCCTCTATGAGTGCAGACAGGGCAGCTACGAGAGTGGTGTTGGTGGTGGTGGTGGGAATGGTTGCGTCGAGGGGCGAGGGTGCATTGTTACTGTTTTGATGCTGCTGATGCTGATAATGATGATGCTGATGATGCTGCTGCTGCTGATATTGTTGCTGCTGCTGCAGGGTGTGCATGAATGTGTGGTGTGACTGTAAGGATGGTTGTACTGGTGGGAGTGCAGGCGTGACTGTACATGCAGTTATCAAAACAGATGCAGGCGGGAAGCGCTGATGAACAACACAAGGGGATGCTGACGAGGATGCTGACGAGGATGATGCTGACTGGGATGGTGACGGGGATGGGCCTGCATCCACTGCTGCTAGTCCAAGCTGCCCCTTTCCATGCACAGACAGAGCATGTGGGGAGACAGCGTGAGGGCATAGTGCATGAGCAGAGAGGGCGTGGGGGCGCAGGGCGAGGGGGAGCAGGGCGAGCGCCATATGAATGAGACAGAGAGTGGGAGGATCGGGTCCAAGGGTGAAGACGCTGACGGTTGTGATTGGATCTGGGACAAAATGTCCTGATGCCTCGTGTGGTGTCACGAATTCGAATTACTGCTGCTGCGTTGCTGGAGGGGATGTCGGCGACGATTGCATCTGCGACAGCCGTGAATGCGACGGTTGGGCCTGCGACTGGAACTGGGGACGCTTCTCCTCCAAAAGCTGGTCGTCGCGCAACACGCCGCGGTGGAGGTTCTGAGCCACGTGGCGTGAGGGGATTCGCGGAAGCGAGTGGGAGTTGAAAAACGCGACTAAACACCATGAGCAGACGAAGCGGATATGTGCAATGCCTTAAGTGCCACTTAGTGTCAATGACACAGTGAAAACAGTGCTGAGAGAATATAACCGTGACTGAATGATGGAGGAAGACAAAAATATAGGCAATGAGAAGAGGTAGCACACCTCTCGCTCCTTCACTTGCAACTGGTGCACGTATGCGACGCCAGCGACAGTCGCGAGGACCGTTACACCTAGAAGCACCTTTGCACGTCTATTGGACATGTCGCAGACAATGCCTTGGAGCAGCAAGGATCTGAACGGGAAACGACAGTATATAGGGTAAGGAGCGCAGGAAGCTGGTTGCGTGTGAAGTGCGACAAGCTTGAAGCGCGAGCAGGCAAAGACAGCAACCTTGGGATTCCCGAAACTGTGGGGGCAAGAGCAGAAGAGTGCTGGAGTGGAAGTCGCAGGGAATTCGTACGCCCTGGATGCGGAGATGGAGTCCTTGACTCGTTATAGGCTCTCGCAGTACCACCACGAGCTTTCTTCATAGCCTAGTGCAGAAGCACTTTGTGTTCATTTTGAAAGCTAACCCAACCCATTTCAACCGAAGCAACAAACAAGCACAGCCCTCGCTTGATCATTTCCCCCTTCATGCCAAATTTCCCAAGCTCGAACTTACGTACTCGGCGTGGACTATCCAAAATGCAGCGCAGCAATCGACGCGTAGAAATGCGAGTTCTTGTCCTCGCGGCGATCGCAGCCGTCTGTCTCCCGTGGGGTATCCTCGTTACCCGCTCATACCTCGCTGTCTCCCGTCTTCACTCCCTCTCCTACCTCCCACATGTGCACCTACAAAGCAGTTTCGGTAATATCATACCGTAATGTCCGCATGTAATGCACATAGAATGTAATGCCTAGGAAGGAATGCAAGCTCTATGATAGCAGCTATTTGTTTGACACTGTCGCTAGCTTTTTCGTCCAGAGAGCACGTTCTGGGCTCGGCAAATTATTACCTGCCGAGAGTGAGACCGTCAATACTGCGTACGGCAAATTCTGGGTTTCCAATGCCACCAAGGACCTACCATAAATTTCGCGCCACTTTAGTCACAGGCGCACAGACCATCATCCCCCGCGTACTTGACACGCCATCGCCATGGCGGACGAGGCAGAGCGCGCCAAGCCGAAGCCGTTCAAGGTGGAGTACGCCAAGTCGGCGCGCGCGAGCTGCCGGAAGTGCAAAGAGAGCATCGCCAAGGACGCCTTCCGCATCGCCAAAGTCGTCGAGTCCAAACAGTTCGACGGCTTCATGACGGTAATGCGCTCATAGTGGCTTCGGATTTCATTATGGATACATCTCGCATTGCGTCACTTTCGATGGCTCTAATGACTCTGAAATTCATGGCGTTATTCCTCTCTGGTTAGTGTCCTGTGATTGAAGGCATTACAGTCATGCACGCGCCGTTCCGCCTCCCCTGCATCTCCCTCCATTCTCACTCTCCGCTCTCAACCTTATTCCGCTCCCTCTTCTCAATTTGCATCTCATCCTCCCTTTTTCCGTATTGCGCCTTCTACTTCTCATTCCGCCCATGCCTCTCCCATCCCCCCTTCTCCGCTACCATGTGCGCGGAGCAGCTGTGGTTCCACGCGAGCTGCATCTTCAAGGCGCCGGGATTCATCACCAAGTCAGTGCCCCCCTGCCCCTCCTGCCACCAATGCTCCCCTGCTCCCCTGCTCCCATGCTCGTCTGCTCGTCTGCTCCTATCCCCTTTACCGCCTCTGTCTCTGCCCCTTCCGCACGGTTCTCCCTAGCACCGTCGCCTCTCAACGCCACGACGTATCCCCTCCCGTCTCCCCCTGCCAGCGTGGGCGACGTGGAGGGCGCGGACGTGCTGCGCTGGGAGGACCAGCAGGCGCTCCGGGCGTACGCCAAGGGGGAGGGGGGCGCGCAGGGCGCGCAGGGCGCGGGGGGCGAGGGGAAAGCGGAGAAAGCAGGGAAAGCAGGCAAAGGGGGAAAGGGGAAGGCTGCTGCGGCTGCGGGGGCGAAGAGTGACGGGGGGAAGAGCGAAGGGAAAAGCAAGGGGAAAAGGGGGAAGGCAGTGGCGGATGATTCAGGTTCGGAGGGGGAAGGAGCAGCGGCGGGGACGGTGGCTGGCTTTCAGGTGGCGTATGCTGCAAGCAACCGGTCGGCGTGTCGGCACTGCAATGAGAAGATCGCCAAGGGCGAGGTCAGCCGCTGCTGCCCCCTTCCAATGCTCCGCCCTGAATGCCCCCCCTGCCCTGCTCCCCATGCCATTATTCCCTGCAACCCTTCTGACCCCATTTGCGTTATGAATCAAACCATGTTTGTCCACCCCAGTCCATCCATACACTGACCCTAAACCACCTGTCCTACACGTGAGCATCAGTAGAGAGGGGGGCGCATGGAGGGCGCATGGAGCCTAGTTGGTGTCTGAGAATGGAAAAATTAACGTGCCACTCCGTGCTGCCACTGCGTGCACCTGTCCTCTGCCACCCGTGAACCGCAGCTGCGAGTGGCGCGCATGGAGGCGTCGAGTCGCGGCATGGAGGTGCCGGCATGGCGCCACGCGGCGTGTGTGGGGGACGAGGGCATCTGGCCCCAAGGGGCGCGCGTGCAGGCCGTGCAGGGGTGGGGCGAGCTTCAAAAGGAGGATCAGCAGCGCCTGCTGCAGCTGCTGGGAGGGGGTGCTGAGGGGAAGGGCACGGGGGGAGGTGAGTGTACGGTGTGTGGGTGGGAGGCATTGGATGGGCATTTGTTGCCTAGTTGTACCTGCTTGTGCCGTTTCTGTGTCTATATGCTCCTATCTGATCGACACCCTCTCCTCCTCCACCATCCCACCATGACCCTTCAGAGCCCCCCAAGAAGCGGCAGCGAGGGGCGGAGCAGGACGGAGGAGGCGAGGAAGGCAGCAAGCGCAAGGGCAAGGGGAAGGAGGACGTGAAGCCACAGGACGCAGGGAAGGGCGAGGAGGGGAAGATGAGCTTGGAGCTAGAGCGGGCGTTGGAGCAGCAGGCTCGGCGGGTGTGGGAGGTGAAGGACCAGCTGCGCGCCCACCTGACTGTAGTAGACATGCGCGCCATGCTGGAGGCCAATCAGCAGGAGCCAGGTGGCAGCGAGGATGCCCTGAGGGAGCGGTGTGCGGACGGCATGCTGTTTGGCCCCCTGCCGCCCTGCCAGCTGTGCGCGTCCCCCATGGAGTACTGGGACGGGCGGTACCGCTGCCGCGGGTTCCTCTCCGCTTGGTCTGCTTGCACCTTCTCCACTCGCGACGTGCAGCGCAAGGAAGCTGCCTGGGTGGTTCCTGATGAGATTACCAACCCGTTTGTTGATGTGAGTAGACGGGTGGGTCAGCAGTGGTTGATGGACCTTATGCGTTTGAAATTCTGGCTTGTTTTCTTCGCTCCTGCGCTCACTGCTTTCTTCCCTACGCATTCCACTGCTGCCAGGAGTACCGGGCGGAGCAGCAGCGACGGTTCCAGGCAGCCGACAAGAGGAAGGGCAAGGGGCGGGGCAAGGGGAAAGGCAAGGGGAAGGCGGAGGGGAGCGAGGGGGGGGAGGAGGGGGCGAGTGTGTGGCCACAGCGGGTGCTGCCCCCAGAGGAGAAGCGCAGTGAGGTGAAGCAGGCGAGCACGGCAGGGGCGGGGGGGAAGGAAGCGAGCCGGGGGAAGGGCGGTAGAGCAGCGAGGGAGGCGCGGGAGGCAGCGATACCGGATGGGGGAGTGGAGCGTGAGAAGCCGCTGGAGGGGGTGCATGTGGCGCTGCTGGGGCGCCTGTCCCGCACCCAGGCGGCGTGGCGCAAGGAGATCGAGGAGGGTGGTGGTGCTGTGGTGCCGTTGACGAGCGCGGGTGAGTGAGTGTGCTGGCAAGCTGTTCTTGCGTGTGGAGTTGTTTCGTGAGGTTTGCTGCCCACAGAAGCATCGCGCTGATTTGATTCACATTGCTCTTTCTGTCGGGGTTTCCTGCCGTGACAGTGCTTCCATTCCATCATCGCTCCACCATCCGCCGTGCTTTCCTTGCCTTCCCCTCATTCCCGTTTGTTTCTCTCCTGCTGCTCCCCTGCGCCACTTGTCCCCTGCGCCCGGCATGCACCAGACGTGGACTGCATTGTGTCTACTGAGGCAGACGTGGAGAAGAATGAGGACAAGCTCCTGCCGCCCCTGTATGTCCACCACCTCTCCCCCTCCTCAACCCCACTTTCTCCACTGCTCCCACTGCCCCTGCCAACGATCTTTCAGATTCTCAACACAAAGTTGCTGTACCTGGTTCTCAACACAAAGTTGCTGTACCTGGTTCTCAACACAAAGTTGCTGTACCTGGTTCTCAACACAAAGTTGCTGTACCTGGTTCTCAACACAAAGTTGCTGTACCTGGTTCTCAACACAAAGTTGCTGTACCTGGTTCTCAACACAAAGTTGCTGTACCTGGTTCTCAACACAAAGTTGCTGTACCTGGTTCTCAACACAAAGTTGCTGTACCTGGTTCTCAACACAAAGTTGCTGTACCTGGTTCTCAACACAAAGTTGCTGTACCTGGTTCCACCTCTTCACCTCTTCTGTCTTTCCGTCCCTGCTACCACCCCATCCCTTCCCTACCATCCGTCCCTTGCCTTGCCTTAAACTCAACCCCATTCACCATTCCCCTCTCTCCTCTCCCGCCACCCTCCTTCGCATCAATCCCACTTGATCGGTTATCCCACGTGCCCTCCATCGCCGCCCCTCCCGCACCCCAGCGTCCTGGGAGCGTCGGTGGTCTCGGAGGACTATCTGCTCGAATCGCTCGCGCAGAAGCGCCGCCTGCCCATGCGCGCGTACCTGCTGCCCCTCTCGCTGCAGCTGGTGCAGGATGTGGACGCCAATCGCCCTGCCGGGAAGCAGAGCAGGGCTGGGGGGAAGGGCAAGGGCAGGGCGGGCGAGGGGGAGGAGCAGGTGCGGGCGACGGTGCGAGTGAAGGGGCGCGCGGCGGTGCATGAGGCGTCGGGGCTGGCGGAGAGGGGCCACGTGCTGGAGTGCCAGGGGTGCGTGTGGAGCACCACTCTCTCCCTCGCTGACCTCTCCACCGGCGCCAACAGGTGTGCCTCCTCCTTCCCTCCCCCCCACCAGTGCATGCTGTTCCCACTGCACCTACTGCATCCAGCATCCACTAACCCCTCCTCTTCCTCCCCCCCTCCCCCTCACGGCTACCTCTCTCGCAACGTCTCCGCTTCCCCCTCGTGCAGATCACACACCAATGCTTCTCTTCTGTCACGCATTGCACACTCTGCTTCTCTCCCGTGCCCTCTCCTGCCCCCTCGTGCAGCTACTACATCCTGCAGGTGATAGAGGACGACAAGTCATCCAGGTGCCACGTGTTCCGCAAGTGGGGGCGTGTGGGCAACGAGGCCATCGGGGGCAGCAAGCTGGAGCAGGAGAGTCGCGAGCAGGCAATGGGGTTGTTCAAGCGGCTGTTCAAGGAGAAGACAGGCAACGACTGGGAGGCTTGGCAGAAGAAAGAAGGCTTTGAGAAGCAACCGGGGAAGTTCTACCCTCTTGAGATTGTGAGTGGCTTATGACACCTGTCCAGCCACTGCCAAAGCGGTAGTTCTAGCTGCAGCAGCAGGGCGAGCAGCTGCCATCCTGTCGCAACGCCGGCCTCTTCATATGTGGGCAAATCACCGGTTTAGGGTTCAGAGGTGTGGGGTTAGCAAAGGAACGGCAGCACAAAAGCGTTCGGCTACAGTGCGCTTGTTCTCATCTCCTCTTCCCTTGGCTCGCAGGACTATGGAGGAGGGGACGAGGAGGAGGAGCAGGGCGGGGCTGTGATGGGCACAAGGAGCAAGCTGGATGGCCGGCTGGTGGCGCTGCTCATGATGATCTTCGACCTCAAATCCATCAGGTGCTTTCTCGGGATGATTCTCGTGAGGTTCTTGTTCAACTGCCACGTTCCCTCATCTCGCTCACCCTGTACCCCTTGCCTCTGCCTATGCCCCTGCCACTCATCCCCTCTATTCTCTACATTTCCGTAAAATCCCCCACCACCCCTTGCCCCTCCATACCACGTCCCATCATGGCTGGCAGGGAGGCGATGGTGGAGTTTGAGATCAACGTGAGGGAGATGCCGCTGGGAAAGCTCACCAAGCGCCACATAGAGCGCGGCTTTCAGGTGCTCACGGACGTGCAGGCCGCCCTGCAGCTGCCGCCCGACAGCACGGGGCGGCGGGAGAGCGCCATCGTGGACGCGTCGAACCGCTTCTTCACTCTCATCCCCACCGTCAACCCCACCGCTATTCGCACACTCGAGGCTCTCACCACCAAGGTGCGTGCGTGTGTGGGATCCGTACCTGCTGCTGCTGTGATTGCACTGTGTCGTGCCTCGGTAAAGCACGCTGCTCATACTGAGTATGCCTGTCCTGCTGTGCTGTGTATGCTGCGCCTTGTGTGTGCCCTGCCATGTGTGCCATGCCCTGGGAGCAATGAATGGGGTGCAGATCCGCATGCTGGAGGCGCTGAGGGACATGGAGGTGACGTCCACGCTGCTGAGTGCGAGCAAGGGGGCGGGCGAGGGCGAGGGGGGGGAGAAGGAGGACCCGGTGGACCGCCATTACCGCCAGCTGCAGTGCGGCCTGTCGCCCCTGGAGCCCAGCGATGCTGATTACTCGCTTGTCAAGGACTACCTGCACAAAACACATGCTCCCACTCACAAGGTGTCTCCCAGCCTCGCTCGCACACATTCACAACCACAGCCTGGCATGCCTACTTCGTGCCTTCTTGCGTCCATAGAATTCTCTCCTTGTTCACCCTTCATTCCCTCCATGCTCCCCATGCTTCGCCATGCACCCCCATACATTCTTTTCAAGGTTAATTCTGAAAATTCTCAGAGTCAACACATATAATGTCCCATGAACCCCATGCGGGCAGGAGTGGGAGCTGGAGTTGCTGGACGTGTTCCGCGTGGATCGCAGTGGGGAGAAGAAGGCCTTCCGTGCCGACATCAAGAACCACATGCTGCTGTGGCACGGTATGCTCACATGCTGCTGTGGCACGGTATGCTCACATGCTGCTGTGGCACGGTATGCTCACATGCTGCTGTGGCACGGTATGCTCACATGCTGCTGTGGCACGGTATGCTCACATGCTGCTGTGGCACGGTATGCTCACATGCTGCTGTGGCACGGTATGCAGCATGCTCATATGGTTACATTCACAGTGCACATACTATGCTTCGAGGTTTGGTCTCTGTAATGTCGTTATCTGATTTCCTCGGCGCTCTCTCCCAACCTTCCCCCATTCAGGATCACGAGTGACCAACTATGTGGGCATCTTGAGTCAGGGCCTGCGCATCGCACCACCAGAGGCACCTATTACCGGCTACATGGTATGCATAATGCATCCCTGCTGCATTTTAATGTGCCGCTCTGCTGCCACCATTCTTGCACTGTGTATTCCTTCTGCATGCCCCTGTGCCACCATCCCTTGTCGTTCCAATGCACATGCTACTTCCTCCCCTCCTCCACGCCCCCCTCTCTCTGCGTGGCAGTTTGGCAAGGGAGTGTATTTCGCGGACCTGGTGAGCAAGAGCGCGCAGTACTGCTTCACCAGCCCCGACAGCAACATCGGCCTGCTGCTGCTCTCCCGTGTGGCGCTTGGTGCTCTCTATGAGCTCACGTCCGCCGAGGTCAGTCCCTCTTATTCACCCACTTACTGCTGCCCAGCTCAGCGTCGCTCTCGACTCATTGCCCTTTGAACCGGTGGTGCAAGCAACTTTTAACAAACTCCACTCAGCTTCTCCACTTTTCCCTCGAGCTTCCTTTGCCACCGCACTCACAGTCGCCTTGCTAGCCACATTTCCAGATCCCTTTCCTACTGGCACCCTGGTATTTCTCTCGACTCTCCTGCTGATGCTGCCTGCCCTGCCTCCCGTGCAGTATGTGGAGAAGCTGCCACGGGGAAAGCACGCAACCAAGGGGCTGGGGATGATGAAGCCCAAGGAGGCCGAGTTTGTCAAGTGGGCCTCCGATGTCGTCGTGCCCTGTGGCAAGCCCGTGCCTTCGGGGGTGAAGAACAGCCACCTGCGCTACAATGAGTTCATCGTCTACGATACATCACAGGTACTGAATATGTGGTCTTCACATGTTTTTTACGTTGTATGTCCGGCACTTTATGCAGTCGATGGGGTTTTAAACACATTTTCATTTGCTTCTTCTGTTGAAAATGTTGCAGATTCAATTGGAGTTTCTCCTCAAAGTGAAGTTTATCCACAAATAATGATGTTGTTTGTTATGGCGTATTGGTTGGCCTTCGCATGGCCATTGAAAATGCATCAACGCTCACAAGTTTCACCACTGACTTGCCCTTCGCTAGGCATTCCTGTAAGTACTGCTTGGCTCTCTGAATTGTGATGGGTGGGAGCCAACATTCCGTATGCTGTAAACATTAATATATGTAGTAATTATTTGTTCATGGTATTGGGAGAACCTGGGAGCGACGCTATTGTTCGAGACGAAGCCCGAAAAGATGGATCTTCGGTATTCGTGAAGCACACTTGCAATCTGTGTCCCAAGCCTACCTTGTCATGCCTGTGACATCACAGAGTAAGGGTGGATGCCATGGCATATGGCATCGCATGCCATGGATGGATCCATGGTAACGGAATAAGGGTGCCGGAGTCGCGTATTTTCGCCAAGTGTGACGAAACTGGTTGCGAAACATACCCCAATATTGCAGCACGATCTCTCAACCACGAATTCTTCCGCGCTCCGGAGTTCCCAAGAGAAGGCCCTTGGAGTTGTGGAGCAAAGATCATCAAATTCACCTTGCTTGCATCAGTTGGACCTCTTTTCTTTCCCCGCTGCGTCGAGCGCCACAACAGAGCCTCGCGTTGGCCTCTAAGATCGCGCGCGAGCCGACACCACCGCCTACCCCCGCGCACGAATTCACTCCTTTCTCCTCTGTTCCCGTTCCCAATTCTCGCCGCGATGGATCAGCTGGCGGCGGTGCTGCAGCAGCTGCTGCTGCCGGACAACGAGTCGCGCAAGGCGGCGGAGGCGGCGTTCAAGCAGCTCTCTAAGGACCCCGCCGTGCTGCTCGCGCTGCTGCACTTCCTCAAGGCGGGCCCCTCGCCCGACGTGCGCCAGCTCGCCGCCGTGCTCATGCGCAAGAAGGTCGCGGGGCTGTGGGCGCAGCAACCCGCCGAGGCCAAGGCCAGCATCAAATCCGCACTCCTCGAGAGCATCGCGCTGGAGCCCAGGTGGGGATCTCCTTCCGTCACCGTCCGGGCTCGAAGCCCGTTCCGTCGGCCTCCGGCATTGTCACCGCTTAGGCGCATGTGGTGGTACGAGTAGCGAACTCACGAGTAGGGCAAGGGGTGCGGCTCATGGTATCGATCTATCCAAAGCTTGCGCTCTAGGGATCGAGTTTCGGCGGTGCAGAGCTGTGAAAGTGTGGGGCTTGATCGCACCCCTCATCTGGCAGATCACTGTCATGTCAGACCGTTCGTCAGATAATAGCGTCTCCCGCATTCCTCGCTTTGCCTCCTGACCGCGGATCCCCCGCTCCCTTGTCGTGCCCCGCCGTCATGCAGCCCTGTCGTGCGCCGCGCCAGTGCTGACGTGGCGAGCGTGATTGCGAAGCACAGCGTGCCTAACGGCGAGTGGCCGGAGCTGCTGCCGTTCCTGCTGCAGTGCTCGCAGGGGCAGCAGGAGGACCACCGCGAGGTGAGGCACCCCCGCACAATGCGCCGCGCCAATCACTGCGCTTCCGCCGCATCCAATCCACCCTCGTCCGCTCCGCCACTGTGCACTTCACCTGCAAATTCCCCCTCCCCGGAACTCGTTCTCCGCGCCTCCCTCTCCCGCTCTCCCCCTCTCCGCTCCCCCCTCGCCCTCCCCCCTTCCGCAGCTGGCGTTCATTCTGTTCGCGGCGCTGGTGGAGACGATCGGCGACGTGCTGCGACCGCACTTCCCCGCGCTGCACGGCATCTTCGTCGCGGGCCTGCGCGACCAGGCCAGCGCGCGAGTGCGCGTCGCCGCGCTCAAGTGAGTGCCCCGCTCGCGCTGCTGACCCGCCCGCACCGCCTGCGCCGCTGCTCCCCGCGCTCCATCCCCGCTGCTCGCACCGCCTGGTCGTCGCATAACACGCTCTCGCTTGTCGCTACTCCTCAACTGCTCTCCGCCCCTTCGCCTCAAATTCACACATATGCAACTTTCCTGTGGTGGGTGGGTGCGTGGGTGTGCGTGCGTGCGCAGGGCCGTGGCGGCGTTGGTGGAGTACCTTGACAGCGAGCAGGACGTGGTGAGTTCCGCGCACGCGCACAATGCGCGCACGTAGCGCATGGCATTGCGCTGATCCTGCCTCTCTCCCTCCGCCATCCCATGCACTCGGCCGCTCCTGCCCTTCTCCTTGCATTCGCCGATCCCCAATCCCCCCTCCCCTTCCTCACCTCGCCCCCCTCTCCCCCTTCGCCCCGCCCTCCCCCCCGCCTAGACTCTGATGCGCGATCTGGTGGCGCCGATGCTGGACGTGGGGCGGTTCTCGGCGGGGAGCGGCGACGAGGCGACGGTGGTGCGCGTGTGCGAGGTGGTGACGGAGCTGGCGGAGCACCCCGCGCCCGTCATCGCGCCGTCGCTGCCCGCCGTCATCCAGTTCGCGCTCGAACTCGCCAGCAACACGCACCTCGAACCCGCCACGCGCTTCCAGGTGAGGCGCCACTGCTGCGCAACGGCAGATGTGGCAGATGGTGGTAGAAGGGAATGTGAACGAGGTACGACACCAACACACACCAACATACAGGACACGCATTCCACATTCAATCATGGTGAATGCAAACTGACGCATTGTCCAACTCCCCGTGCTGTGTTGGTTTGGGTGGAGCAGGCAGCGCAGGTGGTGGCGTGGTGTGCGGCGTGGAAGGCCAAGTGGTTGGCGAAGCAGAAGCTGGTGCCCGTCATCCTGGCCGCCATGGCGCCGCTGCTCGCCGAGCCCTGTGGCGAGACGGACTCGGAGCAGGACGAGGAGTACGACCTCTCGCCCATGCGCTTTGCCGCCCAGGTGACCTCCTTTCCACGCCTCCTTGCCTAAGTCCCCACACATGGAAATCTTTTCCATTCCCACACCCGCAACCCAACTTCCCCCCAACCCCCCTCTCACCGCCCCTCATCCCGCTCTCACTGCCTTTCCCCGACGCCACCCGAAACCCCCCATCACCGTGCGTCTTCACCTTGAGAGGCCATAGACGCGATGGCAGTGAAGGCCCCTCGCACACCAGCACTTCTTCCCACTCCCACTCCACAACCCGCCACCCACCCTTTCTCATCCCCCTTCAATCTCTTCCCGTCCCCTCTCCGCCCTGTGTTTACTGCCCCCACAGGCCATAGACGCGGTGGCCATGGAGGCGCCGCGCAAGCATGTGTTCCCGCCTGTGCTGGCGTTCGCCCGCGCACACATCACGGACACCAACCCCCACATGCGCTACGCCGCTGTCATGGCCCTGGCTGTCATCACCGAGGGGTGCTGGTGAGTGCAGAGGGGTGCAGAGGGGTGTTGGTGAGTGCAGAGGGGCGCAGCAGAGGGGTGTTGGTGAATGCAGAGGGGTGCAAATGGGTGCTGGTGAGTGCAGAGGGGTGTTGGTGAGTGCAGAGGGGTGCAAAAGGGTGCTGGTGAGTGCAGAGGGGTGCAAAAGGTGCTGGTGAGTGCAGGGGGGCGCTGGTGAGTGCAGAGGGGTGCTGGTGAGTGCAGGGGTGCACTGCAGGGGTGTTGGCTTGTCCTTGTGCGCCCCCTTACCCCTCCCAAATCTCCACTTCCCTCTTCCCCCATTCTCCCCCCCCTCCACACACCCTTCCTTCCCCCCAGTGAGGCAGTGCGCGGGCGGCTGGAGTCAGACGTGCTGCCATTGGTGGTGGCGGGGCTGGGAGACGCGCATCCCAAGGTGCGGGGGGCGGCGTGCTTCGCGGTGGGGCAGCTGTCGGAGTTTGTGCAGCCCGAGGCGTCGGAGCACTACAAGATCATCCTGCCCGCTGTCTTCGCCGCCCTCAATGACGCCTCGCCCGTTGTCAGGGTCAGTGGCAAAGAAAGGGGTACTGATTTTGAGAGACCTCAAGAGCGACTCTGTTCTTGGGAGCTGGGCTGCATGCTTGGTGTGGATGTGAGGCACTGTATGCAGTTTAGTGTCGGCCTTACCACCCGAGCTTCAGTGCTCTCGGCCCTCCCTCTCTCTTTCCGTCCCTGCCTCCCTAAATTCTTCCCTCCCTCCATCTCTCTCCGCCTATCCCACTCAGATCCCTGCAAGTTGCCACATCCCTCCCTCGCTCCCTCCCTTCCACCCCTCCCCCCTCCTCAGGAGAAGGCGTACTACGCGTTAGCAGCGTTCTGCGAGCACATGGGGGACGAGATCCTGGAGTTCCTGGACCCGCTCATGCGCCAACTCATGGACGCCCTGCGCTCGCCCGACCGCAACCTGCAGGAGATGTGCATCGTGAGTTGGATGATGTGCATCGTGAGTTGGATGATGTGCATCGTGAGTTGGATGATGTGCATCGTGAGTTGGATGATGTGCATCGTGAGTTGGATGATGTGCATCGTGGGTTGGATGATGTGCATCGTGAGTTGGATGATGTGCATCGTGAGTTGGATGATGTGCATCGTGAGTTGGATGATGTGCATCGTGAGTTGGATGATGTGCATCGTGAGTTGGATGGGAGGAGATGAGGAGGTGGGGGTGAGATGGGAGAATTGTATATGAATCGTGAGTTGTATGATGTGCATCGTGAGTTGTATGATGTGCATCGTGAGTTGTACAATGTGCATCGTGAGTTGGATGATGTGCATCGTGAGTTGGATGATGTGCATCGTGAGTTGGATGATGTGCATCGTGAGTTGGATGGGAGGAGATGAGGAGGTGGGGGTGAGATGGGAGAATTGTATATGAATCGTGAGTTGTATGATGTGCATCGTGAGTTGTATGATGTGCATCGTGAGTTGTACAATGTGCATCGTGAGTTGTACAATGTGCATCGTGAGTTGTATGATGTGCATCGTGAGTTGGATGATGTGCATCGTGAGTTGGATGATGTGCATCGTGAGTTGGATGATGTGCATCGTGAGTTGGATGGGAGGAGATGAGGAGGTGGGGGTGAGATGGGAGAATTGTATATGAATCGTGAGTTGTATGATGTGCATCGTGAGTTGTATGATGTGCATCGTGAGTTGTATGATGTGCATCGTGAGTTGTATGATGTGCATCGTGAGTTCTATGATGTGCATCGTGAGTTGTATGATGTGCATCGTGAGTTGTATGATGTGCATCGTGAGTTGTATGATGTGCATCGTGAGTTGTATGATGTGAACCGTGAGTTGTATGATGTGCATCGTGAGTTGTATGATGTGCATCGTGAGTTGTATGATGTGAACCGTGAGTTGGATGATGTGCATCGTGATGTAACAGAATGGGAGGTCATGTCATGGAATGTGGTACAGATTCATAGATGCATAAATCCAACACACTCCTTCACTGCACATGCCATCTCTTCAAACATCACGCATTCTCCCTATCTCCTCCACCCTCTCATGTCCCAACCGCCTCATCACCCTGCCGTCTTCCCCCTTTCTCCCCCCCTGCCAGTCCGCCATAGGATCAGCGGCAGCAGCAGCAGGTCCCAAGTTCGCGCCATACAGTGACGCGGTGCTGGCGGCGCTCATCCCGCTCGTGTCCCTCACAGCGGAGGCGGACGTGGACGTGCGGTCACGCGCGTACGAGCTGGTGGGCATCATTGGGATCGCCGTGGGGCGGCAAGCGGTGGAGCCCGTGCTGCCCGGCTTCATGGACGCCGCTCTCAAGGTGGGTGGGGGAGCAGTTGAGGGGCAGTGCTGTGAATGGCAGTAAGCCACAAGCAGTGCGGGTACGAGCTGGTGGGCATCACTGGGATTGCTGCGGGTGCCAGGCCATAGAAAGAGTGCTGCTGTGCTTCATGGCCTGAGTGCTGCACTTCAAGGTGCTGTGCTGGGTGGCTCGGGGGGTCGCAGGGATTGTTTATTGTGTTGCTCACGTCAGTAAGGTATGTGAACGAGGGATTCAGAGCGCCTCACTCCCTTGCTCACCAACCACACGCCACCTCCCACGTCCCACACCCCACACCCCATGCTCAACCTTCCCCATGGCAGGGCTTCGCCCTGGACCAGAGTGCGTTGCGGGAGTATGCGCACTCCTTCAGCGACGTCGCCAAGTTCCCTTGCTCACCCACCACGTGCTATTTGCCATTCCATGCCGCACCCCCCACATACACTCACCCCCATGGCAGGGCTTCGCCCTGGACCAGAGTGCGCTGAGGGAGTATGCCCACTCCTTCTTCAGCGACGTGGCCAAGTTCCTCGAAGCTGACTTCGCCCCCGTGAGTATTGTCTTGTGCACCCCCCCTCAGCCCACCCAGCCCCCGTGATTTGCCGCTTGCATCCGTGCGCCTGCATGCTCTCCTTTCACCACTGCCCTCTCCATACATTTCTCCCATGCTCGCTGACTTCAAATCAATCTCCGTGCCACTAACACTCCACCACCCTGCTCTTCCCCCTCTCCCCCCTCTCTTTCTCTCCCCGCTACCAGTACCTGCAGCACGTGGTACCGCTCGCCTTTTTCTCCTGCCGCCTCGACGATGGCATTGTGGTCGGCCCAGCAGCCACCGACTTGGAATCAAACTTCGTGCCACTAACACTGTAACTCCTTTCCTCCCTCCCCACCCCTGCCAGTACCTGCAACACGTGGTGCCGCTCGCCTTCTCCTCCTGCCGCCTCGACGATGGCATCGTGGTCGGCCCGGCCGCCACCGATGACGATGCCGCCGACGCCGAGGGCGGTGGGCGGCGGCAGCTAGCGGCAGCACTGGCAGCAGGGGAGATCTCGTCGGATTCGGAGGATGAGGACGAGGGGGCGGCTTTGAGGGGGCTGAGGGGCATCAGTGTGCGCACGGCCGTGCTGGATGAGAAGGCGGCTGCTGCTCAGGCCATCGGCGCGTATGCTCAGTACACCAAGGCTGCTTTCGGCCCGTGAGTGTGCTGGTGGGGTGTGGTGCTGCTGCTGGGCTGCATGATTGCAGTGCGTGCATGCCATAGACCTCTGCTGGAAGCTGAGATAAGTGCGTGGTTGGTGTGAAATTGTGAATCAAGCACCACTGACCTGTCATGCTTCATCCGCATACCCTGCCCTTCCCCTCTCCCCTCTCGCCCTTCCCTCATGCAGGTACGTACAGGAGGCGGTGGGGGTGCTAAAGGACGGGGCGGACTATGCACATGAGGACGTGCGCCTGCAGGCCACGCTCTCCCTGCAACGTCAGTTCCCCCCTCCACCTCCCCCCCCCCCCCCCCCTTTCTGCTCCCTGCCCTCCCTCCTCTCTCCGCCCTCCTCCTTCCGCCCTCTGCCCTCCGCTATGCATCCACTGCCCAGCACCTTCATCCAGCCAAGCATGCCCACCATGCAGCATGTCACCCACCTTTCGCACTATCTGTCTCTCTTCTGTCGTCCACCTAAATCTCTCCGCCCTCACAACAACCCTCACAGCAATGTCTCCCCCGTCTCCCCCCCACCCTCTCCGCCTCCAACAGACCTGGTCACGGCGGCGCTGCACGCCTTCCCATCCGCCCCAGGCCAGGTACGCTTCATGCCCTCCCACAGGGGTGACTGACCGGTGCACTGAATGCTGCGGGGCAATGCTCTCTCTCATACTGCTGTGCCATCCTCTCTCTGCACAACAATCCCTCCACCTCTTATGTGGTTCTCCATTTGCCTTGCCTGCATCTGCCTTCAGTTCCCTCCATTGCTCAATTGCACTCACCCACGTCCCCCCTCCTGTGCATGCGCGACCAACCCCTCCCCCCGTGTGCTGCATGACACCCCGTCGCCATCACATTACCGTGCATGCCGCACACTCCCTGTGCACGCGGCGCTGCTCTGCTGTGCTGTGCTGCCACCACGGCACGGCACCTGCTGGGCGGCAGCAGCCCATGAGTGCGGAAACGAACCATGTCTTTGGTGAGCCCCCGCCGACCAACCACCACCCCTTGCCGCTCTGCCCTTGCTCTCCTGTCTTGGCATCGCCCCGCCTGACTCTGCGCGCCCACGTTGCTCACTCCATCTGCGCGCCCATTCGCTCTGCTGAACCACACCCATTGCCATCATCCTTCCACGCACACCCGTCACGGTATTCCCTCTCACTGTAACCTCTCACTGTAACCTCTCACTGTAACCTCTCACTGTAACCTCTCACTGTAACCTCTCACTGTAACCTCTCACTGTAACCTCTCATCTCATTGCTGCCCTGGCCGCACCTCCCCTCACGAGCCCCTCTGTTCCCTGTGTGTGCGCGCACATCAGACGTGGCGATGGAGGTGTGGATGGGGGCGATGAGGGATGACGAGGAGCGCGCAGTGGTTGGGCAGGCCTTCAGCGGCGCCACGGAGACCATCAAGGCGCTGCTGGCTGCTGACTCCGCCAACCAGCCCGCCATGGCGCCCTGTGAGTCACTGAGAGGGAAATGGCCATCCGCCTGTGCTCTGTGTTGCCACCCTGCTTTGCAATCTCCTCCACAGCCACCCCCTGCCCCTGAATCCCCTCGCCTTCTCTCCACCCTCCTCCTTCCACCCGTCGTCCCCTGACCCCTTTGTCTCAACCACCCTTCGTCTCAACACCCCCCTCTCTCCCAACACCCCCCTCTCTCCCAACACCCCCCTCTCTCCCAACACCCCCCTCTCTCCCAACACCCCCCTCTCTCCCAACACCCCCCTCTCTCCCAACACCCCCCTCTCTCCCAACACCCCCCTCTCTCCCAATCCCCCTGTCAGACTTCGAGCCCCTGGTGGCAGCGCTGCGGGACGAGCTGCCATACGGGATAGACTTTGATGGGCTTTTCAAAGAGCCCAAACCGTTCCCCCACCCCCTGCTGGTCAGACGCGGAGCCTTATCACCCTGCCGTCTTCCCCCTTTCCCCCACCCCCTGCTGGTCAGACGCGGAGCCTTATCACCCTGCCGTCTTCCCCCTTTCCCCCACCCCCTGCTGGTCAGACGCGGAGCCTTATCACCCTGCCGTCTTCCCCCTTTCCCCCACCCCCTGCTGGTCAGACGCGGAGCCTTATCACCCTGCCGTCTTCCCCCTTTCCCCCACCCCCTGCTGGTCAGACGCGGAGCCTCTGGTGGCGGCGGTGCGAGCGGCGCTGAGGGACGACCTGCCGTGCCAGCGAGCAGCGAGCGACGCCGAGACGGGCGGTGAGGGGGCGGCGGGGCCGACAGAGGCGGCGGAGGAGGAGGAAGAGGAGGAGGAGCACGACGAGGAGCTCATGGACGCCGCTGTTGACCTGCTGCCCGCTGTGGCGCGTGCCGTGGGCGCCGCTGCCTTCGCCCCTGTCTTCCACTCCCTGCTGCCCGACATCCTCGCCTTCACGGTGCCCTCCTCTACCTCCCTTGCGCCCTCTCTCCCTCCTTCACTTGCTCCCTTGCAGTTTTTCTCCCTCGTGGGCTCATGCTCTTGCTCGCTGTGGCACGCATGGGCCGGCTATGGTCTGCCTTCGCCCTCCCCTTCGCACTTCCTTCACCCTGCCATCTTCACACACATGCTCTGCACTCCCCTGCCTTGCTCTCTCCTTCCGCATTCCCCCTGTCACCTCTCGCACTCTTCAGTCTCTTTGTCACTCAGCCTTGCTTCGTCTCTCACACTTTCCCCACCTCTCGTGTACTCTTCCCCTCTTATACTCTTCTCCTCTTCACCTCTTCTCCCCCTGCCTCTCCATCTTCCCCTCTCCCCCTCCACCCACCATTGATTGGAGCAGAAAGCCTCCCGCCCGCCCAACGATCGCAGCATGGCGGTGGGGTGCATTGCTGACGTGGCAGGGGAGCTGGGGGAAGCCATGGCGCAATACGTGGATGTGAGTGCCTGGGGATGGGGTATAGGTATGCGTTGGGGTGTAGTGTGGCATGGAGGGTGGTATGGCAAGGGGTGTGTTGCACTCCTGCAGTCATGTTGTGCCATCCCTTATCCAACATGCCTTCCATTCCCTTCATTCTGCTTCTTCAATGCGCTCTCAACCGAACTACATCCTCATAAACCATCCTCCACCACTCTCACAAGCCTCCCTCCCACTTTCCCTCGCCACAGACCCTACTGCCCGTGCTGGCATCAGAGCTGAGGGGCGGAGACCCCCCCAACCGCCGCAACGCTGCCTTTGCCGTCGGCAAGCTGGCTGAAGTTTCGGGCGCTGCCATGCACAGGTGCGCGCTGCCATGCACAGGTGGGGAGGCACGGAGGGGCGAAACTGTTGCCGCTGCATGCCTTCTGCTGCTCCCCTTCTTCACCTCACTGCCGTTTCCTCTCACTGCCATGCCCGCTGTCGCCATGCATCCTTCCCCTCCCCCTCCCCCCCAATCCCACAGCACGGCTCCTGGCAGGCACTCCCGTCGACCTGCTGCTGCCACTCACCTCACTGTCATTCCCCAACCCCCCCAACACCTCCTCCTTCCCCACCCCCAGGCACTACTCTGATATCCTGTTGGGATTGCACCCGCTCTTCTCAGCGGACGAGGATGACGACGTGAGGGACAACGCTGCCGGCGCTGTTGCCCGCATGATCGCTTCTGGTGGCGCTTCCATGCCTCTCGACCAGGTCAGAGCACTGCCATGCCGCTTGACCAGGTCTGGTGTTTGTTCAATTGCAAGTGGAGAGTTCTGTTCACTGCCATGCCGTAAACCCATGTCGCACCAACGTCCGTCCCTCCCTAATCGTTCTTCCTCTCCACCTCGCTGTTCTCCTGCCCACCAGGTGCTGCCAGTGCTGGTGGCGGCGCTGCCTCTCAAGTCAGACCTGGAGGAGGCCAAGCCAGTGTACGGCTGCCTTGTGGCTCTTGTTGCCGCCTCACATCCCCAGGTACATGCACCAACCTCCACCACAATGTGGGTGATCATTCAACGTGACATCACATCAATCGTGCATCACGTACTTCATGGTTATCAATTCTGCTGCCATTCTCATGTGCTTGTGCTTTACGCACTGTCCCTTTTTTGTGCAGATCTTGCCAGTGGTGCCGCAGCTGGTGCCTGTATTCGCAGAGGTGGCGGTTAACGGTAAGATTGCACCGGAAGTGCGTCTCTCCGTGGGCCAAGCCTGCTCGCATCTCGCGCAGGCATTTGCAGATCAAATGCAGCCGCTCCTGGCGGCGCTTCCTAGTGATCGCGCCGCTGCTCTTTCCTCATGCATGGCTGGCACCTTGCCTCCTGCATCTGGTTAGATGCTGCAAGACACAACATATTATTTCTTCTGTAGTAGTAGGTATGTAGGAAGTCATTTACTAGTTAGGTAGCTTTGAGTTGAATAGGAAGTATTGAAGAAGGGTTGTCGACAACTATCTCTTCAGGCAAAAATTGATATTGTATTTTTTCACGTGAAATCTGTACATCATTATTCAACACTACCTGTATTTTTTCGCGTGAAATCTTTGCTTCATTATTCAACACTACGAGGGATTCCAGTTTCCAAATGTCGGCTTACAAGTGGACCACGGCCAACAGCGCGATGAGGTGCCCTTGCGCCTCCCGCTGAATTGGAATCCATACCTTGGGAATGTCAAGCCGCGCGCTGACGTGTACCAACCCCTCGATTTCCTCAATCGCCCCTGAAGAAGCTTCTTCAAGCGGAATTGGGAATGCGCAGGTCTGACGTGGCACCCTGCCTCATCCTGTCAGGAAACCTCCTCCCACTCTGCTTCGCCCTCCACTCTCTCCACTTTCTGTTTTCCCTCGCGCTAGCAGCTTCTTTTGTGCACCGCTTCAGACGGATCATTACACAATTTTAGGGACGTGTCTCACGTTTCTTGCGTCGTAATCGGCAAGCCACCAATTCTCCGTCGCCACTAGCATCGAGCAACAATGGCTGCCGCGTGCTCATCGTGCGCCATCCAGGCGGCAAATTTATGCTTAGTGGAGAGAGGATCGCAGGCCACAGCCGTTAGGGCTCCCAAGGTGCCGGTGAGCAAGCTTTCGTGCGCTGGTTAGCGTCCTCGTCTTGCAATCTCATCTGATGTAGCGTATGCGCTGATTCGCAATGTGTTTTCGCGTCCACCGACCTTCCGTATCGTGCAGGCCGCATTCCTCGGCCAAACTCTCGGTTTGAATGCGCACTCGGCGATCGGCAGCCAGAAGGTGGCCTC
Organism: Closterium sp. Naga37s-1; assembly: GCA_947471745.1. NCBI lineage: Eukaryota > Viridiplantae > Streptophyta > Zygnematophyceae > Desmidiales > Closteriaceae > Closterium > Closterium sp. Naga37s-1. The sequence continues at coordinate 5,706,482 of CANJKZ010000056.1, read as the reverse complement.
AACGGGAATTCAGGTATAGATTCGACGCACCGTGCACAAATTAATATATTTCGCGACGCGAGAGTGCCCCCATTCACCCGGCTACTGTGGAGCTTTTGAGTCGACGCATTATGCATCTTGTGATCGCTCGCATGCACTGCTGCTGAACAGCTCCGTGTCATTTGAAATCCTGTAAGGTGGTTATTCTGTGACCAAATCATTTTTATGTCATTTGCTTATGAATATTCCTTTCTCCCATCCCATCGCTGCCTTGATTCAGCTCGTAGCGGCAGCGGCGGTGAGGGGTGTCAGGTGCAGCGCAGCGGCAGCAGCGGAAGCTGGTAAGTGCATATGGCAGGCTCTCTCAGCGTTGCACCGCTATTCTCTCGCATACGATCCCCATCATGCCTCCCTACCCCGCGTACGCACCCTCCTCGCATCCCGACCCTTGCGTGCCGCACCATGCCCACCAGGTCGCATGTGTCGTCTTCCTTGCTCCATGCTCCTATCCACTCTTTTACCCTTCAAAACTCCCGGTGCCCTACCTACCTTAAATCAGCAGCCCTTCCTTCCCCCGCCTCCGCCCCTTCCTTCCCCCCTCCCCTCCCCCCACCCCTTCACACCCCCCACTCCTTTCAACCTTTCCCTCGCCGCAAATCGCTGAATTGCGCAAACGTTTGCGGAGTTAGCGCTTAGAGGGACTCCAACCTGAATTCCTCCCCATCCTGCACTTCCTTCCAACCTCCAGTTTCCGCCCCTCCCGCGGTGCGCCCGTCCGCGGCGGAGTTGGCGCAGACGGTGGTGGAGCTGTCGGCGGAGGGCACGCTCGTCACGCTCGCGCACGGCGGCGCGGGCAGCACGCTCGCGGGCGACGACCAACCACTCCCCGCCACGTGGCCGCTGGCCTGCCACGCGTTCTTCGCGCCCGACCCCGAGGGCCGCCCCATCGTGCTGCTCGCTGACTCGAGCTGCGCCGCCGCCAACCTCGCTGACGACGCGCAGGCGTGCCTACACGTGCAGGTAAGGGGAAGAGTAAGAGGCGAGCCTACTTGTGGAGGTAAGGGGGAGTCGAACTCAATGAAAGTGCACACTCACACACATGCAACTATCCCATTCAGGCCCTGTAACATGTGCCCCAAGTGGGACAACCGCTTCCCAGCTACCTTATGTGCACCAGCCGCCTCGTATCCACGTGCTCACACATGCAGTAGCGGCCATTTCTCAGGCACCTCATATGCTCCTGCCACCTCATATGCTCCTGCCACCTCATATCCATCAGCAACCTTATTTCGACTGGCCACCTTATGTCCACCCAAGTGCCACAATTGCATCTTGTGTGATGGCAAGGTGCTCATTCCTTAAAACAACCTCCTTTTTCCCTGTTGTCGCCCCGCTGATTGGACAGATCGAGCTGCCAGGTCAGCAGAAGCCGCAGGTGTCGCTGCATGGACGGCTGACCAAGGCACACGACGGCAAGACGCTCGGGGTGAGTGAATGACGTTTATGTTGGTTGGAGGGTCAAGAGAAAGCGAGGCTACAGGCATTTGCCCATGTGCCTGTGCTGCCACAAACAAATCCCAGGCACCAGGATGCATGCAACAGAAAAATACAAATCTGCACATGTACGCCAACCCCCAGCCACCCCCTCACATGCAGCCACGCAGCCTCACACATCCACCTGCCTGCCTGCCTGCCCTTATGTCCTCCACTCCTGCTCTCACTCGCTCCGCGTCCTTCTGTGCCCCCGTGCTCCCATCACACCCTGTGCCCCGCGCCCCCGCCACACGGCAGAAGCTGGAGGCGGCGTGGAGGCGGCGCTTCCCCGACAGTGAGGAGGATGCGGGCAGCAGCGACGGCTCTGCGTCCTCTGCTCTCTTCCTGCTGGACGTTGACCGTGTGCTCGTGGCGCCAGACGCCGACCAGGTAAAAAGGCGGGGAGAGGGGAGTGTGGTGGTGTGGGCGTGAGTGTTTATGTCGCAACGGTTACCCATGGTAGCTGCAACGGCTCCACGTCATCGCTCTTCCTGCTGGACGTTGATCGTGTGCTCGTGGCGCCCGATGCCGACCAGGTGAGGGGGGACAGGAAGGTGGTGGTGCTGTGGGTGTGAGTGGTTGAGGGGTAAGGGTTACGCATGGCAGCACCTGTCCCACCCAATCAGCCAAACCCACCTCACACTGATCTGCCCTGCACCAACCCACCACATGTCACCCGCAGGAGGACGAGTGGATCTCCCCAGATGTCTACTTCAGTGCCGACGCCGACCCCCTGCGGGAGGCGACAGCGGGCATAGTGGCCGATATCAATCGAGAGCACTGGCAGGACCTGCGCTTCCCCGTCTTTTAAACTCATGCCATTCTGCTCTGCCCCCAACCCCCCCATCCCACAGGAGGGCGAGTGGATCTCCCCAGAGGCCTATCTGAACGCGGACGCCGACCCTCTGCGCGAGGTAGCAGCAGGCATAGTGGCCGACTTCAACCGAGAGCACTGGCAGGACCTGCGCCGCTTCCCCGCCGCCTTCGCCGCGCTGCCAGACCTGCAGGTGGACGACGCGTCGCTCATCTGGGTGGACCGCCTTGGCTTTGACCTCCGCGTGCTCGCTCGCCCCGCCATGCCCGGTGCTGCTGCCGCGGCGGATTTCCCCGCGCGGGTGATGGATGTGCGCGTGGCGTTTGCACGGGAGGTGGGGGAGGAGAGAGAGGCACGGTCTGCGCTGACCATGATGGCGCAGGTGGCGTGGGAGAGGGAGAGGAGCTTTGGCAGCCCCGCTGCTCCCGCCGCTGCTGCTGCTGAGGCTGCTTCCTCGTAGGACCGTGTGCGGAACAGGAGAGCTGGCTGGTGGGGTGTGCACCTGCTAGTGTTTTTCGTGGTTAGAGTAGAGAGATGGAGAAGTGAGCTGGGGTGCTGGTGTATGTGGGTCGCGGCTGCTCATGACACAGATGTGGCATGAGTGTTAGCAGGAGAGGGACAACTCATGTTCAGAGCAATAACTAGTGTGGCTTGTAACGAGTACTACTGATTTGGCAACGAATCAGGCCCTTACATATGAATTGAGCATGCGGTACCTACACTCAGTCAACCAATGGATGCACCAAGCAGCAACCTAATGACAACCTGGCTTTGTGCTGTACGCGAAAAATGCAGAACCACTTGTTGAGCACACACGCACCACATTACTCCATGTTGAAATGACACTAGTTACCGTATGCATCACACGTGCATGCTTCACCCTCTTCTGGGTCTTGACACAAGGGGCTGCCATTGGCGCTTGCCTCGAAGCAATAATCCTGTGACGTGCCTGCCGTGACCTATCTGGAGCCAATGTGTAAACATGCACGGCGATACTCCGCCCTCAGGCTTTCCATGCTTGGATCTGTGAAGGAGAAAGGGCAGTCATTCCAAAGACAAGGGTTGGGCCACGAGGGCAGGTGGAGGGGTTTGAGTGGGAGCACAGGCAGGACTCAGCACAGCACGAGCTCTCGGCCATCCAGTCAGCCAAGCACACAGCAGTGGAAAGGTGTTAAGCACCCAAGCAGCCGCTTCATGCTGGGCAGCCTCTGATCACGCACCTGAGTTGTCCAGACTGGGCGGCAGAGTGATCTGGAACAGTGCCGACTCGGTTCTGCCCAGCAGCTTCACTCCCTGCTGCTTCGCACTCGCAAGCAGCGCTCGACCAATCATGTTCCACGCCAGGGTGGCCGCCTCGTCACACACCGCCTCCCTCTCCTCCCTCCTCCTCTCCTCTTCCTCCTCCCTCACTCTCTCCCTCTCCTCTGCTGCTCGCCTTGCTCCATCCTCCCCTCTCCTCCATCTCCCATCCATCCTACCCTGTGTCTCCCACCCCCCTTCCCTCCCCCTTTCAAACGCATCAGCAGCTGACCGCTTCCTCCCCCCGGTCCTGCCAGCTGGCGGCCTATCATCGGTCGCATGCTGTCTGGCATCCACATCAGCTGCCAGCGAGGCAGTTCCTCCTCCCAAGAAGGCGGACAAACCCCAAGGGTCGTCCCTCACTGCGCTCTGCTGCACTGCACCTGTTCCTGCCGCACCGCCTGCCACTGCACCTCCTGCCTCAGCAGCACCACCAGCAGCAGCAGCCCTGCTCCGCTCATGAGCTGCCACAGCAGCAGCTCTCGCATTGTTGGCAGCAGCAACAGCAGTATCAGCGGCTGCAGCAGCGGCATCAGCAGTGCCAGCAGTGGTGGCAGAAGATACAGGTTGTGAGAGTGAGAGCAGGGAACTCAGCCGCAGCACTGCCTCTAGCGCCCCTCCCACCACCCGCACCTCCCACCCCTCCCCATCCCCACACTGCCTTCCCATTCCCGCCACCCCCTGCCCTCTCCCTCTCCCCCTCTCCCCTCTGCCCGCTCTCCCGCCCCCATCCTCCTCCCGCGTCCCCCTGCCTCTCCCCCTGCCCCTCCCCCTGCCCCTCCCCGTGCCCTTGTGTCCTGCTTGCTCGGCTGGTGCGTCTGCATCCTGCAAGCGAGCAGAGGAGGCGAGGAAGCGACCCATGTCCTGCACGGGATTGGGAGAGGGGCGTGGGGGGGGGGTAAGGGAGGAAACAACGTTCAGAAACACGCAATTGGTAAGTTTGAACCTTAAAGAATGTCGGGCCTTGGAAGATATTTAAAAGGAAACGACTTGAGTTGATAAACAGATGGTGGGAACGAGCGTTGGGAAAGGAGAGCTACTGCAGAGAGGGGCAGTGTGGGAGTGAGAATTTGTGACAGCGAAGGACGAGGGGGGAGAGAGTGGATAGAGGGCATGGGAGGCGTGGGGCGAGGGAAGGAGGCGGTGTAGGGTGAGGCAGGTAGGAGGTGTGCGGTGAAAGAGGAAGGCGTTGTGCGTGGGATACCTGGAGGGCAGAAGGCGAGGTGACGGCTCTGACGTCCGACTCCAGTAGTGTGCTGTGGGCATGCCGGCATTGGGGCATGGGGGGCATATGGGGGGCATATGGGGGGCATGGTGACACACAATGATCAGGGGCACACAGTGGCAACACGCACATGAACAGCCACCCTGAATTGATGCACATGTGTGCGTGGGAGGGCGAAGGAGACAGAGCTTCCATACATTAGTCCAGCGGCTTTGGAAATTCAAGTGTTTGGAGCCAGTGAGATAGTGGTAGGCATACCCCTTATAGTAGTACTCGTCAATCTTTTGAAAGACATCAGCGTCCTGGGGCCACCGCTGCGCTGCAAGCCTGCGCACACACACATGCACATGAACGCACCCCATGCACACATACACACACAAATATGTGCACGGGTGTCATAGTGGGGTAACCCTACCCTTCAGAACCCCCAACCATATCTCCCCCTTACACCTTCTCCCACTAGGAATGGGCAAACCAGAACTCAAGTCAAAGCTTCCTTTCAATACCCCATGTCACATAAGCCCCTCTCCGCCGCTTAAAGCCCTCCCAAAACTACACCCCTCTTTCTCCCCGGAACCCCTCTCCACTGCATAAACCCATCTTACCCCCGAAATCCTTCTCCCCCGCCACCCCCAACCCCCAACCCCCAACCCCTCGCCGAATCCCTCAACCCCTCTCCCCGCCACCCCCATGCACCCTTCCCCACCCCCTCCCCCCGCGCGGAACGCACTTGCAGCGGAGGCGGCCCTCCTCATCGGCGCGCAGCAGCTGGTTCGCCAGCGACCGGCTCTCCATCGCCACCTCCAGCGCCCCCCGCGCTCCTCCGCCTCCCCCGCTTCCGCCCCCCCCGCTTCCGCCTCCCCTGCTGCCGCCGCCCCCCCTTCCGTCTCCCCCGCTGCCGCCTCCCCTATGCCCCGACACACCCAGCCACTCCTCGTCCCCCAAACCCAACCCTGCTGCTTCCCGAGCCTCCGCTTCTCGTTCGGGATCATCGTCGTCTCGACTGGGCTGGTTATATTCGTCGGAGCCCTCCCGTTCTGCTGACGTGTCGCCTACCGATTTGCTGCTGCGCGCTTGCTGCGCGGAAGGTATACTGAAGCCCGGGGAGTGACTAGGCGTGCGGTGTGATTCTAACGGGTGCGAATTAACCCGCCCACTTGCATAATAGTCCGCATATTCCGCATCTCCCCCGTCTCTCCGCAAGTCATCCCCTCCCCCCATGCTTCCGCCGTCGTCCCCGGACTCGTCGCTCCCCCCGTACTCATCCGCATGCTCCTCTTCCCCCGCGCCATTCCCCCGCGCGGACAGACAGCGCAACCGGCGCGCACCGATGGAGCGGGCGGGGGAGAAGCAGGAAGGGGAGAAGCGCGGAAAGGCTGCGGTGGCGGAGGGGGAGGGCGGGGAAGGGGGTCCGCGCGGGTGGTCGCGGTAGGAGACGGAGGGTGAGATGAAGAGGAACCGCGGAACGGACGCGTTGGAAGGGGAAGGGGGAGCGTCCATGGCGGCGGGCGGGACGGCGTCGCGCGTGAAGAGACGAATATTGAGGCACCTAGAGAATCGTCACGAGCGCGTGGCGTGAGGGGCGGGTTCAGGCGCGAGGGCGCGGCTGAGGTGGCGCGAGGAAAGGCTGCTTGGTTGAACTGGCGTGTTGCGGTCAAGTGTCAGGATGCACGATTCTGTCCATGTCATGTGATCATGGGATGGGATGCTTCGCGCGCCTGTCGTTTTCATGTAACAACCGCGTTACTCCCATGTGAAGTTCCTACACTGAGTATCTTTATCCAAACAATTAATCACAAACGGATCTACACTACATTGCAAGGTGGTCCTTTGGCACACATCAATAACAGAATTAGCAAATTCTCATTTCAGCACACTATGAGATGAGACATGGACAGTGGAAATCTTAATCTCCTTGGTGTATGCACATGCCACTACACCCAAAATCTCGAACACATGCGCGCATTGACTTGCCACCCTAAAAACGACCACCACGGAAACCACCACCCCTCCCCCTGAATCCCCCCCCTCCACCCCGAAACCCTCCCCCTCCCCCTCTCCCCCTGAACCCACCTCCTCCACCCCTTCCCCCTCCCCTGAATCCCCCTCGCCCCCCTCCACGACCCCCCCTGCCTCCCCGGCCTCCAAAGCCCCCTCTCCCCCCTGCACTGGCACCCCTGCACTCATGAGGGGGGAAGAACAGGTGGAAGGGGCGAGAGAGGAGGGAGACAAATGGAGAAAGATAATTGGGTGAAGAGTAAAAAAGGAAGGAATACAAGGAATAGACAGAGGTGAGTCAGGGAAAGACCATGTAGCACCTCATCCCAGAGTGCACCACCCACCCGCACCACCCAGCACCGCACTCAACCCCCCTGTACTGTACTCACTTAGGCTGCGGCAGGAAGCGCTGCAGCGGCAGCAGCTTCATGGGGTCAACATTGCCACCACCAATTCACACCACCCAGTACCGCACTCAATCCCCCTACACTCACTTGGGCTGCGGCAGGAAGCGCTGCAGCGGCAGCAGCTTCATGGGGTCAACATTGCCACCACCAATTCACACCACCCAGTACCGCACTCAATCCCCCTACACTCACTTAGGTTGCGGCAGGAAGCGCTGCAGCGGCAGCAGCTTCATGGGGTCAACATTGCCACCACCAATTCACACCACCCAGTACCGCACTCAATCCCCCTACACTCACTTGGGCTGCGGCAGGAAGTGCTGCAGCGGCAGCAGCTTCATGGGGTCAACATTGCCACCACCAATTCACACCACCCAGTACCGCACTCAATCCCCCTACACTCACTTGGGCTGCGGTAGGAAGCGCTGCAGCGGCAGCAGCTTCATGGGGTCGATGAAGAACTTGTCCCCCGGCGAGTAGGACGTCGCCACCACCCCCTCCTGCATCTTTATCGAAAAATACTGCACACGGTGGAAAGGAGGAGGGGAGGAGGGGGGGGGAGGGAAGAAAGGGAAAGAGCGCAGCAGGGACAGAGAAAAAGATGAGGGCGGGGAAACAGCGAGTAAGACGTCGCCACCTGCCCTCCTGAATCTTTATCGAAAAATATTTCAGGAAAGTGGGGAAGGCGGGGATCAGCCGCCTTAAAAGTAGATTAAGGTGAGCAAGTTTGCATTCGAAGTTGACTAGAAAACATACACGAGGTAGATGGGCGCGTTGATTGGAGTACAGCACCTTGTCGCCCACCGTCAGCCGCAATCAGCCCCCACCTCACCGCACTCAACCCATCTTCACCGCACTCAACCGCACTGACCGGCTCGTTGATGGGGCCGAAGATCTCCTCGACCTTGCCGATCTGCGTCTTGTTCTCGAGGTAGATGGGCGCGTTGAAGTACGGCACCTTCTCTCCCACCGTCAGCCGCGTCACCGCCTCGCCCTCGCACGCGTGCATGAACGTCGACACCTCTGCACGCGCGACGCACGGGAGGTGCGCACGGGGAGTGAGCGTCATGCACGGGGGCACAGAGGATAAGGGCGCAGACGAGACGAAGCGAACAGGGCCACATCACCTCCCGCAATAAACACTGTAATCAGACCTCCCCCGCAATCGCCTCTTTACACTTTCTTCGTGGCCCACCACCATAAACCGCCGCCACGAGCGATTCTAAGACGACCCAGCCAACTCTCTGACTATTCGTTCCCTACATTCCCCTCGTCGCCCCTCGCCGTTCCTCGCCCCACCCAAACAGGTCGCTGCTTACCCACAACGTGGGACGGCGGCCCCTCATCCCGTTGAAAGCCGCCTCTTCCGCCGCCTCTTCCGCCGAAACCCCCGCCGCGACCTCCGAATCCTCCGCCGCCCCTCCCCCTGAAGCCTCCGCCGCGCGGTGGCCGCATGATGCGCTGAGTTTAATTAAAGCGCCGAAAACGGGGACGGCGAAATGGGGACGTGCGATTCGAGCCAAGGCTTAAACCTCCCACCCGCAGCAAAATCGCAGAGAGACGGTCGTCGAAAAATGTGAATACTAAGCGCAGTTGCGGCAAAAGATATATAAGCTTATTCGTTAAGATTTCCCAATGGTGTCGCGCCGTGGAGGGGAGGCGCAGAGCAGGAACAGGAATAGGGCGGAAAGAGAGGTACCTAATGGCGGTGGGGTAGGATATGGCGGCAGTTGGGCCAAGCAGAATGGAGAGTTTCGCTGCAAAGAAGATTGCTTGAACGGCTGAGAATCAAGATACACGTACAAATTAAAACATTCTTGATGTGCTGTATAGTATTACAACCTGATCATCCCTTTTGTTAGCCTGTCTGAAGCAGGGCCCACGTTATCAGTGTAAATCACCCTGATGCCCTGACTAGAAGGGTGATTTTTGGTAGTAACACTGCTGCCATTGGGTAATTTTTTTGGAACCTTGATTTACCCTGATGTGCCGGGTTTTAAGATTAAGGAACACTGTCGCCTCAGGGTTGCCGTTCCACTTATCGAGGTTTACCCTGAAGCGTGTACCAGCCCCCCCCTCCCCCCCCCCCCCCCCCCCCCCCGTCACCTAACCACCCGACCCCGAAACCAGACGGCCGGCGAAAACAGTGGCTCTGCCGACCCCAGCGGAACGAAAAGGCAAGGAGAAAGTGCCGGAGCCAGAGGAGGACAGTGAGCACGAGCAACAACCGTGTGGCATGTCTGATGATGATGATTAAGCTTGTTATTGTGTGCTGTGTTAATAACAACTGAAACAGGGTTTTGCGAATTGGTACACTGATGCCTCAGGGTAGTCGTTTTAATACATGCAAAAACCCTGACGCATCAGGTTTTCCACAACGGGTAACCCTGAAAATCAGGTTTTTGAACAGGTGCTAGACTGATCGTAAGGGTTGGTCAAAACCAAAAATGAGCCCTGGTCTGAAGGTTATAATATATTTCACAAGAGGATGGCAAGAATGATCCATATGAAATGGATTTCAATAATATTTATTATTATTTCTATCATTAACCTAGGCTGATTTCGAATGGTTTAGCGTGTATATTCATGTGGCGCCTTAGATTTTAGGGTCACAATTGTACCGAACTACACCAGTGAAATATCTACGCTGGACTCTGTTGCAAATATACGGTACCTGAAGTTCTCACAATTGCTCTTCACCGCATTGCACCCTGGTCATTGCAGTCATCATCCCACAGCGCCACGTTTGAATCCGCGAAAGTCCCCAAGGATTCTATAGATGGGCCTCGGGGTGGCGCGAATCCCGATCTGTGATATGCTTTTTCTATGGTGATTCTACGGACCATACCACACACCTGATCACAGTTCTCCATAAGCGTGTCGCACGGACGGCGCGTTCTTCGATCGCGGCCGCCGTTCGACTTAGCATCATTGACTCCTCGCGTCGAAAGAATCTAGAATTCTATGTTTGCGTGCTGGCTCGTAACGATTCGTGAGCGCGGGTAACACCACGAAGGCGGCAGCAGCGTGATGGCGAACGATAGCGATAGGGAGGGTCAGACAGACACGGGCAGGGCGCTGCGGGTGGTGTCGCTGCTGGGAGCGGCGAGCGAGGTGATGGCGGCGCTAGGGCTGGCGCATCTGCTGGTGGGCCGGTCGCACGAGTGCAAGTTCCCGCCGTCGCTTCTCGCGCTGCCGTGCGTGTCGTCGCCCGCGCTGGGGCCGGATCTCGAGCAACAGAGCTGTGCGACGGTGCACGACAGGGTGAGTCGCAGAGCTGTGCGATTGCGACAAGAGGTTGAGCAGCGGGCAAGAGAAGGTGGCGTAGATATTTTCGAAAATGCATAGTGGAGTTTCATTCAACCACTAGCGTGAAATGACCGCATTTGCGTAGACAGGGTGGATCGCAGCCTCCCCCCTCTCCCCTCTCCCTTTTCCCCCTTGCGTAAAACCGAATCGCAGCTGTCGGAGCGCGTGCGCAAGGGCCTGTCGCGGTACCACGTGGACGTGGAGGCGATTCGGCGGTTGCAGCCGGATGTGATTATAACGCAGGACGCGTGCGACGTGTGCGCCGTGACTGCATCGGACCTCCAGGCGGCGTGCGCGGAGTACTTCGCGCAGCGCGACGACGCGGGGCGCGCGTGCCACGTGGTGTCGCTGCGACCAATGAGCGCGTCCGACGTGTGGGACAACATGCTTCAGATCGCCACGGCGGTCGGGCACAGCGACAAGGGCCGCGCGCTTGTGGAAGATTTACAGGCGCGCTGGGCGCGCGTGCGCGCGCAGGTTCCGCGGGGCGCGGAGGGGGCGTGCGCGCGCCCGCGTGTGGTGTGCCTGCAGTGGGTGCGGCCGCTGATGGGCGCGGGGTACTGGGTGCCCGAGATCGCCGCGTGCGCTGGCGGGGAGAGCCTCTCGGGGAAGGTGAGACTCGGGGAGGTTGCATGGGGGGAAGGTTTATGGGAAACATGTGAAGCGGTATGAGAAAGGCAAGGGACTGGGGGGAGTGGGAAACACGGCCATTCTTTTTCCCGTGCGCTCTTGGTGTGCCTGCGATGACTGCAGCCTTCCCTTTCTCCCCCCCTTCCACCCTTGAATGCCATTTCTCCATCGGCCCACACCGTTTTCCGTTCCCTACCATTCACTTCCTTTCTCTCAGCCCAACCCCCCTGTATTTGCCCCTTTGCCACCCACCCCCTTTTCCTACCCCTCCCCCCGCCCTTATCAGCCTGGGGAACGTACTGCAATACTCTCCTTTGAGGCCCTTGTCTCTCTCGATCCGGACGTAATCATCACCATGTGCTGCGGCCTTTCAAAAGAGGCCATTCTGAAGGAGCTCCTGACCTCTGAGGATTTGCCGCAGTGGAACCGGTTGAGAGCGGTGCAGAGGGATGCGGTGTTTGTGGCGGATGGGGACCGATACTTCAACAACTCAGGGCCCACCCTTGTTGAATCTGCTGAGATCATGCTGGAGATGCTGCATGCTCACCGCTTCCAACCACACAGAACCGCATCGAACCACTCCGATGGTGCGGTTGCCGCCGGTGCCCCTGGTGGTGCTGGTGCGGATGACACTACTCCTCTTCGCTCCTGCCTCCCCAGCTCCAATGCCAATGGCTTAGTGTGTCAAGAAGGAGAGAAGATCCCAGGGGTTGAGGTCAAGTATGAGGGGACGGCCTACACGCACCTGACAGGCGGGTGTGTGGAGGCTTGGCGCGCTTCCGTGGGATGGCAGGCCTGACCTGTAGGGAGGGGGCAATTTCCGTCATTGCTGCTGTGCTCTGGACCAAGAGCGTGTGACCATGGAGCCAGGGGGCGTGGGAGAAGAGCAGGGTGGAAGCTAGACCATCTCTCAGCAAGCTCGTTGTTAATGCAGCAAGAGTTCAGGGGTGCAGTATCGGGCGATGTTGCGCTAGCTGGGGTGTACGTGCAGAATCGACGCAGAATAAATTGGATAGTTGAGGAAGCACCCCTCCAATTGCATGAGCAAATAAGGAATGGATATCGGTACAACTAGATTGACAATGGTGAAGTGCGATCACAAAAGTGTTCAAGCTCCGTTGCAACGTCGAGGAGTCTCTCATCCTCATTCCACATCCCAATAAGCGTGACTCCCACGGGAAGATAATCTTTTTTACTCTCCCCTTTGCTCTCATCAGCAGTACCAGTGCCACCCTCGTGTGTGCAGCTGCCAGCAGCAGCACTCCCAGGTGAACCAGCAGCAGCAGGTGTGAGGGCGACGGGCACGGTGACAGTGGGCAGGCCAGCATGGCTCCAGGGGATGGAAATGATGGGATCTCCTGCCGTGCCTGCTCGGGAGGTGGGCGCATGAGACGAGAGGGGCAGCGTCACTTTTGAGACATCTCAAAAACCACATCTCAAGGCACTCATGACAACCACACATCTCACTAGCAGGAGTGGCCGCAGGCATGAGTATCAGCAACAATAGAGACCAGGGTAATAGTTCGGTCAATTCCCCGTGTTCCTCACACCTTGATGGATGGGTGGAGGGAAGCCGGTGGCAGCAGGGGCAATGAATGCCTCAGCACCTTCCTGCCTCAGCTGCTGCTGCAGTGCATGCCGCAGCGCCACACACGATGCTGCCGCCTCCTCCTCTGTCACCCCCCGCCCAGTGGCGACCAGCTCCATGAGCTGGCGCGGAAAAGAAGGGGCGTCAAAGTCTTTCAAGTCAACTCAAAACTCTCCTCCTTGGTCACCCTGTGCCCCGTTGTGACCAGCTCCATGAGCTGTAAAACCGGAAGAGGAAGTGGGGAAGTGGGCGCGGGGAGGAAGATTGGGGGGAAACTGGAAAACGTTCCGATTGCAATGAATGCTGGCCAAAATAGTGCCGCCATTCGCCCCCCCCACCAATGCTCACGCTGTCGCGCATCGCGCAGCTCTGCGACTCACCCTATTGCGCAGCTCTGCGACTCAACCTATCGCGCACCTCTGCGACTCACCCTATCGTGCAGCTCTGCAACCACCCTGTCGCGCATTATCGCACAGCTCTGCGATTCACCTTGTCGTGCACCGTCGCACAGCTCTGCTGCTCGATATCCGGCCCCAGCGCGGGCGACGACACGCACGGCAGCGCGAGCAGCGACGGCAGGAACTTGCACTCGTGCGAGCGCCCCACCAGCAGATGCGCCAGCCCTAGCGCCGCCACCTCGCTCGCCGCTCCCAGCAGCGGCTCTGCTCGCGAGAACAAGTCACACGCGCAACCGAAACCAGCAGTGAAACTCGCCGAACAGACGTTATTTTTTTTTTTTTTTTTTTCAGAAGAGACATATTCGTTTCGGAAAAGGCAAGATACATCAGTTGTTGATTATCTTGCAAAGCTGGGACGTCGTAAGGCGAGAGGAGCAACGCACCAAGCTGTTGCTTTTGCTCCCAGCTATTGCTAAGAAGTTCCAAGAAGAGAAAAAGAAGGCTAGAGGAGTAAACGACGCTGGAAATGTTAAGATTCAATCTCGATGTAAGAAGCGTGCGGCTGATGAGGTTAGAAAGCGTGCGATCGCCAAGCAAGAGTATTTGCTCACTGAGAACTTGAGAGTTAAAATCGCCATTCCTAGGAAGAAATTGCTCGTCGACAATTACAATGGTGCTTTCTGTTTGTTCGATCGTGCTTGAGTCTGAGTCTAGTACTTCCGAAGTAATTCCGCTGAGGGATTTGTATTCCGTGTCAGGTCAAGATGAAAGAAATCAATATAAAACATGTCACACATAGGCCGCGTTCTGTAGGCGTTATTTCCTCCGCATCAAATGTACGGTCTCAGTCCTTCCCCGTAGCTTCTCGCCGCACCAAATGTCAAATTTCTCAATTTGCTGGGCGGTGTTGCCACGAAGTCTCGTCGAACTCTCAAATCTCTCAAATTGCTGCCCCGCATAAGTTGTGCGCTGGCTGATGCTACCTCTCGAGGCAGAATTGGGTCCGCACAAGTTGTGCGGACATTTGCCTGGAGAAGCAACATCGTGGAATCTTCACCCCGTTAAATTTGTGTGCCCCAGAAGTGGCGTTCTGCAGTCTGCAGCGTTAAATTTGGCGCAAGCAGGTTTGGCCGGACCGCGCTTATCACCAAATGTTGATAGGCAGAAGCCCACTTATCGGGGAAGATTCTGCGGACCCAGTTTCTTGCAATTTAACGCCTGCAGAACAGCGCCATACAAGGAAGCGATCTCCAACTAGAGACTACAACCAGCTTCAAATTCTGGTTCTGTACGACGACAGGCCGACCCTCTGCTGCTGCTCCACTTCTTGAGTCTTGAGTCTTGAGGCCGCATTCTCAAGTTCCCCCACCAGCAAAAGTTCCCCCACGCGACTCGAAATGTTGACGTGGCATTAAATCACATTTGAAAGTTCCCTCACGCGGTTCGACTTTTCCCCACCTTGCGTCCAACCGGCCACGGTCGCAATGCCTGGCCTGTCCGTCATTGTGCGACGATGGAGATCGTGCCACGTTTGCTGCTTGTGGGGACTACGGTGTTAGACATGCCAATTTCGTGCACATGGCCGGCAATATATATTTCCTTCCTGCCCACGCAACCCATATCTGCCCTGCTTGCAAGAATCTGCCAATGATACCCAAGTTGACTTGATTTGACTATTGTGCCAAAGTTTTACGTCAGGCGCAACCGTCAGGCTCGGCCGTTTGGGTTTTGCCTGACGAGGTTAGTCCAACACTTGGTATGCGAGCTGGCGCGTCAATTTCATTGGATACCGGACATGCGATGCTGGCGACATCTGTCGCCCGTCAAAATGGGGTTCGGTGGTCAGAGTGGGAGCATTCCCACCAAAACCCCCATCAGCTTTGAAAAAACGGGCTGGTGGGGGAACTTCGATGGTGGGGGAACTTGAGACCGCGGTCTGAGTCTTGACCCCTCTTGGCCGCTAGAGGCGAGGCCAGGCCTCTAGCGTTTCACCAGTGCACCGCGTTGAGGTGGGGGTTTTTCGCACGGGACACCTGTTGGAGGGTTGGTGGGGGGGGGGGGGGGGGTGGTTTGGGGCGGGAGGAAGGAAGGGAAGAAAAGAATGAGTACTTATTGGGGGGGGGAATTATGAATTGCCCTGCCACGGGCAGAAAACCGCCTCGGATGTACTGCTGTCAGACGTCAGGTGGGAATCCTCGAGTCGCGCTGATGTCAGACAACCTGCAGCTTACCTGGCATACAAGTACCTTATAAAAAAGTGAGCCACGGTCCCCATCGAAACCACCCAACCCCGGACCCCATCGAAACCCACCCAACCGCGGACCCCGTCGAAACCCACCCAACCGCGGCATACCGTGCCGGGCTTTTTGGTTCGAGTCTATCAGTCTGTTCCGTGGTCGGTTCTACGCGAATCTGTATCGTGTCCGTCTGTAACGAGTCTAGTCTAACGTCGTAGACGAGTTGAAGTTGATCCCCGTGCTTGTTGTCTCTCAACCTGACACGGGGCACTGGAAGAAGAGAGGAGAGGAAAGCTGTGAAGTGATGGCGTCCGCTCCCCGCCAGCGCCGTTGCTCCCCGCCAGCGCCGTCCAAGCTCGGTCAACGCCGTTGACCTCTCGCGTCGTTACCAGCGCTGTTGTCTCCCGCTCACGCCGCTCCTGCGATGGAGCACACAACAAAACGTTAGTCTCCAGAAGAAAAAAATGATGGAAAACTGAAACTGAAACTTACCAAGAAAGAGGGAGTCCCCCGTGGTAGCTTGAACTCCCGCCGCAACCGTTGACTCCCGCTTTTCTCCTGCTGCACTGAAAGAGGGAGAACACAAGAAAGTAGTTAGAATCCGGAAAATAGAAGCAATGAAAACTGAAACTGAAACTTACTACGAGAGAGAGGGAGTCCCCCGTGGTACTGTAGCTTGAACTCCCGCCGCAACCGTTGATTCCCTCTTTTCTCCTGCTGCACTAAAAGAGGGAGAACACAAGAAAGTAGTTAGAATCCGGAAAATAGAAGCAATGAAAACTGAAAGTGAAACTTACTACGAGAGAGAGGGAGTCCCCCGTGGTAGCTTGAACTCCCGCCGCAACCGTTGACTCCCGCTTTTCTCCTGGTGCACTAAAAGAGGGAGAACACAAGAAAGTAGTTAGAATCCGGAAAATAGAAGCAATGAAAACTGAAACTGAGACTTACAAAGAGAGAGAGAGTGGGAGTCCCCCGTGGTAGATTGAACTCCCGCCGCCACCGTTGACTCCCGCTTCCGCCCCTCCCTGCGCTAAAAGAGAGAGCACACAACATAGTAGTTAGAATCCGGAAAAAAAAGCAACGAAAACTGAAACTGAAACTTACAAGGACAAAGGGAGTCCTTCGTGAGAGGCGCAGCTTGTAGCGAACCGAAGCGTCGCCAAGCGCCTCCAATGCGCCGTGCGCCGTGAGACGAGCCCGAAGAAGCGTCATGCGGCTGCATTGCCGCCATCCGTCACCGCGTCCCCATGCTCGCGTCAGGAGCATCGTGACTGCATCGGTGACTGCGGAGCTTTCGTGTCTCGGCCATCTTCGATCGCCAAGACGGACGCCGAGGTCTGAAAAAGGAAGAAGGCGAGATATCAATTCCTGTAAAAAAAAAAAAAAAAAAAAAAAAAAACCGAAGTTACTCGAAGCAAAAGTGATTTACGTACCCCAAAGTATTGACGTAAAGTCCGTCATTGGCGACGGTCGGCGAGGCGACCTCGAATGCATCCGTGGCGGCGCCAATGCTTGAAAGCTTCCGCAGCGCCTCTCGCGATCTTGTGAGCATGAGACTGTCGCCAATGAGGTCGCATAGACGGTCGCCAATGAGGTCGCACGGACGGTCGCCAATGAGGTCACATAGACGGTGGCCAATGAGGTTCCATAGACGGTCGCTAAGAAGGTCGCCGAGGTCTGAAAAAGGAAGAAGGCGAGATATTAGTACTTGTTAAAGAAAAAACAGAAGTTCTTCGAGGCAAAAGTTTGAAGTGATTTACGTACCCCAAAGCATTGGTGTCAAGTCCGCCATTGGCGACGGTCGGCGAGGGGTCGGCGAGGCGACCTTGAATACATCCGTGGCGGCGCCAATGCTTGAAAGCTTCCGTAGCGCCTCTCGTGCTCTTGTGAGCATGAGACGGTCGCCAATGAGGTCGCGTAGACGGTCGCCAACGAGGTCGCGTAGACGGTCGCCAATGAGGTCGCAGAGACGGTCGCCAAAGAGGTCGCCAAAGCGTTCTTCCGGTTATGCTTGAAGGCGTTCTTCCGGTTATGCTTGAAGGCGTTCTTCCGGTTATGCTTGAAGGCGTTCTTCCGGTTATCCTTGAAGGCGTTCTTCCGGTTATCCTTGAAGGCGTTCTTCCGGTTATCCTTGAAGGCGTTCTTCCGGTTATCCTTGAGTGATTCCGTCATGAAGACGACAGCGACGGTCGAAGCTCCTATTCGCTTCCGGCATGGCTCACGTCTGAAAAGAAGAAGGAAACAAAGGGTTAGTAAAAAGAACTGAAGAAAAGACCAGCGACAATGATCCGGCATGACTTACTTCAACAAGAAGCGCCTTTCGCGGCGACGGTGAGGAATCGCCAATCGGAATTTTTTACTTCGGGTTGGGCTTGAGTGCGTCCCGTTTGTAGAAGCTTTTGAGCAATCGGCTTCAGGCCACACGACGGTCTTCTATTCAGGTGGCCCGTCATTGTGTTGGTGAAGACTGGAATCGCCGCAACGACGGGAGAGGCCGCACTAGCAGCATTTTGAGTCAGCAGAAGAGGCGTCGTGCTTCACTTTGAAGCTCTCGAAGTCCTTTCCGTGGCGAGCTCGGAGCGTAGACCTCGTTGCGAGAAACTCGCCGCATATATTCTTCGCGTGAAGATCGTGTAATGAAGACCTTGCAGATATGCTCGCGCCACGTAAATATGGCGGTGCAGGTTTCGCGGTGAAAAGGTTGCCGCGGAAATCTCGGTATAGTACACAGTTCAGCCAAGGTAATTAGCAGCTCACTCCTCACGACATCTACCCACCCACCCCACACCCGACTCTCTAACTCAACGCCGCCGCATGCCTTGGCTTCCTCGTGTACTATCCGGATGAGCTCATTGGGATTGGAGCTTTGAAAAAAAAGAACTACACAAACGCAACATTACTAGATAACATGAAGCGAATGAGATGCTCGTGGGAGATGCAAGCAAAAGGTAGCTGCTGAAACAGAAGGATAAGCTTGCTGCTGATTGGTGGATACAAATCCGCCATTCTGAACGGCGGCTTTGACGACGCGTGAGAGGGAATTCAAACCAAATGTGGCTTTGAGACACCATGCTGTGCTGCCGCCGTGTGGGAGGGAATTCCTGATTCCTGACACCAGGCTATGTGCGCGGTGCGAAAAAATACAGTGTGATGTGAATGGATGGATAGTGGTGGTGGAGTCGACCGCAACGGTGGAAGGTGTGGTGGATTGTGTGATGGACCACTTCTGTGAATGTGTGGTAGATTCTGCGGTGCCGACATTGCGGCAGGGGACCAGGGGTCATTCGTCGAGCCGCGCGTGAAGAACAGTTTGAGGTGGCTGAAATTGCCTCCCGCCTTGTCCATCAGTTCAACCCGAGAAGTACAGGTGTTCTCGTTTATAGTCCGACGGATCAACATCGCCGCGCGCGGACTATGTGGCAAACCCTTCAAACCCCAGGCAAAACGCGATACTTATAGTCCCGTTCAGGAAAATTGCATCAAGAGTGGTTGTTTCGCTACTATTTTCTGGAGTTTGGCATTTACGTAGATTTGGACCGCGCTTGCTTCAACTTCCAGTCGCACGGTTTTCCACGCTGATCAATGTCGCATGACTAACGGTAAAAAATATACAAAATCAACTATGGTTTGGGGGTCGAATAGTAACCCAAAAACTTCGTTTCTACCCTGTAAGCGAGATAAATGAGATGTCATCGTCGATCGTGCTGGAGACAGCGCGACAGGATTGAGAATTAGTCGCGGTCATGAGAAACAATTAATTACAATTAAAAAGTTAAAATGTCGAATCGATGATCCCTTTTTCGTCGTTTTCTTTGAATGTTGGGCTGGTTTGATCTGGAGCCTCTGATTGGCTGCGGAGCTGATTCGTGCAGTGATTCGGTCAAGCTGCAAAATTTCCCGCCAAAAATGGGACTATAGGGGTCGGGCCAACAATAGGCGATATCGGAAATTTCTACTCAGGGGGGAAAAGGGACTCTCTCAACGAGGGCCTCTAACCAGGAACACCTGTACAAATCGGATTGACCTGTCCGTATGCAAACGCGTACGCCAAAGGCGAGGTTTGGTGATTGGGGAGGTTTGTTGAGCATGCTGGTGTGCAACAGCAAGGATAGGCTCGAGGTTTCTAGGAGGTGGTTGACGTGGCGATATCTTTAGTTGGTTTGGGCCGTAAGTTTTTTTAGCCGTGTGGGTTTTGCGTGAGGTGCGGGACGGCTTTGGTTCAGGCAAAGTCAGCTGGCTCACTCTCATCCTCTGAACCTGCTCGGGCAGCTGGAATAACAATGGATGGATGAGAAAACAATTACGCGAGCCAATGGGATGAAGGTGTTTTTGACACCCTGGCACAACCACCGGACCTGATACCGGGCCTGGTACTCCTAACCTGCCACCATTACTTCACCCGCCATTTCCCAGATGTATGTGACTTCCATTAGCCTAACTTGCATTTAGTAGTAGTTTCGCCACGCATCTCGTTAGTCTCGATAGTTATTTTTCTGTGAAGACAGATCTCTGCGCGGTAGTCGATCTAAGTACAGCTTTTCATGACAGCGAAATATTTTATGTAGCTCACGCCCTCGGTCGTGCGTATTTCTAATCATTTTACGCTTCTATTGGTATGCTAGCAGTATTAGATCTGAATAGATATCGCATTCTAGTAAGACAGTCTAAGTTGCGCGCTCCAGATATGACTTCTATCTACATGGTAGTAGCGGGCGAAATAGTAACATTCGTAGCAGACGAATTAGTAGCGTCGATTTCTGACGCATCAGTAGCGACTCGCGCTTCGTCAATTAGACAGCGCGTTTCGTCTACTTCACAGCGTCGACGGTATCTTGGACGCAAGACGCGGAAAAGGAGGTGAGTGGAGGCGACTGTAATTTCTCCTTCGCCTTCCCCTCTACGCCTTCCCCCTCGTGACTTCAGATTGTTGACTGTATTCTGGTCGCGAGACGCGGAAAAAGAGGACGGGAGGTGAGTGGAGGTAGGTGGAGGTGAGCGGAGGGCAGAATAGGGGGAAATGGACGGACTGGAGAAAGGGGGAAGCGCCCATTTCTCCTCTTAATTCCGCTTTTCTCCTATCCTTTCCGCTTTTCCACTACCCGTTAGGTTTCCCTCCCCTTTCCGCTTTTCCCCTCCCCTTTCCGCGCTCCCCTCATCTTCCAGGACTTGAGTGCGCGTCGATGGTCCCGGCCTGGATGCAAGACGGGAAAAAGGGAGGACGAGAGCGGAGGGGAGGTGAGTGGAGGGGAGAAGAAAGGCGAAGGTGGGCGGAGCGGAGGGGAGAAGAGGGGGAATGGACGGAGAGGACTGGCAAAAGGGGAAAGCGCCCATTTTTTCCCTTCTCCCCCCCCACCCCCCCCATTCCTTTTCCGCCCTCCCCTGCTCTCCCCTTTCCGCTCCCCCCCCACCTTCCTGTAAGGTGACTGAAAGGGATCACATCTGAGGTGAGTGAAAGGGATTACATCTGAGGTGAGTGATTGAAGATTGGACGGGTGAAAGCCCATTAAACATGTTGACAAATGGTGTGGCATGCCATGGTGTGGTATGGCATGGCATGGTGTGGCACGCAATCTGCAGGCCGTCAACAGCTTGAGGGAGGTGGAAAGAGGAGGAAGGGGTGTGGTACGTGGCACCGCCTGCACACTGCAATGCATCACCTTTGTTCTGCTTCTGCCATCACTGCTGTCCCTGCTGCTGGTGCTGATGCGGATGGCACTACTCCCCCTCCCTCTTGTCCCCCCAGTTTCAACTCCAATGGCCTTGTGGGTCAAGAAGGAGAAACGAACCCAGGGATTGAGGTCAAGTATGAGGGGACGGGATACACACACTTGACAGGCGGGTGTGTGGAGGCTTGGCGCGCTTCCGTGGGATGGCAGGCCTGACCTGTAGGGAGGGGGCAATCTATGTTATTGACGGACTCAAAGATAGTTGAGGACAGGGCCTCAGATTGGTTTTTGTGTACCCTGAGCACTCAGTGTCCCTAGGAGGGTAACACTGATTTTCAGTGTCGTCTAGTGTGAAACACTGAATTTACAGGGTTGTTAGAAATAAAACGCTGATCAATCAGGGTTTCTACAACTTCAACACTGATCAGCATAGTTGCTTTACTGGTATGCTGTCATAACACAGCGAATCAGACTGCCCTCACTTTACAATTCCCAAATTCGGCCAGGATTCTGCTATTTCCGTGTCTGATTGGTCAGAAATCTTGTCTGACCAATCGAATAGGACAATTGTTTCTGATCTCTGGTTGTGTACTTGACTGATGATTCGGACTTGGTTCGTCACAACAGATTCGCCCTGACGGCAAATTCGACCTCGCACAGTCGTTACGCGCTGTCGCAGCACAGCAAATTCGCCCAATCACAGCAGATTTGCCCTGACACAGCAGCAGATTCGCCCCTCACACAAGAGATTCGCCCTGTCTTTTTTTTTTTTTTTTTTTTTTTTTTAAAGGATGCATTACACTTATATAAGCGGTTACATCCACAGTCGTAACTGGAAGGGGGAAGGGACCGGGAGGACAAAAAAGTCAACACTGCCCTTCCACTAGCGCTTTAAGGTGGTTGGAAGGCTGTTCTCGGGTTGGACCACACCGATCTAAAGCCATCCTTCCACGTCAGCGTGTCTTCATCTTGGAAAATCCGGCTCAGCATTACAGCCTCGTCCCGCTCCAAAGAGGCCCAGCTCTGCCCGCCTCCTTGCTTGCTGATGTTTGCCACGTGTTGTTTGTGGGCACTGTATATCCTGACGTGCTTCATGAAGTTCACACCAATCCTCCGAAGCACCCTCAAAGGCTGAAACGTGTCTTGTCGGAAAGCTGCCTCGCATCTCTCCAGCTACACCTGATGAAATGCCACTGCTATCAGCGGTTTTTCTGGAAAGCCCGATTTCGTGCCATCTTCCGCGAACAGGAAGTCTTCCAACCTCCCCACCTCCCGGTTTGGATTCATCTGCTTCAGCGCCCCCTTCAGCGCGCCGATGACAGGCTGTATCACTTCACATTCAAGTAGACAATGCGCTAGGGTTTCGTCCTTCTTGCAGTGCGGGCAGCTGATGTGCTCTTTCATGAAGTGCAGTCTGTCCCCCACCTGGAGGTTTTTGCAGTGTAGCCTCAAGATGATTTCCCTCGCTCTGCCCAGCGTGACCAAAGTGTCCCGTTTTCGGATGGCACCTTTCCAGTCAATTGATCTCCCATACTCCTCCCACTTCTTCTGCTGCTTCGGCTGCTCAACTGGTCCCTTCAGTTCTGCTCGCAGCTGCCTTAGTGATGCGCTTTGCCCTTTCGCACAGAGCACCGACAGCCTCAGACGTGAAAGCGGGAGGCCCGCTTCTCCCACCAGTCTGCCCTCCTCAACAATCAGCGGGGTCAGTCTGTATAGTTCGAGTCGGATCGGGCTGGATCTGTTCGTTAGCAGCACCTCTCCGTTCTTCCCCACCTCCGCAGGCGTTCCGAGGATTCCGCGGCCATCTGTTGACAGCAACTGCCAATACATAGTCCTCCCTGCCAGGGACCGCGTGCTGGCCAGCTGCGTCAGCTTCATAACCTCTTCTCCAGTCAGCTGCGACAGGAGTACCGTCAGAAATCCCCTTGGTGCACGGTGCACAGTGACGGCGCGCCAAAACAAGGAGTTTTCGGTTTCAGGGTAGACCCCGATACAACACTGACTCGTCAGTGTCCTCAAACACAAAACACTGGAAAATCAGAGTTCGAAATTTAAAAACACTGAAACATCAGGGTCGTTGAAAAAAAAAGGCTGATGCATCAGGGTCATGATAAAAAACGGGGGTCAAACTTCAGGAATTCAGGGTAAAATTCCTGACATCTGAGGCCCTGGTTGAGGAGCAGCCCTGCAGTTGTATGAGCAAGGAAATAAAAATTATATGTATGGTTTTGCAACATTCCTGGATAATCTATATTGGTTCACAATGGTGAAGTGCAATCAAGAAAGCCTTCAAGCTCCAATGCAACGTCCAACAGTGTCTCATCCTCGTTCCACATCCCAACCAGCGTGACTCCCAGTGGAAGATACTCCCTGCTGCCCTCCCTGCTGCACTCTTCATTACTCTCCTCGCTGCATTCATGCACGGAACCACCCTCGCGAGTGCTGCCAGCAGCTGCAGCAGGTGCGAGGGCGACTGGCAGGGTGACAGTGGGCAGACCCGCATGGCTCCAGGGGATGGACATGATGGGATCTCCTGTCGTGCCTGCTGGGGCAGGTGCGAGGGAGCATGATCATAAGAAAGGATAGGGGCGACACATAACAGGCACATCTGGAGTCATGCAAAAATCACTCAGGGCGACTGGCATGGTGACAGTGGGCAGGCCAGCAAGGCTCCAGGGGATGGAAATGATGGGATATCCTGTCGTGCCTGGTGGGGAGGGCGGGATGCGAGAGAGGATAGGGGCGACACTAGAGGCCTGGTCAAACCTCACAGGGCGACTAGCATGGTGACAGTGGACAGACCGGAGTGGCTCCAGGGGATGGCCATGATGGGGTCTCCTGTCGTGCCTGGTGGGGAGTGCGGGGCGTATGGGACGTGAGGGGAAACATCAACCTCAAGGCACTCATGGGAACCACACGTCACAACCACACGCCTGACTGGCAGGAGAGGTACCGTAGCAAGCATTGTAGAGACGAAAGCAATATAAAATTTTGACTTTGATAGATCCCCTTTGTTCCACACACCTTGATGGAGGGGAGGAGGGAAGCCGGTGGCAGCAGGGGCGATGAAGGCCTCTGCACCAGCCTGCCTCAGCTGCTGCTGCAGTGCATGCCGCAGCGCCACACACGACGCCCTGCCTGCTGCTGCCTCCTCCTCTGTCACCCCTCGCCCAGTCGTGATTAGCTCCATGAGCTGGCGAGGGAGACAGGCCATCACATAGGCTATGAATGGACTGATTGAGCTACATAGTACGTGAACATAGGCTATGTGAACATAGGCTATGTGAACATGGCTATGCGAATGCTGCATTGAGATGTACCCGAGATAATGCCGATGCTGATGCTCATGCTGATGCTGATGTGATCCTGATGCTGATGCTGATGCTGATGCGGATGCTGATGTGATGCTGATGCTGATGCGATGCTGATGCTGATGCTGATGCTGATGCTGATGCTGATGCTGATGCCGATGCCGATGCTGATGCTGATGCTGATGCTGATGCTGATGCTGATGTGGATGCTGATGCTGATGCTGATGCTGATGTGATGCTAATGCTGATGCTGATGCTGATGCTGATGCTGATGCTGATGCGATGCTGATGCTGATGCCGATGCTGATGCTGATGCCGATGCCGATGCTGATGCTGATGCTGATGCTGATGCTGATGCTGATGCCGATGCCGATGCTGATGCTGATGCCGATGCTGATGCTGATGTGATGCTGATGCTGATGCTGATGTGATGCTAATGCTGATGCTGATGCTGATGCTGATGCTGATGTGATGCTGATGCTGATGCTGATGCTAATGCTGATGCTGATGCGATGCTGATGCTGATGCTGATGCTGATGCTGATGCTGATGCGGATGCTGATGCTGATGCTGATGTGATGCTGATGCTGATGCTGATGCTGATGCTGATGCTGATGCGGATGCTGATGCTGATGCTGATGCTGATGCTGATGTGATGCTGATGCTGATGCTGATGCTGATGCTGATGCTGATGTTGATGTTGATGTGATGCCGACACCGACGCCGATGCCGATGCCGATGCTGATGCTGCTGCTGCTGCTGCTGCTGCTGCTGCTGCTGATGCTGATGGTGCAATGCTCGCACAGCATGCATGTTCCACCCATGACTCTAGCTCAGGAGATTCTGCAAGGCGCATACAGGCATGGCGTGTGTGGGGTGAACATAACAGCAGCAGGCATTTGTTTTGTTGCACAGGTGGTGGGTGGTGTGCTGTGGGCGCTGTGCGCTGCGCTTATAGGCGGGGAGACAAGAGATGGCAGGTCAGGCAGGTGGAGGGAGTCCAGGAAGCGAGCATATTCAAACGCCATGAGAGCCGTGAGCACTTTCTTGTGCGTGTGGCAAAAAGCGTGTGTGGCACAGAGAGGCGTGTAGCAGGCTGAAGCGTGATGGAACGGATAGTTAGTGTCGAATAGCTCTGTGTGACACCACGTCACATGGCGTGTGGGTCTCACTATTTTGGTGTGAAGTGCAGCACAGAATGGCATGGCAGGTGTGGCGTGGCATGGCATGGCAGGTGTGGCGTGGCATGGCATGGTAGGTGTGGCGTGGCATGGGTGGAACCTACTCTTTGATCCGCTGCAAGTCGTCAAGGCAGGGCAGCGACACCACCTTCCATGCACTGCCAGGCAGGCAGGGCCGCAAGTGGGGAAACGTCGCAGGGAGATGTTGGAGATGATGGGACGAGTGGAAGCATGGATGGATGGATAAGCGACAGGAGACGAGGGAGGGAGGTGACAGGGATAATGGTATGGTGCAGGTCACCTATTTCCCTCACACCCCCGCCTGCCCACCTGCTCGCCCTCATCTGCGCCAGCAGCTGCTGAAACGCCTCCCACGCTGCCCCCCCTTCACACTGCTCCAGCAGCGGCCCCTCAGGGACTCCCACACAGCGCGGCTCTGGAGGGGTTGTTTGCAGGCAGATAGGGCGTACAGGTGAGATGTGCAAGAGGGAGGCAGAGACGAGGAGTTGAGTGCGGTCAACAGCGGTGATGGTGATTGCGGGAGCCACTGCACCAGAGGTGCCTCTAAGCGAAAAGGCACAGGCACATGGGTCACAGGCGAGGGCAGGGGAGATGGGGAGAAGGCGAGTGCAGCTTACCGTGCACTGCCCCAGAGGGGGTTGGGGGCCGCCAGTGGGGCAGCACGGCTCGACCCCAGAGAGCAGCCCAGCGCACTGAAGCTGCGATGACTCCAAACTGGTCCAGGGAGGGCGATGGCTGCGCGGGGGGGCGTGTGTGGGGTTGGGGTGGGGTGGGGTGGGGTGGGGTGGGGATGAGGTTGTCAAGATACACAGAGTGCCGCCCAGCGCACTGAGGCTGAGATGACTCCAAACCGGTCCAAGGATGGGGATGGCTGCACAGGGGGGCATAGAGCGATGCGCTTCCAAGTGGGTCATGCAGTGCTTTGCCTTGTAAAAAGCGAGCAGCAGGTGATGCGAGTGAGGTGGAGGAGTGCATGCACGCACGCAAGCTAGTATCAGCCACATATCAGCCACATCCTATTTAAACACGGAGCTTACCACAACCGTGCATTCGGCACGTGTGACGGGGAACGGGGGCTGAGAGGAAGAGAGGGTTGGGCTGGGGTGCTGACCGAAACACAGCCAGAGGCGGGGAGGCGGTGGTGCGATGGCTTAAAGCCCACCGTGGCTGTGAAGGCTGCTGGGCGGGAGATGGATGCACACGTCTGTGATGCTGCAGAGTGGAGAAGGGGGTGTCGAGGGAGGGGAGACAGCAGCAGAGGGGAGAGAGAGCGGGGACAAGAGGTGGCATTGGGGATGAGAGGTAGGTGTGGAAGAGGAGAAGCAGAAGAGAGGAGGTGAAGGGAGGAGAGAGCAAGGGGAGGGAGCAGGAGGAGGGAGACTAACCGAGGGCCAGCGGACAGATGCCTGCTGCAACAGCTGCTGCTGACCCGCTGCTGGAGCCCCCAGGCGTGAAGGACTGCGCGGGAGCAGATGGGGGAGATGATGCGCGGGTGAAGGTGATGAGAGCGGGAGAAGGTGAGGCAGAGCGGCAGAAGATGAGGCAGAGCGGACAGGAGACAGTGCGGACAAGAGTAGGCACACCGGACGCGTGGGGCTGGAAGAAAGTGTGGTGGTCGTGATGGCAATACTAGGCAGGCGGTGACTCAACTGGAGCGAGAGGGTTGCGCGTGCGAGTCGGGCGGCGGTAGGCGAATTCTGTCATGGCTGCCTTGCCCTGGACCAAGGACGGCAGAGGAAAGTGAGAGGAGAGCAGCAGAGCATGCATACATGTGTTCAACATCATATTGGGAATGAACGGATGCTGAGGAGAGGGGTCAGAGGTAAGGTACGTGAAAAGCACAGAAAAGGCCAATACATACTGCAAGACTGGTGAGATCCTACACGTGAGTGAACCTGTACCATGCAAGGAGGAGACATTGGTAGAGGATGTGAAAACGTCAGATAATCAAGTGATTGGGTGCGATGTGAATGGACTGACCAGGATGAGTGCACCAGCTGACCTCAGCCGTTGGATTATCTGTGATTCAAGAGCAGACGGGATGGAAAGCGCCAAAGACACGGTGAGCAACGCCATCTACAGTTCCACACAGACTGTGTTGCACAGATCACTGAAATTTAACCTCACGTGACAGCAACACGTGACGGGAACCGTTGCACGCATGCATCCACCCACCCATGTGCATTGAATGGCAGGCGACTGTCACTCGGATGCACCCTCTGCCTTTTGAAAACTCTTCTCCCCTCCCTCACCTGCCTCCTGCACGCACCTCGCCCTCCCTCATCCCCAACACGGAGTCCAGAGCAGGGAAGCCTGGCAGCGCGCCTGCTCTGGTGGAGAAGCCGTCCACGTGGATCAGATCCTGCTGCCACGCACGCATGGGGATGTAACAGGCCATAAATTCACATGCTGTCTCCGCAAGCACTGGCACTACATGGACGCAGACGCTTGCTGCAACAGCAATGTAGGTATGGCGCATGGTGCCTAGGGATCTGCGAACGTTCTGCTGGAATAGGCGGTCAATAGTCGCAGAGAGCTTCGCACCTTCACTGCCACCGGCACACCCAGCAGCACCGGAAACCCTGCCACCGCGCCTCCCCTCCCTGATGCACTTGCCTCCTCCCTCTCGTCCCTGCCCGCGTCCTGCTCGATTCCCACCACGCCAGACTCCTCGTCTCCCACTCCCTCCCGTCCCCAACCTGCTGCCTCCCCGTCTGGCTCCCCTGCAGCACCTGCCCTTGTAAGGGCAGCATTGAGCTCATCGAGCATTCGGCTGGAGTGGACCGGGCAGAGGGGTTGCACGGGGAAAGCCAAACGGAGAAGTTAAGAAAACGAAACCTCGGGCTTTTCGATAGCCATCAGTCCAACCCTAGCTTCGCCTCCGCTGCTCACCTGCGCCTGGAATCTTCTGCCAGCAGCGCGCCGAGCCACGGTTCCCAGTGCTCCGTCGCGTCACACGAGCGATGCACCGCTGCCACGGCCGCGCGACGCACGCCTGACCAGCCCGATTTCGTGAACACCTCCTCGGGAGTATCCTGCCACGCCCCCGCTTTTTGCTTCAAGGCCTCGTGACTTTGTTCCCGGAATCCACATTTTCTTGCGTGCTCCTTCATTGTATCACCCCCTTGACGCGACGCTGAAGCGAAAGCGGTAGTGCTGACGCGATCAAATTTGCAAGGATGGAGAGAATGCAGACGTGAAGATACACGAGAATGCCAAATAGATCGTCCAAAATTGACCGCGCGAAGGCATTTTTTTATCATGAAATGCTGTTGGTATCACGGAGATTGAAGGTGGTTGGAGAATCGGGTTTGGTGGACTGTGGAGCGCGATCAATGGGAAGGGCTCCATTTCCGTTCATGGGGTTCCGTGAATTCCCCCCATGAATTTCCCATGATTTCTGCAAATTTGATTGAAGTTGGTGGTAGGGACAGGAGGAAGCGTCACCAGGACGAGGAGCTGCCTGACTCGATACTGCTGGAGCCGATAAGCGTTTGTTACGCGCAAGCAGTTTTTAGTGCCGAATGGGTGTGGAGGAATCTGGTGGTTGTAAGAATCCTAGCGGGAAACTGGCCTTAGCGATTGGACGACGAAACCAGTGTCTCTGAGAACAGTTCGCGATCCAACCAGCCTATCAGTCTCAGGGCAGGGGGTGCTCACAGGAGGAGTTCCATTTCGAATTCGCGAAATCCATCCATCCACTCTGGGTGAAAAAGACCCAATCGCCGGGCGGGCCACCTCGCGCCCCACGTCATCCGCTGTGGTCCTCCGCCTACGTGGCGAATGCCCCTTGACCTGGTTCGGGTTAGGTTTTCGCGAGCCCTCTTGACATAGATTCCCGTGTTGGTAACTGTCGCAAAGGCATCATCGCACAGCTACGATTCCTTCGAGCATGACGGATTGGTTGGTCTTGGAAGGCGGCCAAGCAGGCATCCTTGAATGCAAAGGCAAGAACGAAACGGACGGGGGAGGAGAGGGGACGGGTCACGGGTCACGCACACCGCCTCTGATGCGACTCACAGCAGTTGGTCAAGGCAAAACAAGGGTTTCATTTGGTTCAGTGTGGTTCTCTGACAGCAAGGCTCCCATCCACGCTGCTGCGCCTGCCACAAACACAGAATTAACTTCGCTTATGGAACCTTTTATCTCCCAGCTCTCTTCACACAAGAATCTTTCGTTTTTGTCCGTCGAATATCCTCTGTATAGTGGACCTTTCAGAGTCTAGTAGGTTATACGTGTGGCAAAGCGTCAACGGTTCTTATCACACATAGTTTAGTCAGCTTTGATGTCTGGTCTATTTTCTGCAGACCAATCATTAACGAAGGTTTACACATGGTTCAGAAATCAACAGTCGCAATGTTCTCCGCACGAGGTGCGGACGGCCAAGCCTCCAAGCAGTCAACACCTCGTTCAGGAGTGAAAGGCATTTTGCGAGGCACGTTATCTGACCGAAGGATGAAGGGTAGTAAAAAGCCGGCTGGAGGAGCAAAGCAAACCGAGAAGCAGGATGGCAAGAAGAAAACAAAGGCTGCTCTTCCGCAAACGGCGACTCAGAAGCCTGCTGAGAATAAGAAATTGGCGTCAGCGCTTGCATCGCATCTGCAGAGCTTGTACAAGGGAGAAGGGGTGCTGGTGGTAGAGGACGACAAACGCATCATTTTCTACTGCACTCTGTGCGAGTAAGCCGCTCCGTGCTTTGTTCCTTTTCGTTCGTAAACTCCCCTCACATGTCCGCTCTTGCTGCGTCGTCGTTTGAGAGTCGTGACTTTGCGTGAAACTGAGTTCAGATGTCTGGTGTTGAATGCAGCGTATGGGCTTACCATGACGCGAGCCTGATCGACCATATTCATGGGAAGAAGCACATGCGGAAACAGGCGGAAGCTACACCGATCACCTCACCACCGTCCAGCGTCACTGGAAGTCCCCCTTGGGAGAAAACTTCCAAGTTGACGCCACCGTGGAAGCTCGTTGGGGAAGGTGAGCCTACCGCTCAATCCGTGAGCGACGGCTTCATGCTCCCACATATTTTCTGCCGGTTGAACCTTCTCGCACCTTGAAATTTGCCCGTCTCCGCTGCTGCAGGGAAAAACTCCGCCGTGTCTCCTTCCTCCAAGCGTAAAGCGCCTCATACGAGTGATGCCTCTAAGCCAGCTGGTGGTGGGTCCAAGCGCCAAAAAAGAGCCAATGGTCAAGTTGTTGCAGTTACACCGGATGGTGAGGCGGATGCACGAGACATTGTTCCAGAAGCAGCAGCAGAAGAAGAATCGGATGAGCCAAGCCGACCTGAGGACTTCGCCCTGGCGTTGTTCAAGTTCACGAATCTGATTGGTCGCCGGGGGAAGTGGGAGAAGCAGCTGCTGAAATGGTCCGATGGCAGTTCTTGTGAGAAGCACAGTCAGAAGGAGGAGCTGCCATTGCTTGCAGATGTCCCCTCCGAGCATCCAGAGCAGCTCAAGAAGCAACCGGAAGAGGCCAGCGACAAGGATGTTCCGCAAGATGACGATGATGGTCACAAAGAGAAAGAACCGAAAGGCATGTCTGGTGCTGAGCCACACTGCACAGAAGAGCCAATTGAAGTTAATGCGGATGTGGAAGAAGCACGTGGAGCTCGCACTGGCGACGACTCTACTCCCGCGCCTGAGCTGCACGAGGCGGCTGCTGGTAGAGCTGAAGACGAAGCGACTGTGAATGCAGCTGCACCTGCGGTTCCAGTGCCAGAAGCAGCGGCAGGGGTCGACGCCCCTGGAGAAGCCACAGCACCGGCTGCAGTGCCAGCTAAGAGACGGAAAGGAGCTCTGGGAGCTGGTGCAGGGGCATCTGCAACGAGAGTGTGCTTTCTGTGCCAGCTGCCCATGATGGAAGGGCAGGTGGTTGGAGCCCTGTGGAATGCACGCTTGAAACAATTTGCCTGCAGCAGCAGGAACCGACACAAGGTGATACGCACCCATATTTCCCCTCCCTCCAGCTTCTTCCTTTCCAGTTTCCCTTGACCCTTTCTTCTTCCAAATTATAACCTTCGTCTGCAATTTTTCCGAAACCCCCCTGTGTTTGCGAGCAGAAGTTCCACATATTCCACGCGCACTGCATAGCGGACTGGGTGGTCTTCTGCTCCGCGGTCGCCAGCACCAGTGTGCCGCCCGCCCTCTGCTGCCCGCTCGAGGCTGACGTGGCGCACCTCCTCTCCTCCATGCACCGCCACCAAAAGGCACACGCGCCGTCCCTGGGGCCAAGCCGCCAGGCCAGTGGCGCTGCCACACCTGCTGCCGCTGCTGCTGCTGGCAGGGTCACAGGGGCTGCAGCAGCTGCTGCTACTGCTGCTGAGGCTGGCGGTAGTGCTCCTGTGTCTGCCAGTGCTGCTGCTGAAGCGATTGCGAATAACCAGCCTGGAGATGCTCCTCAGTCTAATGGGGCTGAGCGTGTGGGGCCGGGTGGGGATGCTGATGGCAGCAGTGCTAGCAGTGACGAGAATCATTCCGACGCGTGGGCGTGGGCTGGCATCCCAGACGCAATTCACTCCCCTGCCACCGCTGCTGCTGTTGCAACCTCTGCCCTGGCTGCTGCTGCTGCCACAGGTACTCTTTCCCCTTCTGATAACTTCCAGCCTTCTCATTTCAGCAGTTACTGCTATGCTGTTATACATGAATATACAGCAGTGTACTGACATTTGTGCGTCCTTGACTCACGCAGGGCCAGTGTCCAGTGAAGATGCAGCAGTGGTGGCCATCGTGGCAACAGCTGCTGCGTCGGCTGCTGCGTCCCTGATGGCTCCACCTCCTGCTCCTCCTGCCTCTGCATCTGCTATGTCACATCTTCTGGGCAAGCGCAGCTCAGCTGACACCGTGGCACAGCAGCCAGGCAAGGCGAAGAGCGGCGTGCCCTCAGCAGTGCCGGCATCAGCGCCTGTAGCAGCGTCTGGAGCAGCTGGAGCTGCCAGCAAGGGCGTGCCAGGCAAAGGGGCAGAATCAGAGGCAGCAGTGTCAGTAGGAACAGGAGGAACAGCAGTGCCAGCAACGCCAGCTGCGCCTGAGGGCGCAGAGGCGCTGAAGGGAGTAAAGCTGTTGCCGCTGACTGAGGTTTTCTGTCCGGAGTGCCAGGGCACAGGGCGGTATGGCCCTCAAAACGCCCTGGAGCACCCCCGCTACCGCCTTGCTCAGGTCAGTCAGGCTGAATGCGCTCTCATGTTGCCTGGTTTATTTTGTGTGCTGTGCTCGGCTCGGTAAGTGACATGTGGTACGTGCTCAATGTGTATGTTTTCTTGTGTGTTATTCTGTTTTTCTTCCACGTGCAGGTGTTTGACTGGATTGTGGCCATGATGGTGGCGCGGCATAAGGCAACCCTTGCACAGAAAGGAAGCGCGGCGAGCAGTGGAGAGCAGGAGGAGGATGGTGGTGCAGGGAGGACGGCAGAAGTGGGTGCGGCAGACAAGGGAGATGCCACTATGGCAGACGCTGAGGGTGCACCAGAGGGCTGCGAGAAGGCACCAAAGGGGGCCGAGGGAGCATCAGAAGGCGGGGAGAAGACACCAGAGGGCAGGGAGAATGTGGAGAGGTCAGGTGGCATGGAGGCGGATAAGGGCTTGTGTGATGAGAGGGAGGTGACAGCAGCCGAGGCTGCTCATCCCCCTCCTGCAGCCAGTCCCTCTCAGGCGGCTCACAGTGCAGCAGTCACTGGGGGATCCCTTCCAGGGAATGAAGCAGGCATGCAGGATACGGGTGCTGGCAGCAGCATGGGCGTGGTTGCTGGCAGCACGCTGGCCAGCAATCCTGTGGAGAGTGCAGCAGAGAAGGGGTCAGAAGGGTGCCGTCTGCGTTTCGCGGACCAAAATGTACAGAAGGTGAGTCTAACACGTGCCTACGTGTATCTTGAGCTGACTGCACGATGTGTCTACCCAGTTTGATCTCTGCACTGTCTTGCTGTTATCTTACACCGTTTTTTCACCTGCTCCGGTGTCCAACCATTCTGCACCGAGTCCTCTCCTCCCTATATCTGCAACCCTACATCTCCCTTCATCTGCTTCTGCCTGCCCACCCGTCCCTATGCCAGGCAGCAGACACTGCTTTCCACAACCTCAGGGTGCTTCCAGCTGAGTGTCTGTCAGCACATTTGGGCAAGGGAAAGCGGACAGGCACAGCCACAGCACCAAAAAAGCATGCATAGGGTGGTGGTGGGGTGGGGGGGGGGTGGGGGGGTGTGGGGGTGCAGTGGGATGGGGAAGATGTACCTACAAGGGTGACCAGGAGGTTGAGGGGTGGGGGCAGGGAGTGGGGAGGAAAGGGGGCTGCCTGGGGAGGGGGTGGGGCTGTTTTTTGGGGATGGGATAGGATGTGTACATTGCTGTGCATACCTGATTTTGTACGAGGACCGCAGGTGTCGTATGGGATACTTCAGGTGTCTGACAGGGTCAATCCACGGCTGCATAAAGACATCTTCAGTCCCCTAACACGCGCAAGACTGGTGGCCTGCAGCAGCTGTGCAACATGCAGACTGCCCTAACATAAGGTTTCAGACTTTCAAGAGTTTTGGCACTTTCGAAAGGTGTTTCTATAGTTTTGCCCCTATATGACTATTTTGTGTGTGTTGACGGTAGTTGCCTGCTGGCAGGTATGGCTGCATGAACTCCCTGATATGGACCAGAGGAGCTCTTATATATATGTATACGTCTTCAATATTCACGTAGGTATATTCTTGGAACAACTCCAGTCGGATTGACGTTTTATCGCGGATAAATCCATAACATGAGTAGCTCCATCTCAGCCCAGGCAATACAGACCCTTCACAAATCACAAATTGCTGACCCCTCCGCGGCAACCGCATCAGTCGTGAGCCATGATGAAGCTATTGCTCGCGACGACAACCCGTCGCTCTCGTCGTTAAATCTCGCACTTCCTCCACGCTCCGCTTCCATTCTGCCACTTTCGACTGTAGCTCGCCTCCCCCACCATTTCAGCCATTAATGCGCTAGTCTTGCTCTCCTTCCTTCACGCGACATGCACCTCGAGTGGGAGTTGGAGCAGCAGGAGGCGGGCGAGGCACAGGGGCAGCAGGCTCAGAGCCACGGGCAGGGGCGGGAGGGAGCATGCCAGGACCAGGATTCCGTTCGGAACGCGTTCGACCTGCAAATCCTCGACATGAATTTCGACGCGTGCTCGCAGAACCTCCCAGGCGGCCTTTCCTTCGATATCCGCCACTCCTACCCCACTCTCCAACCGTGCCCTACTCTTCAAGCTTTCCCTAACCTTCAAGCGTGCCCCACCCTTCAGACCCCGCACGCGGCTCCCTTCCTTGGCGGAAATCCGTACTCCCTCGCGTTTAACGTGCAGTCCGCGTCGTCTTTCCAGTCCCACAACGCCGCGCCGTTTCTGTCCGAAAACCAGCACGAGTTTCCCGTTTCCAGCGCGCGCCAATGCGGACGGATTCCGTTAGAGCCGCCAGTAACAGAGAACAATAACAGCAGCAACAGCAACAATGATAACACTGATAACTACGGCGAGAACACATCCAGCCCTCCGTCTAGAGGCGCGTTCGACCTCCAAACCCCCAACATGAACTTCGACGCTCCGTGCGACGCGCCGTGCGACGCTGCGACGCGCATGATCCGGCTGCCGTACGACCTGCATCCGCCGGACATTAACCTGCCTCTCCCCCTCCCCATGTCCATGTGCCTCGACCTCGATCTCGACGCCGCCTCCCCCGCGCACCACCCCGTTGCTGCCTCCCTCCCCGCCAATGCCGCGCATCCCGCTGGTGCCGCTCGTCCCGCTCATCCCACTGATGACGCTGACGTGGCTGCAGCGGCGGCCGCGAATTCTCCTGCTCCTGCTGCTGCGGCTGACGCTGTTGCTGCTGCTGGTGTTGCAGCTGGAATCAATGGCGCGGTTGGTGGGGAGAGCGGCGTTGGTGGGGATGCGCGGGACTTCGGGAGTGGTGGGAGGGGGAATAGCAGCAACAACGTGGGTGGCGCAGAGGGGGAGCAGCGCGGGAGTGGTGGGAGGGGGAATAGCAGCAACAACGTGGGTGGCGCAGAGGGGGAGCAGCGCGGGATGGAAGAGCGCGATAGGGCTGGCGAGCTTGGCGGAAACGGCGAGCTGGCGATTCTGAGGGCTTTCCAGCAGGGCGCGGGAGGGGAGAACGCGGAGAGTGGGTCCGCGGAGGGCGCAGGGGGGGAGGAAGGGGAGAACAGGCGGGAGCAGCAGGCGGAGCAAGGAGTATCAGAGGAGGGGGGCGGGCAAGAAGCAGGCGCTGATGCTGGCGGGGATACTGGCGGAGATGGTGGGGGAGATGGGGGCGGGGATGTTGGCGGAATGGCCCTCTGGTGGGATGTAGGTCCGGCGCCGAACCTGGACATTGAGATAGCTCCGGTTGGTGCCCCGGCAACCCGGTTTGCACCGAGGCTGATCTTCAGCCTTGACAGCCACCCACCGTCCACCGCTGCTACTGCTCCTGCCCCTCCTGCTGCACTGAATGCAAACACCAGAGGAGCTATAGCCTCCAGACCCACTGTACCCTCCAGATCTGGTGGTTTCAGGGAGAGTGGGTCGGCCACAGGAGCTGGTGCGGGAGTGGGTGGGAGCAGCTCCGCGTGCACGCACGCCACCAGCACGTGCCACATGGTGCCGCCAGGAGAGTGCGGCCAGCAGCAGCCGCCGCGGGAGCAGCAGCAGCAACAGCAGCAGCAGCAGCAGCAGCAGCAGCAGCAGCAGCAGCAGCAGCAGCAGCAGCAGCAGCAGCAGCAGCAGCAGCAGCAGCAGCAGCAGCAGCAGCAGCCAGAGCAAGTGCAACAGCAGCCACAGCAGCAGCACAACCAGCAGCAGCTATGGCTACAGCAGCCGCAATACACTGCGTCTGCCACTGGTACTGCTTACGGGCAGCAACCAGTAGCACCACGCCTTGCACCTTACCCACGCCCTTCCTCCATCCACCCGCCTCGGCCCATCGCAACCCTTGCTCCCTGCCCTTCCCCACCACCAACAGGGGAAACCGCCTTATCAGCAGCAGCAGCAGCAGCCCCGGCAGCTGAAAACGCAACAGAAGTTGCAGCACCAGCAGCAGCAGCAACATTAGGAACAACATCACCAACACCAGCAGCAGAAACAGCAACAGTACCAACAGCGGCAGCAGCAGAAGAAACAGAAGCAACAGCGCCAGCAGAAACAGCAACAGCTAAGACTACCGCGACAGCAAGGACTATAGCAACAGGCGGAAGGTCAGCAGCAGCAGCAGCAGCAGCAGCAAGGGCAGCGACAGGGATGGGGATAGTGGACATGGAAGGCATGGGAGGTTCGAGCAGCAGTGCATGGCAAGAAGCAGGGAGGGCAGCAACACTGGAGCTGGGCACAGAAGCAGGCGCTGACATGAACGTGAACGTGCGTGCATGTACGGCAGAGGCAGTGAGGGACGTGGACACGTGCTGCGCTGCAATTGGCCTAAGTGTCTGTGCTGGCGGCGGCAACGGGGGCACGCTGCGTGCTGCTCCCACTGCTACCGCCGCTCCTACTGAAACTGCTGCTCCCACGAGCGCGGCCGTCGGCCGCAGCAGCAGTGGCATCCCGAGGCGGTACAGTGCACGGGAGGACCGTGTGTGGGGCGCACACTTCTTCTTCTCTCACTACTACGCCTCCACCCTCTCCCAATCGGTGCGCTCTCCCGTGCCCTGTGCTCCTCCTGCGCCTTACTCCACTCTCTCATGACTGTTCAACCTTCGTCCCCTCCCCTCCCCCCTTCCTCCCCCCTGCAACCTCCTGAACGAGCGTGGAGAGGAGGCGTTTATAGCACTGCGCGACATGGAGAATGCATACATGTGGGCTCTAAATGTGTGGCCAGGGCACGTGGACAGGCGTCATGTGCCTCCATGCCCGCCCCACTGCCTAACCTCCCCCCATCCTTCTCACCCTCCACCGCCCACACACCCCCCCCTTCCCCCCTCCTGACCACCTTCCGACACCAGCGGGGCGAGGAGACGTTTATGGTGCAGCACATGTGGAGAATGCATACATGTGGGCGCTCAGTGTGCGCCGGGATCATGCGGAGAGGCTTCATGTGCCTGCATGCCCGCCCTACTGCCTCTCCCCCTTCACCCATACCCACCCAACCAGCGGGGCGAAGAGGCGTTTATGGTGCAGCACGATGTGGAGAATGCGTACATGTGGGCGCTCAGTGTGCGGCCAGAGCATGCGCTGGGCAAGATGCAGCTGCGCTCCTTCATCAACGGCAACTCCAGGTATGCTTGCACCTCCCCCTCCACCGCATGCGTTGCCTCCCACTGCAGGCCTCTTGCCCCCCCTTTCACTTCATCACTCTCATCACACATGCCACGCGCTCCCCCTCCCCCCTCTCCCCCTCACCATGTACCAACAGGGTGGACGAGCCGTGCTTCCCCTTCCCTGAGAAGGCTGGCTTCGTGCGATCACACCGCCTGCAGCAGCGGCGCTACAAGGGGCTGGCCAACCCCCTCTGCATCCACGGCATTGCACCCGTCCCCGCCCCTGACCTCTCTGCCGTGTCCCCCCACTCGCGCACGCCCTGGGAGGAGATTACTGGTGAGTTGGTGGCTGTCAGGTGTCGCACACAGGGTGAAACGTCTTAAAGGTTATATCCGCCCCGGTATCCCGGTTTCCCGGTATCCCGGTTTCCCGGTTTCCTGGTATCCCAGTTTCCCGGTTTCCCGGTTTCAAGGTTTCCCGGTATCCCACTACCCTGGTTTCCCGGTATCCCGGTTTCACGGTTTCCCGGTTTCCCGGTATGCCGGTATCCCGGTATTACGGTATCCCGGTTTCCCAGTATCCCAATTTCCCGGTGTACCGGTATCCCGGTATCTCGGTATCCCGGTATCCCGGTTTCCCGGTATCCCAGTATCCCGGTATCCCGGTTTCCCGGTATCCCGGTTTCCCGGTTTCCCGGTATCCCGGTATCCCGGTATCCAGGTTTCCCGGTATCCCGGTATCCGATTTCCCGGTTTCCCGGTATCCCGGTTTCCCGGTATCCCGGTTTCCCGGTATCCCGGTTTCCCGGTATCCCGGTTTCCCGGCATCCCGGTTTCCCGGTATCCCGGTTTCCCGGTATCCCGGTTTCCCGGTTTCCCGGTATCCCGGTTTCCCGGTATCTTGGTTTCCCGGTTTCCCGGTTTCCCGGTATACCGGTATCCCAGTATCCCGGTTTCCCGGTATCTCGGTTTCCCGGTTTCCCGGTATCCCGGTTTCCCGGTATCCCGGTTTCCCGGTATCCCAATTTCCCGGTATACTGGTATCCCGGTATCCCGGTTTCCTGGTATCCCGGTATCCCGGTATCCCGGTATCCCGGTATCCCGGAATCCCGGAATCCCGGTATCCCAGTTTCCCGGTATCCCGATTTCTCGGTTTCCCGGTTTCCCACTATCCCAGTATCCCGGTTTCCCGGTATCCCGGTTTCCCGGTTTCCCGGTATCCCGGTATCCCGGTTTCCCGGTATCCCGGTTTCCCGGTATCCCGGTTTCCCGGTTTCCCGGTTTCCCGGTATCCCGGTTTCCCGGTTTCCCAGTATCCCGGTTTCCCGGTATCCCGGTTTCCCGGTATCCCGGTTTCCCGGTTTCCTGGTATCCCGGTTTCCCGGTATCCCGGTATCCCGGTATCCCGGTATCTTGGTTTCCCGGTTTTCCGGTATCCATGTATCCCGGTATCTCGGTTTCCCGGTTTCCCGGTATCCCGGTTTCCCGGTTTCCCGGTATCCCGGTATCCCGGTATCCCGGTTTCCCGGTATCCCGATTTCCCGGTATCCCGGTATCCCGATTTCCCGGTTTCCCGGTTTCCCGGTATCCAGGTATCCCGGTATCCCGGTTTCCCGGTATCCCGGTATCCCGGTTTCCCGGTTTTCCGGTATCCCGGTTTCCCGGTATCCCGGTATCCCGGTTTTCCCGGTTTCCCGGTATCCCGGTTTCCCGGTATCCCGGTATCCCATCATCCCGGTATCCCGGTTGTTGTTAGGTACTTATTTTCCTTTAATTATGCTGAAGGTTAGTTCACTAGTTTGTTTTATGGTTTGTATGTATTTGCTTACATTATAATAGTGTAGACAATAGGGGTTGGGTTATATTAGTTATAGGGTGCCCCCTGAGTGACTTTATCAAGTGCTAGGCACCCCAAATTCGGCTTTGGGGCACCCCAGCACGTTTCCCATCCTTGGGGACGCGGCTCCAGCCTGGACCCACGAATTTCAACGTTGGAAACACGGCTCCAGCTTGGAATTCGCGTTTCCAATTCGTGGAATCGCGGTTCCACTAGAGGGGGCGCTTCCAGGCCCACTTTGAGGGTCCCTCACGTCCCCATCTTGACTGTGGGCGACTTGAGCACCCATTTGGCCACCCCAAGTCCCTTGGGTACCAAATTCCTCACCTGGACCAGCCCAAGTCGCCTCCAAACTAGCTCTCTTCACTTTCTGCCTATTTTAGCTTTTGTTTTGCTTGTATTCATCACTTCTGTTAACTTTCTGTTTGTAGACCCTTTTCAACATCTCAGAACCAGCTTCTCCTTGTGCACATTGTGCACATAGGTCTGATTTTTTACACCGGTATCCCGGTTTCCCGGTTTCCCGGTATCCCGGTATCCCGGTATCCGGGTTTCCTGGTATCCCGGTTTCCCGGTATCCCGGTATCCCGGTATCCTGGTTTCCTGGTATCCCGGTTTCCCGGTTTCCCGGTATCCCGGTATCCCGGTATCCCGGTTTCCCGGTATCCCGGTATCCCAGTCGGTTTCCCGATTTCCCGGTTTCCCCGCTTCCCGGTATCCCGGTTTCCCGGTATCCCGGTTTCCCGGTATCCCGGTTTCCTGGTATCCCGGTTTCCCAGTATCCCGGTTTCCCGGTATCCCGGTTTCCCGGTATCTCGGTATCCCGGTATCCCGGTATCTTGGTTTCCCGGTTTCCCGGTATCCATGTATCCCGGTATCCCGGTTTCCCGGTATCCCGGTTTCCCGGTATCTCGGTTTCCCGGTTTCCCGGTATCCCGGTATCCCAGTATCCCGGTTTCCCATCCCGGTATCCCGGTTTCCCGGTTTCCCGGTATTCCGGTATCCCGCTATCCCGCTATCCCACTATCCCGGTATCCCGGTATCCCGCTATCCCGGTTTCCCGGTATCCTGGTTTCCCGGTTTCCCGGTTTCCCGGTATCCCGGTTTCCCGGTATCCCGGTATCCCGGTATCCCAGTTTCCCGGTTTCTCGATTTCTCGGTTTCCTGGTTTTTCGGTTTCCCGGTATCCCGGTATCCCGGTTACTGTACTGTGTTGCACCCCTGTTGCGACGTCCCAAAGGTCATTGCTGCAGCCGCTGGGACACACATCTGCCCGTTTTGCTCGGTATGGCTGCCCATCTCCTTACTCTCTGCGATATACTCTAAAGGAGCACAACCATGGGATTTCTAATGGCGGACAAATCACACTTCACCGGTCTTCCGCCCCTCTCTTCCCCCATTTCTCTCCCACCCTTCTCTCTTCTCGCCCTCCCGCCAGGTCGGCCACTGTTCTTCTCTCTCTCACCGCATGCACATGACAGCACTCTCTGGCGCGCCCTGCTGCCTCCTGCCACCTCCGTGTTTTGGGATGCCTCTGGAGTACCCTCCCTTTCTCCCACCCTGCTCACGTCTCTCCCTCACCCCAGGGCGACCGCTGGGCTTTTCTCTCTCGCCGCACTCGCATGACTTCACCCTGTGGCGCTCCCTGCTGCCTCCTCCTACCCTGCCGAGCCATGCCCTTGCCACGTGTGCTGGTGCATGGAATGCTGAGAGCGTTGGTGGCGAGTCTACTCCCTCCGGTGCACGTGTAAATAGGCAGTTTCTACCTGCACAACCAGCAGCGGCAGCAGCAACAGCGGCAACGCCACCCGCACAGCCAGCAGTAGCAGCCGCAGCCAGAGCAGCAGCAGCACCAACGTCAGTCATACAAGCAGCAGTCGCAGTGGAAGGTGGAGCAGCAGGAGCAGGAGGAGCACGAGGAGAAGCAGCTCAGCGGCAGGAGACATTAGGGCAAGTGGAGCTGGGTGATTCAATGGTACGTGAAGGAACAGCCGATGCTCCTGCAGAGGCAGCAGTGCCAGTGGTTGTTGAGGGGACAGGAGAGACAGTGGAGGGAGGGTGGACAGGGGAAGCTAGGGGCTCACATGGGGCTGTGCAGGGGGGTGTGCTGAGGGAGGTGGAGGCAAGAGGGCTACATGGCACGCGGATGAGACAAATGCAGGAGAGGCAGCAGCAACAGCAGCAGCAGCGGAAGAGGCAGCAGGGGAGGGAGCAGCAGCAACAAGAGAGTCAGCAGCAGTCGCCACAGCAGAGTGTGCAGCAGCTGCAGGGAGCACAGGAGCAACGGGTAGCACAGCCGCAGCAGGGAATGCAGCAGGGAGCACAAGAGACACATTCAGAACGACAAGCAGCAACTGACATGCTGAACGAACATGGTATATCGGGCTCACATGCAGGCATCCCCACTTCAAGCCGCATGCAGCCACTCAACGGCTTGTCCCTTCAAGGCATGCAGCACAGGGGAGGGGGCCATCAGCAGCGTGACAGGGAAGGTGTTGCAGGCTGGCAGGGGAACTGTGTGGAGATGGAAGGGGAGGGGCGGGGGGCGGGCAAGGTGGGTTTGACAGGAACAGAGGAGGAGCAGAGGGAGAGATTGTGCGGCATAGGAGAGCAGCAGTGAGGCAGCAGCAGGTGCAGTCAGCACAGGCAGGGGGGCAGCAGGTGAGGTCAGTACAGGTTGAGGGGCGGCAGCAGGTGTGGTCAAGAGATTCGCCCCTGCAGCCCCTGAATCCAACCAGACAGGGTGAAAACTCGCAAAGACAGCGCGTGTGCCCATCGCCCCCTCCTGTGCAAGCCTTGGAGCACACGGGTGCATCTCCCCAGCTGAATGCGTTACTGCATGTGGGTACACGTACACCCCCCCAGAATGCATCATTGCAGGCGGGTGCATCCCCCCAGCCATGCTCGCAGCCACCTGTGTTCACATCTGGGCGGCGGAGACAGGCAGACGACCCGCTTCTGGGCGGCACAAGCAAGCGGGCCATGTGTGCCTCTGCTCCGCTGCTGCCTGCTGCAACGCATGTTACTGCTGCTAGCAGGCCTGCTGATGCTGGTTTCAGGCATATCAACGCTGCTGCCATGCCTGCTGCCACTGCTGCTCTGCATCCTTTGGCTGCTGACACCAATGATAGCAGAGGGATCGCAGGAGGTACGG
This sequence comes from Closterium sp. Naga37s-1, assembly GCA_947471745.1. Lineage (NCBI taxonomy): Eukaryota > Viridiplantae > Streptophyta > Zygnematophyceae > Desmidiales > Closteriaceae > Closterium > Closterium sp. Naga37s-1. The sequence goes on along the minus strand of CANJKZ010000056.1, from coordinate 5,663,700 downwards.
CAGGATGTGTGGCAGGAGGTACGGCAGGGGGTATGGCAGCAGGTGTGGGTGCTTCTAATGCAGCAGTGAACAGTGATTCTGCTGCCGCTCGTCAAGCGGGAGTGGCTGCAGAGGAGAGGGACCATTCAAGCAGTGCGGGAGACGGGGCAGATGAGTCGAATGTAGCCGTGAGAGCAGGTGTCTGCCGAGGTGTGGCAGCAGCACACGTGCTGCAGCACCAACTGTGGCAACAACGGCAGCAACAGCAACAGCAGCATCCGCAACAACATAACAATCCTCGTCATCATCAGCAGCTGCAGCTGCAGCAGCAGGGGCAACGCCAGCAGCAAGAACAGCAGCAACGGGAACAGCAGCAGCAGCAGCAGCAGCAGCAGCAACAGCAGCAAGAGCAGCAAGGGGACCAGCAGCAGCAGCAGCAGCAAAAAGGCAGATTGCACACAGACGCTACAGACCAACTTCGTCGTCAATGGCAGCACCACCAGCACGAGCAGCAGCAACAGCAGCTGTAGCAGCTTCCCTGGCAGCTATGGTACTCCACCCAGCAATCCAAGCAGCAGCGCCACTACCACTGCCACTGCCACCTGCACCCGCAGCACTGGCAGCACCAGTAGCACTGGTAGCACCAGCACGAGTGGTAGCATCGGTGGCGAGAGCTCAGCTTCCCATGGCCCATACATCGGAGTACCACCGTAGGCTGGGCACCGAGCCTGATGTCACACCTCAAACCGAACCAAGTACCACGCTTCGGACCGAGCCTACTGCCGAAGCTGCAAGTGAGGCTGAGACGCAGCCGGGGCTGTCGTCTACAAGCGTGGGTGCATCGGCGCGTGACTATAGCGAAGGGGTGCATGAGGGTCCTGGGCTGGCATCCCCCAATCTAAGCCCCCCCAATGTGAGCCCTCTCAACCTGAGCCACAACCACCACGTGAATGGGACCGGAGGGAGACGTGGGCAAGAGGGGAGGAGAAGTGGAAACAGGAGTATGCCGAACGGAGTGAGTGTTGCTGGCGACAGCTTAGGAGCAGGAGGAAGGGCGGGCAGGGTGGTGGGCGAGGGGATGCCTAGGCAGCAGGGTGGAGGAGTGGGCATTAGGGAGGAGGAGAGAGGAGAAGAGGCAGCAGGAGCAAGTGGGGTTGTGGCCAGAGTATTGAACCCAGTGCCTGGGCGCACCACAGCAGCCATGGGATGGCGAGGAGGGGCGTCAGGCACACTTGCACAGGTGTGCTTCTTCTTCTTTGAAATGGCGCTGTTCACTCACTACCCCCCCTGTAATCTGGGACAGCCTTGAAGCCACTTGGCTTCTGTCGCTCTTGTTCTCCCCTTGCTCCTCTTGGCCCGGCCGCAGGCTGTGGTTCCACCCACGTGCACGTGCACGCTGTACAGGGATGCGGCATGCGTCTTATTCGAAGGCGCATTGGTATCTACTCCCCCTTTCCCTGTCGCAGGCTGTGGTTCCAACCACGTGCGCATGCACGCTGTATGAGGATGCAGCATGCGTCTTATTCGGAGGCACCTCATTATGTATTCTTCCTTGCCCTGTCACAGGCTGTGGGTCCGCCCACGTGCGTGTGCACGCTGTATGAGGATGCGTCAGCCTACCTGCTGCTGGTGTCGCTGCCCCACTGCAACCTCTCCTGCCTCCGAGTCACGTGGCGCAACGCCGGTGCTGCTGGGATCGTCAAGGTGCGCTGGGTGGTTCATTGGGGAGAGATGACTGTGTAAGATGTGTTTTTTGAGAATTCTAAAAAAAACATACGCTGGGATAGTCAAGGTGCGCTGGGTGGTTCATTGGGGAGAGATGACTGTGCAAGATGTGTTTTTTGAGAATTCTAAAAGAATCATACGCTGGGATAGTCAAGGTGTGCTGCGTGGTTCATTGGGGAGAGATGACTGTGCAAGATGTGTTTTTTGAGAATTCCAAAAAAAAACATACGCTGGGATAGTCAAGGTGTGCTGCGTGGTTCATTGGGGAGAGATGACTGTGCAAGACGTGTTTTTTGAGAATTAAAAAAAAATATACACTGGGATAGTCAAGGTGTGCTGCGTGGTTCATTGGGGAGAGATGACTGTGCAAGATGTGTTTTTTGAGAATTCTAATAAAAACATACGCTGGGATAGTCAAGGTGCGCTGGGTGGTTCATTGGGGAGAGATGACTGTGCAAGACGTGTTTTTTGAGAATTCTAAAAAAAACATACGCTGGGATAGTCAAGGTGTGCTGCGTGGTTCATTGGGGAGAGATGACAGTGCAAGATGTGTTTTTTGAGAATTCTAATAAAAACATACGCTGGGATAGTCAAGGTGCGCTGGGTGGTTCATTGGGGAGAGATGACTGTGCAAGACGTGTTTTTTGAGAATTCTAAAAAAAACATACGCTGGGATAGTCAAGGTGTGCTGCGTGGTTCATTGGGGAGAGATGACTGTGCAAGATGCTGGCTGCTGGCAGTGCTGCTGGCATGCTCCCATGCGCCCATGCGCCCATGCAACCATGCCCACATCCTTATGCACCGATCCACCCAACATGCTTTCTTACATATCCACGTCACACTAGCCTTCTCTCCATCGCTCTCTTTTACAATCGCTTGAATTTTCCTCCACTCCTCCCGCCCTTCCACCCAACAATTCCCTCCATTTCCTTCCCATGCCAATCCGAATCAGATCTCCTGTGCTGCCATCTTCCCCCCGCCATCCGTATCTCGCTCCGGCCACACATTCCGCCAAGTGTCGCCCTCTCAGTGGCCGGGGGAGCATTGCCCTGTTGGCCCGTTCGAAAGGGAGGTGCAGCTGCCCCAGCGCATACCAGAAAATGCTGACGTGGCAGCCAGTGTGTCTGCAGACGGGTGAGTGTACTGGGGAGAGAGGCGAGTGTGTTTAGCAGACGGGTGAGTGTGTCAATGGATTGAAGCAACTCAATGCCTCTTTAAGAAAATGTTGATTGTTGGAAGGATTGGTTCAGTGCGGTGCCAGCATCACTTCCACATTCCTTGCTTCTCCTTTCTGTGTTTCATCCCACCAGGTCTGGTATCGAGCTGCTGGTGCCGAAGCTCATGGCAGTCACCGAGGAGCGTGAGGTTCGGGTGCTTCTTCCGGGCCTGCAACGAACCTGAGTGCATCTTCCACTGCTCCGCTCCTCATCAGCTTCTGCTCCCTTACTTTCCGTTGCTCCCTCTCCTTCCCGTGTTTTCACGCGTTTCTCTCTCGCTCCTCCCCCTTACCCATTGCCACAAGCTGCTTTCGAGTGTTACCCATTGCATTAGGCAGCTAGCTATATTGCATGTGAGGTGTGAATAGTAGAAGCATGGTGAACATGATGTTTGCCCTGCCTTGTTTTCTAGATAGATTCACGTACAGGAGACCTATCCTTGTGCTGTGTATAGCCTGGCTGTCAGCATGCAGCAGATATATTTTCAGGCAAAAGGTGGTGGATTATCTAGTACAATTACGATTTTGAATAATGCTTGATTAGTACATTAATTCTTCAGGTTGATGAGACATTCTATGCTCTACGTATACCGTATTCACCCGGATAAAACACCCTAGGGTATTATGAAAACCACTGGAAAAAAATGGGGGGGGGGTCTCCTCAAAGGAAAATCCTACATAATACCCGGGTCTTATTATATGGTATATTTTTTATAAAGCAGAAAAGATGTGAAACAAAATCAGGGGTCTGACTTCACTTCAAGATTGTTGATCAATGCCGCAAAACCGAGTACGAGGATATTGTGGGCCACTTGGGCCACTTCACCTCTTGGACCACTTGCAGTGGAAGATTCGCCAGCGTGGCGACAGCGAGATTGTGGAAGGGGGGATATCTCGGCTGTTTCTAAGTGAAAGTACATGCGAAATTTCTTCTAGAGAGCGATTCTCGCGATATCCTCCCGTAAGGAATCGAACTCGATAACAGCTATAATAGGAATCTATAAGAAAAGGGGGGTGCTATAGAGAATCACCCCAAAAGGGGGGGTATAGTACTAACGGGGTCGGATATAACACCCACCCCGTATAAGCTACCCGGGGGTGTACAATTACAGGGGGGTGTTTTATCCAGGAGAATACGGTAGTATCACTTCACTAGTGAACATTCTGTAAAACAATACGGTAATATAAAATTCGAAGGTACACTCAGCCAATGTAATTCTGTCTAATCCTACCAACCACAGGTCCAGAGCCACTCCATGGCAACATGCCATCCATGCCCACCCCGGCATGGACTGGCAGTGTACTGCACAGGCAGAGAGGAAGGCTGAGCCTTTGAGCATTGCCAGGACCAAGACGTGCGGGTGCCCTACTAGGGACTGGCTCTGCCCACCCCCACCTCCACCAAATGACATCACTGCTGGCCAGACAGTTTTGTCACTTGGTGGGGGCAGGAGGGGACAGAACCAGTCCGGTTTGGCCCGGAATCGAGTCCCCAGCCAATGCTCAAAGCTTCACCCCCTCTCATGCACTGGCCACATGGCTTGCCATGCCACCCGCTGAGACTTGCCGACCATGAAGGTACCTGCAGGCAGAGAAAGATAAACATTAGTCCATGATAAACAAAAGAAGGCAAAAATACAGGATGCACCAAAGCAAATCAACAAACAAAATAAAGCCATGTGCACGAAAAAGAGAGCTCGATAGTAGGGGCTGAAACTTATCTGTGGGTTAGGAGCTCAGAGTGTGGAGCAGTGCTTGAGCGTTGAGACGATTCAGCAGGCCATCGCTTGCCACCCACTGAGAGCGTGTTCCTGCACCTCGTATCAAGAGAACCTCGTATCATGCTCACACTGGAAATTCCCCTAAACCCAAAACCTCTCGATAGTTTTACCAGGCAAAAAGTACATTCTTGATACGAGGTTTCAAGATATGAGGCCGTAGGAACACGCCCTGAGACTTGCGGCCCATGAAGGCACCTGCAGACAGAAGAAAGATGAAGATTAGTCCATGATAAAAAAGAGAAGGCAACAGAGCAGCATGCTCTAAAGCAAATCAACAAACACAATAAAGCCATGTGCAAGAGAAAAGGAGCTCGAAGGTAGGGGCTGAAACTTATCTGAGGTTGAGGAGCTTGAAGTGTGGAGTGGTGCTTGAGCGTTGAGGCGCTTCAGCAGGCCATGGTGCTCCCATGGATCTTGGGCTTGCTGGAGTGTGTAGCGGAGCGCAAGGTCTTGGGGGTCCATGGCGTATAGATGGCACTTGGAGAACCTGCCATGAGGCGAAATGAAACAAGTCAGTGACTGTAGAGTTGAATGCGGAGATAACTACTACAACGGGAGCTAGACTACGGGCTAGGCACGGGTGCTCGTGTGATCTCTGCATTCGTTGGTCCTTAGTCGTTTTCCTAGTGCATACAGTGCTTGCTAGTTCACGGGACAAGTTGGCAAGAGTTTCACTAGAGAAAGTTGTCAACAATAATACAGATGAAGTTGGCATGGCAAGACTACATCAGAGCTAGCATTCAGGTCGGTCGACTGCCAGCGCAGCATGGTCGACCGCGTTCCAGCACGACTTGGTCGACCGCGCTCCAGCAGTGCAAAGTCGACGGCGTGCCAACGTCGCAGGTTGACAGCGTGCCAGCGCTGCTCACGCAGAACAGCGGCGCACCCGCTTCGCAGGTGCTTGCAGATGATTGGTGGGCTGAGCCTCGTCACCTGCACAACGCACACACCAAGTCAACCTGGCGCTGATGACTGTTTCTGATCAGCCACGTCGACCTCGGGATACCACCACCGAGGTCGGGCTCGCCAACTTCGCCTGGGCGACTGTCGCACTCCTCCGCAGAACCTCGTCACCCAGGTAACCTGGTTGACCGGGCAACCACGTCGACCAGCTGCTCCCGTGCGTGCCCGTCGACCTCCCAAGTCGACGGCCACCTCGAAGTCGGCGTCACGAAGTTGACGCCCAGCTACTCGACGCCCAACTGCTCGGCGTCCTGAGTCGAGGTCAACGTCGGCCCCTCCTTCGTCGACCACCGAGTCGGGTCGACCACCAGCAGGTCGACCAGCAGGCCTGGTCGACCAACCACGAGGTCGACCAGCAGGTCGGGTCGACCAACCACGAGGTCGACCAGCAGTCCGTTAGCCGACCACCGAAGTAGGCTTCCCCAAGTTGACGTCACCAAGTTGACGTCCTCCGCAGGTCGACTTCCCAAGTCGACCTCCCTGAAGTCGGCGCCACCCTGAAGTCGGCGCCCGTACAGTGGTCTCCGTGCAGGTCGACCTCCTCGTCAACCAGCTCGCCCACTGCTGCAGGTCGGCTGCTCCCCTCACACCCGACCACGAAGTCGGCTCCGCCCAAGCGAGGACGGGGCCAACACACAACTCCCGTTGACACTCCCCTGCCGCGTTCACGCTTGGGCCCCCCAGCCCACACGGCAGTACTCCTCGGAGAATAGCTCGTCGACGTGCACCCAACTCACAGCACGTCGTCCACCGCACCAGCCATGCAAGAGGGCATGGCACCTACTGCTGCACGTCGTCATTTTCGTCGCCCACGTCGGCCAAGCGCACCTGGCCGATGGTGACGGAGCACCGGTTGAAGGCCGGATAGTGCAGCGCCTTCGTTAGGAAGTCGGCCGGCTGCTCGGTGGTCGGGATGTACCTCAGCGAGAACTTCCCGCGCTTCACCATGTGCTGCAGCCAGGCCTGTCGCCGTTCCATGTGCTTGAGGTTGCCCGTCAACCCCATGCCCTCGGCGACCGTGATGGCCGACTTGTTGTCCACCCGAAGGACGGTCGGCTTCCTGGCATCCAGATGCCGGAACTCTGCAAGGAGAAAACGAAGTCCGCGTCCCTCTTTGCCGGCTTCGGTGGCCGCCACGTACTCCGACTTGGTCGACGACAACGTTGCGCACTTGATGCGCTGGCTCGACCAGGAGACTGCGGCCCCTCCGTAGACGAACACGTAGCCGCCCGTGCTCGTCCTGTTCTGCTTGTCACCGGCGTCGTCGGCGTCCACGTAGCTGACCAGCTCCAGCGACTCAGGTCCACCACCGAACTCCAGGGCGGTGTCACGCGTATTGGCGAGGTAGGCGAGGCAGCGGTCGACCTCGCGCCAGTGCTGGTCGCTCCTCACCGTGAGGCCGCTCCCCAGCTTGCTGCAGGCGAAGGCGATGTCTGGCCTCGTCGTCGTCGCCGCGAACTGCAGCGAGCCGACCTTCTGCCGGTACTCCTCCTCCTGTCGCTCTTGTGCCTCCTCGTCGTCGAAGGTGAGCTCGGCGTAGGCGTCGACCGAGACCGGCGTCTTCGGGGTGCGCCCGGTTTGCTCCTCGTCGATGAAGCGCCTACGCAGCTTGTCGGCGTAGCCCTGCTGGTGCAGCCACAGCTTCCCCGCCGACTTGTCGCGGACGATCTCCAGCCCAAGGTACTTCTGCACCAGCGAGATCTCACGCAGCTCGAAGGCGGAATCCAGCAGTTCCTTCAGCCCCTTCAGCATCTCGGTGCTGCTGCTGGCGGCGAGCAGGTCGTCGACGTAGACCAGCACCCAGCAGGCCACTCCATCCCTGCCGACCTTGAAGTAGAGAGCCTCGTCGACCTGGCTCTTCTTCCACCCGGCGTCGACCAGCACGTCGTTGAGCGCCAAGTACCACAGCAGCGGTGACTGCTTCAGCCCGTACAGGCTCTTCAGCAGCTTGCATACCCGGCCGGTTCCGTCGTTGAAGTAGTCCGGCTGAGACATGTAGAGCACACGGTCGAGCTTGCTCTGCAGGAAGGCGTTCTTCATGTCGAGCTGCATCAGGTTGAGGTTGAGGACGGCGACGATGCTAAGGAAGATCCTCAGGGTGACATAGCTGCCCACCGGCGCGAACGTCTCGTCGTAGTCGGCGCCATACACCTGGGTGAAGCCCTTCACGACAAGCCTCGCCTTCTCGCACTCGACGGTGTCGTCGACGTGGTACTTCGTCGTCAACACCCACCGGTTCTTCATGATGTTGACCCCCGGCGGGCGTTCGACCAGCTCCCAAGTGCCCATGTTGATGAGGCTGCGGATCTCCTCCTCCATGGCGGCCTTCACCGCCGGGCCCTTCCAGCTCGCCAACGCCTCCTTCACCGTCATCGTCGAGATGTCCCAACGGTGTTCAGGGTCGGCATGCATGTCGGGGTCGAGCTCCAGAAACTCCTCATCCTCCTCGGCGTCGTCGTACAGCAGGTCGTCGTCGTCATCCTCCATGTCGTACACCGTGGTGAAGGCAGCGGGGACGAAGAAGTCCGGCGGCCGCCGAAGTCTCTCCGAATTCCGGGGTTCAGGCCGAACTTCCACCACGTCGCTGTCGGTGGACTTCTCCCCTTCATAACCGACTTTGCTGCCCTCGTCGTCCTGCTGCACCTCGGTCGACTTCCTGGTCGACCTCTCCCCTGTGGTCGGCTCCCCTGCCGGCTGCCCGGTTGCCGACTGCTCCGTGGTCGGCTTCATTGCTGCCTCCTGCTCCCCTGTCGGCTGCTTCTCCTCGACCTGCTCTTCCCCTGTCGACGTCGGCTTCAATCCCATGTCGACTTGCCGCTCGTCACGTCGGCCACCGGCGATGCCCTTGGCCGGCGTCGAAGGTGGCGTCCCACTACTCCCCTCATCGCCAGAGGCCGACACCGAGGTCAGCCCGCGCAGGTCGGCCAGGAGCGGAGGGGCAGGGGTCGTAGAGGGAGGGGTAGGAGGGTGGACGTCCTCGACGTCCTCAGCAGCAAGCTCACCAACCTCGGCGAGCAGAGGCAGCGTCGCCGACGAGGTGTCGGTTGGCGGGGTGGACAGCGTGCGGCCGGACACCGGCACGTGCTCCGACTTCCACTCGGCCAGCGACATCTCCTCGTAGAACACCACGTCCGACGTGGTGACCACCCGGTTGGCGTCGACGTCGAGGAGCTCCCAGCCCTTGCTCGCCGCCGACACGCCAAGGTGAAGGCCCCACCTGGCCTTCGGCTTCAACTTCCCACCACGCTGCTGCTCGGGGACGAGGAACTACGCCATGCAGCCCCACACCCGCGCCAGCGACAAGTCGGGCTTCTGTCCGGCGAGCAGCTGGTACGGCGTTGTCCCCGGCGGCAGCGTCGACCTCTCAAGGCAGTTGCGGACCCAGACGGCTTGCCGTAGAGCGAGGTGCCACCAGTGATGCTGCACGCCCATGTGCAGCAGCATCGTCCGCACCGACTCCACCACCGTCCTCATCTCCCGCTCCGCCATGCCGTTCTGCTGCGGGGTGTATGGGCAGGTAAGGTCGTGGACGATCCCCTGTCCATCCACGAAGTCGGTGAACTTCTTCCCGAGGAACTCCCCTCCTCGGTCGGAGCGAAGCATCAGCACCGACTTCTCCGTCTGCCTTTCCACCAACACCAGCCACTTCTGGAACTCCAGCAGCACGTCCGACTTCTTGGCGACCGTCCTCACCCACACGAAGCGGGTCTTGCGGTCCTTCAGCAGCAGGAAGTACAGGCTGCCGTCCTTGGCAGCCACGCGGAACGGCCCGCATAGGTCGATGTGCACGACGGCCAGCACGTCGTCGGCGTCGGAGCCTTGATCGGGGAAGGTGTGCCGCGTCCGCTTCCCGCCGACGCACGAGACACACGGGGAGTCGGCGCCCGCCGCCGACTTGAGGTCCAGCCCAAAGGCGACCTCGTTCTTCGCCGAGCTCCTGATGGTGTCCATGCCGACGTGTGCAAGCCTCGCGTGCATCCTGTCCGGCGTCGACTTCGTCTTCGAGACGATCGCCCGCAGGGCCACAACCTCCGGCGTGGGCGTCGTCGACCTCGTTGAGCAGGGACGCAGGTCGGTGCAAAGGACACGCCCGGAGTACGTCGCCCGACCGAGCACCTCTCCCGCTACCGAGACGAGCAGCATCCCGTCGCCGTCCTCCTGCACCTTTACGCCGTGCTCCTTCAGCTGGCCGGACGATAGCAGGTTAGCCCGCACACCCGGGACGTACAACACGTCGGGGATGAGCACCTGCTTCCCGGCCTCTCCTTGCAAAGCGACGGTGCCGCGGCCCTGGACGTCCTGCAGCGCCCCATTGAAGCCGCGCACGTGCTTGATGGGGCCACTCGGCTGCAGGTCGACGAAGACTTCTTTCGTCCCCATCAGGTGGTGAGAGCAGCCGCTGTCGAGCAGGACCACCGCCGGGTTTGCCTGCACAGCTGCCGCCACCGCCTGGAAGTCCTCTCCGTCCTCCGGCGCCAGCGAGACGGTCGGCTCCACAGCGCCGACCAGCGAGCACGACACCGTCTTGTCGTCCCGCCCCTTGCCGCCTGCAAAGGAGTCGTCGTCCTTCGTCGAGGTCGACGTCGTCGACTGCTTCTCCTTGTGCGGCTGGTTTCCTCCACGACGAGGACGACGGCTGCCAGACCTCCCACGACCTCCCCTTGCGTCGTCGTCGTCGGAGTCACTGCGGTTGGGGCACTCGAAGGAGAGATGATTGGGGTCGCCGCACAGCCAGCACTCCCGACGTCGACCTCCTCCTCCTCGACCGCTGGCCTTGGTCGACTTCTTCTTGTCGACCTCCTTGGCCGGCTTCCAGCCACTGCTACCACCGCCGCCAGACTATCCGTGCTGCCCCGGTCGGCCACCTTGCTTTGCCGGGGCGACAAAGTTCGCCTGCGCCAAGAGCTCCTGTGACCGCTCAGCCTCCTGCATCGCCTCGTCTTGCAGGATGTACGAGGTCAAGTTGTCCTCGTTGAGCGTCATCCTCGCGCTCGGCGCCATTGACAGCCTCTTCAGGAGGTTGTAGCTGCTCGAGAGTCCCTGCATGACATGGGTGATGTACGACGCCGTCGAGTACTACGCGCCGGCCATCCTGATGGTGGCGAGAATTCGCCGGGCCCGGTTGCAGTAGTCGGTCGCCGTCTCCTCGTCGCCCATACGCAGGTGTGTCAGCTGTCCCTCCAGCTGGGCGATGAACAAGTCGTCGGTGACTTGGTAGGTCGACTCAATGAAGTGCCACGCCTGGTGGCCAGCGTTGAGGTACTCCCGACACCACTTCAAGGCGATCTGCACGCCCGGCGAGCAGCACCGCGAGATGACCGTGAAGGTCAACAGCTGCTCGGCGCGGAACTCCGCACGCAGGTCGGGGTCGTCCGGCGTCGCCACGGTGCCTCGGGCAAAGCTGATCAGCCCGGCCATCTCCAGCTGAGGCTCGATGGCCTCCTTCCAGGTGAGAATGTCTGGTCGACCAACGAGCGGCGGGGTGACCGAGATTCTGTCCGGCGTAAACTTGAAGTAGCCGTAGCTCGGTGCAATCCCGCCCGCTGTCACCTGGGTCGCGGACATCGGCGACAAACCGCTTCGTCGACCTCCGACGTCACCCTGCGAGGAGCCTGCAGGCGCCGACGACTGCCTTCCTCGCGCTTGAACGCCGCCGACTTCATCGGCGTGAATCACACCTCTCTGCCTCGACGTGCCTCCCGCACTTCTGCCGACTTGGCCACCTCCGGCGTTGACGCCCACATCGACGCCGCCTTCGTTGGTCACCGTGTCAGAATATGTTGTTTGTGTAGCCTGCAGTGGGGTACTCTATAGTGAGTACAGCTCCTTAGGGTTTGCTATTTGTATCCTGCTGCTTGCTAGTTCAATCATTCCTTCTCAATTCTGTTCCTGCACACAATCCTAGCTCGTACTTGGCTCCTCGTTACTAGTCCTACTGTGGCCTAGGCTACTAAGCCTAGGCCGTACTCCTACTACTTCTGACATGGTATCAGAGGGCGGCATGTCTGCCGCCTTCCTGTGTATGGGCCCACCACCCGCTTCCGCTGCCGTACTGTCCGCCGCGCGCCCCGTGGTGCGCGGCGGCGAAACCCTAATTTCTGCCCGCCGCGCGCTCGGGGCGCCTGGCGGTTTTCCCTTCCGTGGCGCCCGTCGTGGTGCCCTTGGGGGGGCCTCCGCGGTCCCCTCCCGTCGAAGCGCCCGTCGAGGCGCTCTCGGGGACCCGCGCGGCCTCCCCTCCCGTCGCCCGTCGAGGCGACCTCGGGGACCCGCGCGGCCTCCCCTCCCGTCGCCCGTCGAGGCGACCTTGGGGGCCCGCGCGGCCTCCCCACCAGTCGCCCGTCGTGGCGACCACGGGGGCCGCGCGCGGTCCCCTCCCGTCGCCCGTCGAGGCGACTTCGGGGGCCGTGCGCGGCCCTCCCCGTCGCCCGTCGAGGCGACTTCGGGGGGCCCGCGCGGCGCCCTCCCCGTCGCCCGTCGAGGCGACTTCGGGGGGCCCGCGCGGCACCCTCCCCGTCGCCCGTCGAGGCGGCTCTGGGGGCTCGTCGCGGCGCCCTCCCTGGTGCCCGTCGCGGCGCCCCGGGGGGGGGGCCGCGCGGCTCCCTTCTCGTCGCCCCTCGGGGCGCCCTGGGGGCCGTGCGTTTCCCCCCCCCCCCCCCTTCTGCCTTTCAACTGCGGCGGCCGCCCCTGGAGCCGCCCGCCACTGCAGCAGCAGCCCCTGGAGCCGCCCGCCACTGCAGCAGCCGCCCCTGGAGCAGCCCGCCCCTGCAGCAGCCGCCCCTGGAGCAGCCCGCACCTGCAGCAGCCGCCCCTGGAGCAGCCCGCACCTGCAGCAGCCGCCCCTGGAGCAGCCCGCACCTGCAGCAGCCGCCCCAGGACCCGCGCGAGCCGCCTCTGCAGAAGCCCGCCCCGTTCCCCCCCCCCCCCCCCCCCCCCCCCCCCCCCCCCCCCCCCCGTGCTGCCCATTGCTCCCATTCCACCGTGCGTTCCGCGGTGGCTGGGGTGTGGGGCGGCGAGCATGGGGGTGAGAGGTGTGGGTTCTCCCCTCCTCCTTTTTCGTCTCCCACTGCTGCAGCTGCCGCTGAGGGGGGTGGAGGTGTGGGAGTCGTGGGGAGTGGCACTAGGGGGGTGATGTGGGAATGGAGCTAGGGGTGAAACAGGGGGTGTGTGAGAGGGGTGTGGGACTGTTGGGGGAGGTTGAGTGGAGGCTGCTGTCTTGTCGTCCGCAGCACCTGTAGTCCGGGGCGCACTGTCCTGGTAGCTCAGAGAGCCTGCTGCACCTGTTGCCCGTGGGTCCGTTGCTACTGCCGCTCGTCGCAGCCGCAGAGCCTGTTACTCCTGTATTCCGGGACGCACTGTCTCGGTAGCCACTGAGAGCCTGCTGCACCAGTCGCCCGTGGGTCCGTTGCTTCTGCCGTTCGTCGTAGCCGCAGAGCCAGTTACTCCAGTATTCCGGGGCGCTCTGTCTCGGTAGCCACTGTGTCAGCCGCCACTGTGTCAGCCGCTTCTGTTGCCCGTGTGTCTGCAGCTTCAGTCGTCGCCTCCCATCTTCTCTCCTTTCATAGTCCCTCCTCCTCCTCACTTGCCCTCTATGATAGCCTCTAGCTTTGCTGATAATTATGAACTATTGCTATGACTGCTCATTGTGCTGATTACACCCCACTTTGGCTATGGGGGTGTGTCAGAATATGATGTTTGTGTAGCCTGCAGTGGGGTACTCTATAGTGAGTACAGCCCCTTAGGGTTTGCTATTTGTATCCTGCTGCTTGCTAGTTCAATCATTCCTTCTCAATTCTGTTCCTGCACACAATCCTAGCTCGTACTTGGCTCCTCGTTACTAGTCCTATTGTGGCCTAGGCTACTAAGCCTAGGCCGTACTCCTACTACTTCTGACACACCGGTCGAGGAGAAGCTGGTCGGGAAGGGGGATGCTCCGTCGCCCACATGGAGCGGAGTCCAGCCTCGACGACCACCCAGGGTATCGCCCCATACTCCTGGGCCTCATGGCGTCTCCTTGCATCCTCCAGCCGTCCCTCCAGGGTGTCCATCACCTTGGTGTCACCTACACGCACGTTAGGGACCTGTACGGCTGCCGGCCTACGAGCAACTTAGGTAAGTGACCTCTACGTCGACCTGACTGAAAGGTAAGTCGTGTGCCGTCCACGCTCACCGCACCATGCGGAGATAACTACTACAACGGGAGCTAGACTACGGGCTAGGCACGGGTGCTCGTGTGATCTCTGTGTTCGTTGGTCCTTAGTCGTTTTCCTAGTGCATACACTGCTTGCTAGTTCATGGGACAAGTTGGCAAGAGTTTCACTAGAGAAAGTTGTCAACAATAATACAAATGAAGTTGGCATGGCAAGACTACATCAGAGCTAGCATTCAGGTCGGTCGACTGCCAGCGCAGCATGGTCGACCGCGTTCCAGCACGACTTGGTCGACCGCGCTCCAGCAGTGCAAAGTCGACGGCGTGCCAACGTCGCAGGTTGACAGCGTGCCAGCGCTGCTCACGCAGAACAGCAGCGCACCCGCTTCGCAGGTTCTTGCAGATGATTGGCGGGCTGAGCCTCGTCACCTGCACAACGCACACACCAAGTCAACCTGGCGCTGATGACTGTTTCTGATCAGCCACGTCGACCTAGGGATACCACCACCGAGGTCGGGCTCGCCAACTTCGCCTGGGCGACTGTCGCACTCCTCCGCAGAACCTCGTCACCCAGGTAACCTAGTCGACCGGGCAACCACGTCGACCAGCTACTCCCGTGCGTGCCCGTCGACCTCCCAAGTCGACGGCCACCTCGAAGTCGGCGTCACGAAGTTGACGCCCAGCTACTCGACGCCCAGCTACTCGACGCCCAACTGCTCGGCGTCCTGAGTTGAGGTCAACGTCGGCCCCTCCTTCGTCGACCACCGAGTCGGGTCGACCACCAGCAGGTCGACCAGCAGGCCTGGTCGACCAACCATGAGGTCGACCAGCAGTCCGTCAGCCGACCACCGAAGTAGGCTTCCCCAAGTTGACGTCACCAAGTTGACGTCCTCCGCAGGTCGACTTCCCAAGTCGACCTCCCTGAAGTCGGCGCCACCCTGAAGTCGGCGCCCGTACAGTGGTCTCCGTGCAGGTCGACCTCCTCGTCAACCAGCTCGCCCACTGCTGCAGGTCGGCTGCTCCCCTCACACCCGACCACGAAGTCGGCTCCGCCCAAGCAAGGACGGGGCCAACACACAACTCCCGTTGACATTGGAGCACAACTTGGAAAAAAAAAAAAACGTGGATTGATCAGTGGACTTTAGCGAGAAATCAAGGGAAAATGCTGAAGTTGGAAACTTTGAGGTGCCTCAGCATGCCATGGTGCTTCCATGGATCCTGATTCTTGGGCTTGTTAGAATCCCTTGGTGCAGCAAACCTGCCAAGTAAGTCAGGAAAATTAAGTCAGTAAACCAACTCAACGAAGGAAAACGAACAACATGCAGCAAGTGACTTAAACGACGAGGGGTGGAAATGAGACTTACTGCTGGTGGAGAGAGAGGAGGTACCTGCCAGGTGCTGTTGGCAGGTACGTTCACCCCGCCTTGGAGCACAAGGGCCTTGAATGGAACCTGCAAGGATATCACAGGAACTAAGTTAGTAATGAGCAGTAAACAAAGCATGCAGAAACGGATGGTGCAACAACGGTGCAAGTGCCACAGAGCCTATCTATACCAACCAAAAAACCTTAGGGGTACCTTTACCACCTTCACCTTTACCAAACCTGAACCTGAACCAAGGGGGGTGGCTCTGTGGCGTGAACAAGGTGTGGATGATACGTTCAACCTTCACCAGCCGTGGAGGTGCTCCTCCGATGTCCGCCATGAAGCATGGCAGAACGCCATAAGATGTTGCTCCTCCGAAAAACGCAGTAGGCTGCAGATAAAACCTGCAAGTACAGAAATAAACGAGAATGAGTAAATTTCGGACATCAAAGCATGCGAAACGAGAAAAAAACGTGGAAAAAACGAGCCAAATACCAACCAAAAGACCTTTAAGGGGACCTTTACCAGACCTGGACCTGCACCTAACCTCAACCAGGGGGGTGGCTCTGGAGTGTGAAGGTTGAAACTGATACTTTTCACCTTCACCTTCACCAGCCGTGGAACTTCTCCTCTGTTGTCCGCCATGAAGCATGGCAGAACGCCAAAGGATGGTGCTCCTCTTCGAAAGTACGCCTCGCAATCTCCATTAAAACCTGCGAGTGTAGACAAAACATGTAGTTAGTATATGGAAGTGAAGAAAGCACGCAACGGAAATAACGACTTTGCGAAGTGAAGAAACAAGTGCTAACCCACCACAGAGCCACCAACCTGTACCAACAAAAAAACATTTACCACACCTGTACCGAACCTTTACCAAACCTTAACCGGGGGGAGGAGGCTCTGTGGTGAGTGGTGGTGAAAAGTGATACATTCGACCTTCACCGTCACAAGTAGGGGAGATCGATGTCGCTTCAGCCACGTCGTAGTTGGGGTCGCGACGAAATTGATTAAGAGATGCATATCCACGACAATTCAATGATGTTCTGCGAATGGTGAAACAACGAACATCAGCGTCAGAATCGGCGTCGAAACGAAATGAACGTCGCGTACATCGAAGGAATCACGTCGCTGATACAAAAGCGTCATAGGAATGGTGGTTGTACCTGAAAGGCAAGCTGACTTGCTACGTTGCAGACAGTCACATGGTCGAGGTCACGAAGCTCCCCCATCCGACCATACGATGCAGGAAGGCTAGACTGGCAAACATGCCAAAGAAGGCTGCGGAAACGTACTGTAATTCCGAAAGGAACAGCCGGATTTGGAAGGAAGCATGAAGATGCGTGAAATTTCTAACTGCAGATCGTTGGGACGCGCTATTCGGTGAAAACAGTCAACGGTTGGAATTTCACCTTGCTGGTTTTGATGGTGGTCCCAAACATGCCACCCTGGACTACAATGGTTTCAAACAATTCGCTGACTACACGATCCCCAGCTTTTGATTGGACCCCCAAACGAACCCCAGCTTCGGATTGGACCGCCTAATGTGGAATCTATTATCTGCAACGATGACAAAATCCCATGTCATCAATTTGAGACACGTAGGCTGTTTCAATGGCTAACAAAGAAACACAATTGGAAACACAAAACTAAAAAATCTATTGACGTGGCCAAAAAAGTTGCCGTTCAATTCAACGCCGCGGTTCGTTTCTCGAAGCGTGATACCAAAATAAGCCCCTCCAGTGCTAAGGAGGCGGTTGTTGGCAGAAGAGCTGGGAGGGAAGTTGAGGTCGCGGTCTTGGGGTGTCCTGTGACATGCTGACCTGGAAAGTCACCGTATTGGGGTAGGCAATGTCAGAATATTATGTTTGTCTAGCCTGCAGTGGGGTACTCAATAGTGAGTACAGCCCAATTTAGGGTTTCCTATATGTACTCAACTGCTTGCTAATGAAACTATCCTCCTTCCATTCATTCCTCATTTCTTCACATAGTATAGAGCTGGTTCCCTCCTGGGACGGTTCCTTCCTTGGGCCCACCACTGAATTTTTTTTTTTCTGACCGAAGCGCGAGTCGCCCCTGCCCGAGGCGCGCCCCGTGGGCCGCCCTCTCGTCGCGTCCCCTGCCCTTAGCGGCCCGTCGCGCCCTTCTAGAGGCCCCTCTCACGGCCCCTCGCGCCACCCCTAGCGGCCCCGTCGCCGCCCTTAGCGGCCCCGTCGCCACCCTTCGCGGCCCCGTCGCCGCCCCTAGCGGCCCCGTCGCCGCCCTTCGCGGCCCCGTTGCCGCCCTTCGAGGCCCCTCGCGGCCTCTTCGCGGCCCCGTCGCCGCCCCTAGCGGCCCCGTCGCCGCCCTTCGCGGCCCCGTCGCCGCCCCTATCGGCCCCGTCGCCGCCTCCAGCGGCCCCGTCGCCGCCCCTAGCGGCCCCGTCGCCGCCCCTATCGGCCCCGTCGCCGCCTCCAGCGGCCCCGTCGCCGCCCCTTGCGGCCCCGTCGCCGCCCCTTTCGGCCCTGCCTCGACCCTGCCCCGGCCCCGCCCCGGCCATGCTCCGTCGCCTGTCGCGGCGCACCGGGGACCCGTGCACCGCCCCCCCCTCTTTTCCCGTCGCCTGTCGAGGCGACCTGAGGGGGCCTGGGGGGGGGGGGGGGTGAGTGTCGCCCCTTCTGCCGCCTGTTTTGGCGCCCTGGGAGGCCGCGCGTCGCCCCCCCCCCCCCCCCCCGTAACCTCCCTACCCGCCGTCCCGCCCTGCCCTGTGTTAGGGTCTGGGGGTGGCGAGTAGGGGGTGGCGGGTGTGTGGTCTCCCCTGCTCCTCCTCCTCCTCTGTCTCCCACTGCTGCAGCTGCCGCTGAGGGGGGTGGGTGTGTGGGAGTCGACGGAGTGGTGCTAGGGGGTGGGGTGTGAGTGAACCTAGGGTGCAGCAGGGGGTGTGTGAAAGGGGGGTGGGATAGTTTGGGGAGGTTGAAGGGGGGTGGCCGCCGTGAAGCCCGCAGCTCCAGTCGCCCGTGAGCCCGTTGCGCCAGTCGCCCGTGAGCCAGTTGCTCCAGTCGCCCGTGAGTCCGTTGCTCCTGCCGCTCAGAGTTAGCCGCGGAGCCAGTTACTCCAGTAGCCCGTGTGCCAGTTGCTCCAGTTGCCAGTGTGCCAGTTGCTCCAGTTGCCCGTGTGCCAGTTGCTCCAGTTGCGCCGTGTGCCAGCAGCTTCAGCTGCCGCCCACTACCTCCTCTCCTCTCATAGTCCCTCCTCCTCCACACTTGCCCTCGGTGATAGCCTCTAGCTTTGCTTACATTTGTGAACTTTAAACTGTTGCTTCTTGTACTTGTGCTCAGATTGTGTGGTGACATTGTGATCCACCCTGAGCTTGTGTTTTGCTTGCTTGTTGTGCTGATTACACCCCACTTTGGCTATGGGGGTGTATCAGAATGTTATGTTTGTCTAGCCTGCAGTGGGGTACTCAATAGTGAGTACAGCCCAATTTAGGGTTTCCTATATGTACTCAACTGCTTGCTAGTGAAACTATCCTCCTTCCATTCATTCCTCATTTCTTCACAGGCAACACGTGCCCCTTGTCGCTTGGGTAGACCCCGCCCACTGTACACCTGTACTCGTGTACCAATGAAATTCGCGCGCGATCCAACGGATGCGAAGTCGGGTCGTGCAAAAGTGTCGCAGGAGTGCACATTGGCAGCCCTGCGACGTGTGTGTGAGCGGGCATGTTGCTAGCACGTGGTACCAACGTGCGGGGTGTCCAGAGTTCGGGTGTCCTGGACACCCCAGGACCGCGATCCGAGATCTGCGCGGTTGGGCGTGACAGCAGCGGCGGTAGAGGGGAGCGACGATAGAGGTGTAAACCCATCATTAGCCAGAAGGAGAAGCTCGAGTCATGGTTTAGCGAACTGCCGTGGTCTCATGTAACTGAGAGAATTGCTCTAGGGCCTTGTTTGGTGATTCGCTCTTGTCCACGTGTCCCCGAATTGCTCGCGTGGCCATCGAATTCAGTGATAATTGCTCGAGTGGCCACGCCATGGGATTTTAGAGGTGTTTTGTTTTCCCCGGCACATTACCCTACAATGAATTTAGCCCCGAAAGTCCTCTCACGTACTCGTCTCATCCCGCGCAAACGTTCTGTACTATTCCCAACTCGAAAATTTCGCAATGTCTAATATGCCCTGCGCATAAAACGGACCAATCATATTTAGACATTTCGTGATTAGTCCGTTTTATGCGCGGGGCATACTTGGACACTGCACGTCCAATCATATACGGTCATATAAAGTCCTCATAATAAATTTCGGATAAATGAAACCGCTCAATTACCTATATGATCACGGATTTATATGCTTGAGCGCTTATTGGTTACGAATTCGTTTGACCGAGCGCTCATTGGTCGCGCATTGGGCCGAAATTGGGCGCACATATACTTTTGGTCGTGATTATTTGTCGGTTTCCTATACAGCGAGTGAGCCACGTTCGCGCCCGCCCACCCTGACGAAATTTTCGAGTGGGGAATAGTCCCCAACGCTTGCGCGGGATGAGACGAGTATGTGAGAGGACTTTCGGGGCTGAATTCCTTGTAGGGTAATGTGCCGGGGAAAAAAAACACCTCGAAAATCCCCTGGCGTGGCCACTCGAGCAATTATCACTGAATTCGATGGCCACGCGAGCAATTAGGGGACACGTGGGCAAGAGCGAATCACCAAACAAGGCCTTGGAGCAATTCTCTCCATGTAACTTCTGCTGTGAAACTGGGTTTCCAGAAGGCGCGTTGAGTGCTGAGGGTTGCGAAAGGTTTTCGTGCATGCTTGTGGCGACGGCGAAGCAGTTCGTGATTCTTTGAACGTGCAGACTTGGTGTACAGGGAACACGGGAGGATTTTTGGATGTGTGAAGGTCGAATATGGTTGAACACGGTTCGAATGTTTTTAGCGGGTTTGCAGCGCGCTGCGAAGTCAGTCCCAAATCACATCCCACACCTGGGAGATTGTTCCCTGCCTGATAAGTCAGGGAGTGTTACGAGGTAAAAGTGGAGTGTTCCAGCTAACCACTAGCACCGTAAAGCACCAGACGATACCGTTTCACCACTCAAAATCTCAAGGCACGTACTGTATTCGTTCCCGCGAAAATCCCCCAACTTTCCCCCAGGGAGTTCTGCCTTACTCGGGACTGGGAAATGACTCGCTTTGCGGGCTACGCTACACTACACGGACATTTCCTTGGCGAGCGATGAGATCAGTGGACTGCAGCCCCTTCGGTGGCTTCGGTGTTTGTGCACATTAATAAATGCCAATATAGGTACACCTCCTGCATTTGGAACAGTTGCATTTGGTCCAAGATGTACATATGCAGAGCATTCCTGCATTGTTTCCGATCATATGGTAGTGTTACGTTTCAGGTGGGCTGCCAAGTGCTGTTGACAGAAGGCTTTAAGCGGAATAGGGTACATTGCTTCAGTATAAACATAATCTCCTAGTACGTTACAAGTCTAAGGTGAGAGCAGAACCAGCTGCAACGCACTGTTTTAGAGAGCCTTACAGGCCGCCAAAGATGACCTCAGCCTGCTCTGGGAAGAACTTGAGGAAGAGAATAGCGCCTGCAGGGATGTGGCAGGGACATTGGTTGAAGGCAAGCGACACATGCAGTGCACTAGAGGGCCTATCTATGAGAGGACAAGAAACATTAGGCAACAGGGAAGGGGATACCAGGTATGGACAAACAACAATTGCTCTACCATGAATGTGTCAGAGTGACATCAGCAAACGCATTCAGTGCAATGGAAGGCAGCGAAGGCCATGGTACTCACAGATGAGGATAGACCCGAGAATGATGGAGAATTCCTTCTGGATGGAAACAAACCCTCCCTTTCCTGCGTTCTGAAGCTCCCTCTCGCCCTCCTTGGGAAACACTCCTGCAGCAAATTGAGTAGATGGAAGGCACATGCAAAATGAGATTAAACCGAACAACATCAAGGCTAAGACACACGAAATTCGTGGTATTCAGTGGCTCGTAATTTAAAATTTCGTCCTGATAGGTTTGCCATTCTTAGGTTGTAGGAAAACGCTGCTCACCTGGCTTGAGCTTGTTGAGGCCCTCCGTGACAACAATGTCGGTGTATCCGAGCCTCTCCAGGTCCGACGCCACAGACAGCGAGCTGGGGAACAGTGGCGGATGAAGGTGGCAAAGTCAAGGCTCAATTGAAAGCCTGAAATGGTAAATTACTATTGATTTTCTTTTCACATATTAGGGAAACCAAGGGTTTGCAATTAGGGACCAATTTCTTCGCTCTCGTCCTCGCCTTCCGTCGAGGAACATTTGCAGCAGAACGATTACTAATTATGTACTTATAATCTTACCGGAGGCCTTCTTGGCACACGAAGAGAATCTTGGCGTCAGGCGAGGAGAACTTGGAGCGGATGGTGGAGATGAAGTCCGGGTTGGGCTTGGTGAACGCCAGGCCGTACAGATTGCCGGGCATGCTCGTGTGAGCCGCCCGTCGGATCATCGTTCCTGGCGGAGAGAAGGGGATGCGCGGGAAGAGTTGAACTCGAGTAATGGCACCAACGTTGATGGATGAAACGCATTGGAGGGATTTGGATTCTGCAAGTGCAGCATCATACGCTTCGGCAGGGACCACGCAAGGCCATTCACATACCAACGTCATTGTCGGTGTTTAGGATAAACGCGGGAATGTGAATGCTCCCGGGAATCCTGGCGCGATCGTACTGCGTGATGTCACGGATGTCCACGATGGTGTACCCGTCCTTATCCACCGCCTCCTTCGCCTCGTCCCACGTCAGAATATCCACCGCTCGCGGCGACACAACCGCAACGCGGCGCTGCGACTGAGGCCTCGCAGCCCGCGCGCGGCTTGTCAGGCGAAGGCTGCTGCCGAACACGTTCTTGCAGCTGAGAGTTGCAGCGGTCCTGCAGGTCGGGAAATGGAAGAAGAGTTGATGAGACGGCGGGTGTGCTTGGTCTACTACTTGCAATACGTGAGTGAAGGCTGCTAACGAGAATAGAGTGTCTCCAAACTTTCTAGAAAACCGCATTCGGCATACCGTGTCGCGCTGCTTTGTGGCGTCAATGCGACGACTGATGTGCACGAGAAAGCGGAGGTCGACGCTGTGCAAGCCATGGTTGATAGTCAGGAAACAGCGATTCAGAAACTCGGTTCCTGAAAGAGTTTCTGGAAGCTATCACCTCAAGCTATCTGGTTCTTCCTCAAGGTCAGCGGAATAAGGATTGATTCCTGATTTGAGTGAACCTCGAAATTGTCGATCAGTGAAACAGATTGCCTCTGGCCTAGGAACCTGGAGATCCCCGAAATTCGCCCCGCAGATAGGCCGATTACACTTAGTAGCCGCCCTCGATTGTGTCACAATGCTACTTGGTCATCTTTTCGCTACCAGCTAGTGAGAGGTGGAAATTAGGTATTGGCGGAGAGCACAACTTTCCAAGCTGGAGATACTGGAAAGATTTGCCTCGTCCAGGTGGCGGAGGCCCACACGAGCGCATTGCATCCTCGTTAGGAAAAAACAGAACAAGAATTTTGAAAGCCAGTTTATACCTTCAGATTACATTTTGTACATCTCCACTCCACAACGCACCCAAAAATTGGCGGGAAAGAATTGTGACGTTAGCTTCACGCCACGGGATCTTCATGAATGTTACGACTCCTGACACCAGCCACTCTCTGCGATTCACGGGCAACCACTAGCATTTCCTCCGCAACTTGAAGTCATCGCAGTTCTCCCCACCCAGCTGTTGACATCTCTCACCTATCAGCAGAAGTGCAAGCCACACTTCCGCGTGCTTCGTGTAGCGTCTCCCTGAAGCCTCTCGCTCTCCGTCACTTTGACGCTATTTCCGCATGCTTGTTGACGCCTCTTTCTTGGATTTCTGAAAGTGACCTACCATGTATTTCAAAGGAGTGCGAGTTTGGCACAGGACTGTTTCACGCGACGCAGTAGAGCAAAAACGCCTGTCTAGTGTAAATCATGGCCATTTTTTATCGTCGTCCGTTTGCTTCCTCTTCTTTTCCATCAGCATCGGACGATAGCTTCCCGAATCAGTCACGCCAGTTGGTCGACGCTCATGAATCAAGTCCTTTCAGCAGAATAGCATCGCGCCCGAACGTTCTCCGACAACCCAGAACGCCGGTTATAGAAGCATCACCCGTAAGCATTCCAGGATTGATAGCCGGACCAGCGCGAGGTAGTAGGCATATATTAGATCACTTGTTAGCGAGGATGGCGAATGAACCGGAACTACCGCCAGGGTCTGCGGTGCCTGCCACGTCAGCAGCACCAACGGCGGGGGTTCCGTCGTGCTCGTCCTCGCCGCCGGTCTCACCGTACGAGCTCGCGAAAGAACTGGCGAAATCGTCGCCGAAGTGTTACATACGTGGCCAGTGGGGAATTCTCCACGGAATTAACGCAAACGCGAAGCAGCGACCTAAGGTACGCCAGCCACCACATGGAAGCCACGTCAGCCTTCCCCGTTCACCTGCACCGCTCCTACAATATGCAACAACAGCCCGTTGTTTTAATCCAAAAAGCTGTAACCTTGTCATCGTCCCAGGCTAATTCTAGGTCTTCCATGGACCATCGCATGCAGGGCCCGCTCATCCCGTTGGTGAATCGCGACACGCTGCTGGGCCGCCAGGTGCCTCCGCCCTTCCAGTTCGCCAGCCCCTCCGTCTCCGCGCGCCACTGCACCATCTCCTGCCTCCCCCAGCCTCCCGCTCCCGCTGGGGAACCCTCTGCCCCTCCTCAGGCGGGCGGGGCATGCCCCCCCCCCCAGGGAGAAGCGGCTTCTGGGGTGGAGGAAGCAGCAGGAGCGAGAGTGGGTGTAGGAAGGGGAGAAGCAGGAGGGTTAGTAGCGGGGGAAACTGCGGGAGGAAGGGCAGAAGCAGGAGCTGAGAGGGATGGAGGAAGCAGACAGGCGTTCGTCGTCGTGGTGAAGGACACGAGGTGTGTGACTTCACTGGCTGCATGCCGCTTGTCCTGCACTCACGACTTTTTTTCCGTATGTTTGCTGCTGCTCATACGTTGAGTTGAGTCCACGCATGGCTACATCAGTACTCACGTCCTCTCCTTCCCTCGCCCCGTTGCTCTCCCGCACCTCCCTCGCCCCGTTGCTCTCCCGCACCTCCCTCGCCCCGTTGCTCTCCCGCACCTCCCTCGCCCCGTTGCTCTCCCGCACCTCCCTCGCCCCGTTGCTCTCCCGCACCTCCCTCGCCCCGTTGCTCTCCCGCACCTCCCTCGCCCCTTTGCTCTCCCGCACCTCCCTCGCCTTCCAGCTCCAACAGCACGCTTATCAACGGAACCCGGCTGCAGAGGAACGGACCCCCCCATCAGCTGAGGCATCAGTAGTCTCTTTCTCACCCTCCCTCACCTAGTGCTCTCCTTCCCTCTGCCGCACCTTCCAGCTCCAACGGCACGTTCATTAATGGCACTCGGCTGCAGAGGAACGGACCCCCCCAGCAGCTTAAGCATGGCGATGTGCTGTCGCTCGTGGGGCCACCAGAGACAGGTGTGTGGGCGGCAGATGCAGTTGCGTGGGCGGCAGATACAGTGGTGGGAGCGGCTGATGCAGACGTTTATCCTGCGTAATGTGGTCGCTCTGTCATCACCCCCTCCGCCCTCACACATTTACCCATCTGCATCTGATTTTTTTCGTCTACGTGCTGACTGCTGAGGCGCCCATAACATTGTCCTTGTGTGTGTGCTTCACCTTGTCCCCATGCGGTGCAGAGGTCGCTCACACGTTTGTCTTCTTGCGCGTGGAAGGGGCACCCATGCCATCTGCTTCTCCTGCTGCTGCGAATGGCGCTGCTGCTGCTGCTGCTGCTGCTAGGGGACTGCACTCCCCTGCTGCCGCAGGGAAATTTCCAGGCAGGCGCGCAGCGGCAGTTAAGGAGGGAGCAGGCAGTGGCGCCATGCGCGGCGTGAGTGTGAAGAGGGAGCAAGGAGAGGGCGCAGCCGGAGCAGACCCAGCAACAGTGCTGGTGAAGCGGAAGGCTCAGGCCTTGAGCTCTAATCCGTGCCCCATGGCGTTAGATGCAAGCCCAATGGCACGTGGGGCAGGTACCAGTCACACGACAACCCCTGCGGCGTCCCCCTCTGTGAAAGGCCAGATGCTGCCCCCTCCCCCGCGCTCCTCCCCTGCAGCAGCGCGCCGACTGTCCATGCACTCGCCCCCACCGCTCCCAGGATCGGGGTTGGGAGCAGAGGCCGTAGCAGTGGGTCCAGACGAGGGGGGGATGGCAGCGGGTAGGGTTCCGAAGCGGAGACGAGGGTCAAGGGGTGCTGTTCCGAGCTCGGTTTCTCCTGACAGTTCTGCTGATGCTGGGGAAGGTTCTGGGGCAGGTTCTGGGGCAGGTTCTGGGGCAGGTTCTGGGGCAGGTTCTGGGGCATCCGTGCCAGGCAGTGGCAGAGCTGCCCTCGCTCCAGTCATGCCTGTTGCTGTCCCGGGTGCTGCTCCTGCTGCAGCAGGTTCACCTGCTGAGGTGGCACTGCCTGCTGCTGACGTGGCGATTCTGGAGGAGATGAAGCAGCTGCGGCGGGCCAATGAGGAGCTCCGGCAGCAGCTGGACGCGGAGGCGGCGAGGATGGACGAGATGCTGAGTCAGCGGCAGCAGGAGGAGCGACGGCATGAGGAGGTGAGTGTGCGTTGGGTTTAGGATGGGCACACTCACCCAGTGGTGCAGAGAGTGTGACACAGGAGCGAGGGAGTGATGCATATGGGCATGGGGTGGGTTAAGTCACAAGGGACTATCAGACACAGGGCACTATCTCCTCACACCTCGTCTTTTCCTGGAGCCACTTTCAGTGTTGTTTCTGTGTCGCCCCTACCCACCCTGCAATTCACATGGCAGGGCGTGGTGAGTGCGCGCATGGAGGTGCAGCAGGAGTGGGAGGGGCGCGTGCAGGAGGCGCAGAGGGAGAGAGACGCCGCAGCCAGGAAGCAGGAGCAGGCGGAGGGGGAGGTGGTGCGGCTGCAGGAGGAGCTGACAGGTGTCGGCGAGCGATTGGCTGTTGAGAGGAAGGCACGGGCGGAGGCCGAAGCTGCGAAAGCAGGGTGAGTCGGGTGAAGAGTGTGCAGTTGGGAATTCCCATAGTACCACATTCAGTCATTCCAGTTGTCCTGTGTAGTCTCATGTCCTCTCCCCCACGTCCTTTGCGCTGTTTTTTTTATCTGCTGTGCAGGCTGCAAGCGGAGGTGGAGAGGGCATGGAGGGAGCGGGAGAGGGAGGCGGAGGAGAGGGGGAGGGAGAGGAGGGAGATGGAGGCGGAGAGGCAAGCCGCAGTGGAGCGAGTGCAGGCAGCCGCAGCAGCAGAGGCAGCAGCAGCTGCAGAGAGGTCGCAGAGGGCGGTGAACGAGCTCCAAGAAAGGGTTGCTGCTCTCGTGGTGAGTGGTATGACGGTCCGTGTCACAACCAACCCGGCTTGCTGGAATTCGTTTACTTACAGCCTTGGGCATGCCCATACTGATGCCACTGCTTGTGTCTCTCTTCTCTTTGTCAACGTCAATGCCGTGTGTGCACATCTATCTCGCGCTGTTTCTCACCTTTCTCTCGTTCTCCTTCACCTTGACGTTGCAGGCTATGAACGAGGAGAGGCAGGCAGCCATTGACTCGCTCTCTGCCAAGCTGGTGAGACTCCTGCTGCTTCCCTCATCTTTATGTTGTAGCGATGTTCTAAACTGCATCTTCAACCCACCATGATGCTCTTGCTACCCTCATTAGTCCTCCCTCACCACCTCTCTCCATACTCTCTGCCTTTTTGCCTTCTCCCCTTCGCCTCGCTTCTCTTCCTCCCTGGCCTCTGCGCGTCCCGTGTGTACACATGCTGCATGACAGGAGGGCGAGCGGGCAGCAGTGGTGGCGGGACACGAGAGGGCGAGGAGGGCGGAGGGGTTGCTGGAGGAGGAAAGGGGCCGAGCTGTGCTGCTGCAGCAACGAGCGTCTGCCATGGGGGCTTCTCTTGCAGGGAAGGAGGCCGAAGCGGCTCAGCTGCAGGTGCGGTTGTGCATGCTTGGTTTCGTTATTGGATAATGCGTGACGAATTACAGTTACACATCCTTCCTTCCACTGCCCTCCATGCACTCCCCTTATGTCAAGTCAGCCATACTCTCAGCTTCTTCCGGATGTATTTCTGTGTGTTCCTGTGGCTGTTTTCTCCGAACCTCTTCCAGAACTTGCTGGCAGCTTCGGAGGCCCGAGCCTGTGGCGTGGCAGGGGAGCTTCGGAAGGTGCAGATGCGGCTGTCAGTGGAGCAGAGGCGGTTGCAGGGCGCACGGGAGCGCATCATGCTGCGGTACGTATGATGCACAGTATGGGGTGTAGGGTTTCGGCGGTTTATGAATGTTGCTGCCTTGCCCACGTTCTCTTCTTCTCCTATCTCCTCTGGTTCTCCACTCACCTGCCTGTATCCGCTCGCCTCCCCTCTCTCTCCTTTACCCACCGCCTCCTCATCACTTCCCTTCCCCTCCTCCCTGCTTTCTGCTTTGCCTGTGCGCGTTTAGCAGGGACGCTCAAAAGAGGGAATTCGAGAAAACAGCGAACCACATTGCATGCTTGCAGGAGCAGATGGAGCAGGCACACGAGGAGCAGACAGCTTTAGGGCAGTCGCAACAGCAGCTGCAGCAGCAGGTGGTGCGCGCACAGCTGCAGCAGCAGGCGCAGCAGCAGCGGCAGCAGCAGCTGCAGCAGCAGATGCTGAGAGCGCACCTGGAGCAGCAGCAGCAGCTGACGCGCATGTTTCAAGTACTGCAGGATGGGGAAGGGGAGGGGAAGGTGGGGGCTGGGGGGAGGGCCGGTGAGGGGCTGGATGGGGCAGAGGGGAAGGAGGAGGGAGGAGAGGAGGAGGATGAGGAGATGACTCAAGAAGCCGACGTGGGAGAGGGAGTGGTGGGAGGAGTGGGAGGAGTGGTTGGGGGAGGTGATACTTGCCCTGTAGACGGTGAGGTGCCTTGTGCGGACGCTGAGGCACGTGGTGTGGTACAGGGGAGTGTGGCTGCCAGGGAAGAGGAGAGGGTCGAGGAAAGGGAGGGTTTGCTGCTTGTTCGGCGGGAGCTCTTTAGGGGGGATGAGGGGGACGGGGGTGGTGAGGGACGAGTGGGAATGAGGGAGATGGAAGAAGATGGGAGGGGATTTGGTGGTGGAGTGGGTGACGGGGGGAGGGGCGAGGGAGGGGAGGAAGGGGAAGGAGGAAATGGAGAGACGGAGGAGTGTTCATTGGATGATCAGTTTGACGAGTTGAACAGAGGTGGACCGTTGGATGGTCGGCTTGATGAGCTGAACAGAGAAGGTGGGCCGTTGGATGAGCGGCTGGAGGAGCTGATGGAAGCAGAGACGCAGGAGTACAGTGGGGGGCGAGGAGGGCAGCTGGAGGGGTTCTCAGGAGGGATGCTGGACGAGACCTGTGAGTCGCCTGGACGAGGAGGGGTGCTGGAAGAAGGGTTCACGGCATGGGGAGAGGAGGAGACAGGGGAGCGTGCTGAGGGGGAAGAGGGGTTGGAGAGGGACGGAGCAGCAGGGCAAGGAGAAGAGGAGGGGGTGGCAGGGGTTGTGGGGAAGGGAAAGAGAATTAGCCCTGGGAAGGGTGATGCTGGTGCTACCTTACGAGCACGGTTGGAAGCCGAGACAGAAACGGAGACGCAAGGGCACACGGAGACGCAGGGTTGTTTGGAAACGCATGGGCAGAGAGCAGCTGTAGTGCCAGGGCAGACAGAGACACAGGTGGCGACTCAACTGCTGTCACAAGGGCAGGTTCACTCCCAAGGGCTAATACAGTCACCAGGGCCAGAGCTGTCACCGGGGCCAGAGCTGTCAGCAGGGCAGTTTCAGTCACAAAGTCAGTACCGGTCAGAAGGGCCGTTGCTGTCACCACCCACTGGTTGCGCCTCACAAACCCCAAACCCTTCCCAGCGGCAGTCACAGTCGCAAGTGCCTGGCGCATCCCAGCAGCCCTCACAGCAGCCGTCTCAGGCAGAGTCTCAGAGGGCGCTGCAAACACAGGAGCTGCCCCCCACGCAGCTGCTCTCCGCATCACAAGTGCTGGCGGTGCAGCAGCAGCTGGGGGTGATTCCAGCACAGGAGCAGCAACAGAAGCAGCAACAGGAGCAGGCGGATTCACCTTTGCACGAGCAGGAGCGGGCACTTTGTGCAAATACTTCTCTGGCTGGAGCAGCTAGGGAAACAGTGGGAGGTGAGCCAGACGCTAATGACAGCAGAGGTGTTGATGGTAACGGTGGTGGCGTGGAAGGGAGGCAGAGGGAGAAGAAGGGAGTCACATGTGAAAGTGGAATGGGGACGGAAACCCTGCCTTATGAAGGTATGCCAGAGGGATCTGAGACCCCGAATCCTACTCTGCTGCTGGTGGGTGGGCAGGCTGCTGTGGGGGATGAGTCTGGCCCAGTGGGAGATGATGGGAGCTGTGGGTTGAGAAGGGATGGGGCTGGGGCTGTGCCTGTGGTTGCTGCTGTGAGAGTTGAGGGCAGTGTGGTGGGCGTGGGTGCAGTGGGTGGGAGTGAGATTGGGATTGGGAATGGGAATGGGATGGAAGAGAGGGAACGGCGCGAGGAATTTGGGAATGGCAGTATGGAGGACAGTGATGGTGATGTGGACTGTGATGGTGCGGTGAGAGGTGGTTCTGAGAGATCCAGTGGTATGGGGATGGGGGATGAGGAGACGTGTGAAGGGGATGAGGATGCAAGGGGTGAGAATGAGGGCGATGCTGATGACGAGGAGTTGTTGCCAGCTTCCAATGCAGCAGGGAGGGTGTTTGTTACGAACCCCAATGGGGTTGATGGGGAAAGAGAGGGGAAGGAGGGTACAGAAACAGGCAAGGGTGGGGGCGGTGTGGGGGTGCTTCAAGAGGAGGGTGCAGGGGAGGGGGAGGGTGAGGAGGGATTGAGTCGTGTGGGGCAGGGGAGTGAGAAGGGGGACAGTCCTGCGGACGAAATAGAGGGCGATGTGGTGGCAACGTGGGGCCTGCCGCATGTGATGTGGGCGTATCGGCGGCGGAGGAAGAGGAGGTTGAGTGGCGGGGATGGGGTGAAAACAGGGAGGGTGAAGGGAGGGCGGGAGGTGGGAAGGTTGGGACGCAGTGAGAAGGGGAGAGAGAGGAGGAGGTTGGGTGGTGAGAGTGGTTCGCCTTGTGGCATGGACAGTAGCCAGGAAGCGAATTCCTGGTGATGTCTTGCATGGGCAGGTGTTTCTGCCCTTGTTAGGTTAGGTAAATTAGATGTATGTGGCTTGTGGTCATGTATAACCATGGCCACATGCTATGGTGAGTTCTTTCTCTTGCAAGTGACCTCGTTGTGCAATCAATCAAGGCATCACCACAGCAGCCCTTTCCTAGAGTTTATGATTCCCCAACGTTCAGTACAATAAGACAGCAACTTCATTGCAGAATCAAACTGTTTTGCAAGGCGTTCGAACTTGTGGAGCTAGTGGTGGCAAAATTGCAGCAGGGCGTGGTAAAGATATCTAAAAGCTTGCATTCACTATGTACAAAATATGCATTCTGTACAACATTATGCAGTATTGTCAGAAACCAACTGAGCTTTGCAAGAGAATCCCCAAACCTGCAATGAGCAGAAACACAGCTCGCTGCTACTGGCACTCCCACATTACCACCTTGTTACTTCCATCCGTCACTGCCTCTACCGCCTTCACTACTGCTTCATATGTTGTAATGCTCCCTCACTGCTTCTGCACCTGCTGTCTCTCCACCTTGATATCGGTCACAGCTATCACGATAGCAACTGCAGCCAGCAGCATGCTGCAGTGCAGGTTCTATTTGCGAGGGGAAACAGATGCCACAGGTCCCTAGTAATGCTGCTTCAACCCTTCCTTCACAGCGTCTACATCCCCTCACTCTTTCTGCCCGTGCTGCCTCTAATGCTGCTGTCGCTTCACCTTGATATCGTGCATGCTGCAGTGCGGGCTACATTTGTGGAGGGTAACAGGTACCAATTACACTGCTGCTGCTTCACTGCTTCTTCACTGCTTCTTCACTGCTGCTTCCTGCTTCTGCTCGTGCTGCCTCTACTGCTGCTGCCTCTTGGTTTTGATGTCGTGCACGGCTGCTTTTATGGCATCTTCAGCCAGCATGCTGCAGTGCAGCTTCACAGGGGGCAGCGACAGGTGCCTCGCAATGTCCCTGAGAGGAGAAAAAAAAAACATGGTGGGTGAGAGAAATAAGGGGTTAGACCACAGAGAAGTACCAACGCGTTCAATTAGTTCTTAACCAAAACAGTACCAACTCTGCGGTAACGCACCAAACAGACACGTTCCACACACGGCATCAACATAGTTCTTAACCAAAACAGTAGGTCGAGGCCTTAGACAGCCCCCTGGCACTCCCCAAAGAGCCAATGAGCAGGGAGCCATGGAGTGGGTGAAGGGCCCAAGGCAGCGAGCAGGGAATAAGAATCGAGGAGACATGCTTGTGTGGATCACCTGTTCGTAATTTTGAGCACCGAGTCGACATGCTTGCCCTTCACCCACTCCGTGGCTGCCATAAGAGGAAAAAAAACAAAAGAAACAAACGAGCAAACAATTTACCAGGAATTCGTTCCGCAGCTATAACTGCGACTGCCATGTGCTGTGCACACGAGCAGCTACTAGACTACTCGCACCTAAAGACCCACGAAGCAAAGGCTCAACTCAGTGCTTCCTTTGAAGCTTTGAAATTGAAAACTCGGTAATCTGGAACTTGGTTAAGACAGGCCGCACTAGCTCACCTAGGGAAGACGACGCAATAGCGGAGCCGCATCCGAAGGTCTTAAAGCACGAGTCGACGATCCTCCCCTCCGCGTCGACTTTAATCTGCAGCTTCATCACGTCGCCGCACGCCGGCGCGCCCACCAATCCCGTGCCGACATCTGGATCGCGCTTGTCGAACGCGCCCACGTTGCGCGGGTGATTGTAATGATCCACCACGTTCTTGTGATACAAACGGGAGCGCGTCCCGCGCGCCGCATCGACCCTAGTAACACTCTCGTTCACGTGTCGCAACCCATCAGCCCCGCTACTTGGAGCTAGCACGGAAGGTTGGAAGCGAAGAGGTCCCGCCACGGGGCGTAGCCACGCGCACGAGTTGCGGAGAGAGCGGCGGGTAAACACAGAAGCGAGCATCGTTGTTGATATAAGGGGTTGCGGGGCACAGGAAATATGTGGTCAGGAATATCAATTCGCTTGGCGTATCAGCTACTTCGGTTCTTAGGAGATTAACCTAAAGACGTCGTATCCGAGTATCGTCGCCCTCAGCTACAGACCTTTTTATAGAGGCTGACTAAAGTCAAGCTCGTAAGGACGTGTAGAGTTGATTGGTAGTTCCTTGTTGCGCAAGATTCCGGATTGCACCTCGAAGGATGACGTTCCAGCTTGTTACGAACAAGGCAGTCGTTTGGCCGCCGCACGAATTCAAGACGGCGCATGCGGCTCGTTGCGTCGCCGTGCCTCGCGCCTCTCATGCATGTCGTCATCGCACGCTTTGTGGCTCTGTCTGGCAGGGGAAGCGGAGGTGGCTCGCTGACGGGGATGCCAGCAACGATCGCCTCAAGCCAGGATGCGGCGCGGATACACTGCAGACTCTGGGTTACAAATGGGTCATATCGGAGCCCGAATGAGAATTCCAGTGTTTTTGCCTGCTGCTGGCGGTGCGCATGGCGGTAATGCTTGGAGGGATGTCACCTTTTTCCTCGTCTCCTAGTCGTCGCCACAGGCGAACGCCCTTACCATATCGGATGTGTCGCAGCCTTCGCTAGCTGTTGCAGGAACCCAAGATGGTACCTTCACTAGCTGTTGCATTTAGAAGTCTGGTTCTAGTGATATGTATAATGAAACACACCATGCCCCTCTCTCTAGAGCGTTTTGAGGCACCTGGGGCTGTATATTTAAGGGGTTATGGTGCAGGGTCTTCAATGGAAATCGTTTTGTTTCTAAGCAAGCGGTGGTGAACCAAATATCCAGCATGGCAAGGGCGACTACCTATGAGTAGTGTGTACTGTCAGGTGACAAGTCAGGACGAGGAAGCCTCACGGAGTTCATTGGCACAAATCTCTCAAAACTCTTGGAGTGGGAGCAGCCTGACATGGAAAAACAAATGAGGAGTCAAATAGGAGGTTAGAAGATCACAGCAAGTCTTTCCTGTGAAAACAGAAGATCACAGGAAAGACTTGCTGTTTTCTACCATGTCACATGATCAGTAAGTTCAGAAGGGAGATGGTATTGAAACAAGAAGATGGCATTCTCACCACCTTGTCAATATTTTCTCTGCTCTTAATCATGCTCAGTCACTTGCTGTTGAAATTGTGTGCACTGGTGTGGAGTAATGTCTGATTGTGGTTCAACGAGGTTCAGTTTGGAACAATGAGAGTCAGACACGAGGTGAGTGACATGCTGCAAAAGCACCACCAACTCGAAAGCTTCCTTCTGAGGTGCCACCCACCTGAAAACCACCTTGAAGTGCCACCCACCTGAAAACTTATGAAAATTTCTCCTGAAGTGCCACCCACATAGAAGCTTCGTCCTCAAAGGCTATGCCACGCACGTTGTTGCTTTTGTCAATCACCCAGCACAGCTTGATGTCTTCTCCCGCTGCCCACAGGCCAAAGAAGGCCACCTGGTGCGCGTCCTGCAAGTGGCGGCACATGCCGGGCAGAAGGTGCAGGGCTGAGAGGCCAAGGAGAGGAACATGGGAAGCACAGCACAGAGCACATGAAATGGCTTTTGAGGCGCCTCAAAAGTCACCCCCTCTCTCTGCCTCCCGCAAGTGGCAGCACATGCTGGGCAGCAAGTGCGAGTCTGAGAGGCCGAGGAGAGACATGAGGAGCACAGCACAGATCATATGAGAAGGCAAGGAGAGGAACATGTGGGTGGCGGCATGCATGCGCACACGAGTAAGCAGCAGGTGCGAGCCAGAGAGTTGACACACGACTGTGGAAGGAGTAGGAGTGCAACAGCATGAAAGGAACACCAGCTGCACACGAAACTGTGGAAGAGTGGAGATGCTCTGAATTCATGTGAGTTGCACAGCAGATACTTCCAACAACAAAAAAAAAAAAAAAAAAAAAAAAGGCTACAGAACTTTCTCCATGCACTTGCAGTTCTTCGAAAGCCCCGTGTTGAGTTGAGTGTGGTGAGGTCGTGCAGGGAGGCACCAAGGGCGACAAGTTGGAAGGGTGTGTCTGGGCAGCTCGCATCCCAGGATACTCATGTTGAACATCCACGCTGGCAGCACCTCCCGAGTCGCTCCCATCTGTGCCACGTACGTCAGATTGAACACAAAGGCCCTGCCACACCTGGTGACGTTGACCCTGGGAGGGGCAAGGCAACGGGAGGTGCATCGTTCATTGAGAGTGAAACTGAAGACCCGAAATGGGATAGCAGAGGGCGAGAGAGGCTCACCTCACCCCAAGCTCACCTCGCCCCTGGCTCACCTCACCCCCGCATCACCTCATGTGCACGAAGCTGTTGTAAGCCGAGCCGTGAAATACGGTGTTGACCAGATGTGGCTTGTACACTGGTTGCTGCAATAGTTGCTCGCCTCCTCTCCCCTCGCTTCCTCTCCACGTTGAGTGTGGCGTCCAGCGCCCCAGGCTCACACCCTCACCACACCTCACCTCACCTGGTGCGAACGAAGCCATTGTAAGCCGAGCCATAGTACACGGTGTCAACCAGATGTGGCCTGTACACTGGCTTCGGCAACAGCTGCTCGGACCCACTCCCCTCGCTGCCATTGAAGGGGCTCCACACCTGGGGAAAGCCATGGAACCCGTGGAAACCCTGTGCAGGGGAGGGTAGATACGGCGGCACATGGTTTGAGTTGACTCGCAAGTCAGTGATGAGTTTTGTATAACTCAAAAGGCTCCAAACCTGCAGAAAGCCGTAGAGCCCGTGGAAGCACTGTGCGGGGCAGATACAGCGGGCAGCACACGGGCAGACAGGCAGAGATGGTTGCAACGGAGGTTGGATTTAGGAGAGCAATAGGGTGGGCTGGGCACACAGGGACGCGGATGGAAAGAGGCACGGGAAGGAACAGCTAATACAAGACATTTACGGTAGACACAGTGTGCACAGGGTTGTGTGGCAGCAGAGTGGTTGAGAATCCTCAAAGAACCAACTTGTTTCACGGTACTCAAAGGAGGGTGTGACAAAGGAGGGTGTGGCACATGAGGGTGTGAGAAAGGAGGGTGTGGCACAGGAGGGTGTGACAAAGGAGGGTGTGGCACAGGAGGGTGTGACAGAAGAGGGGGTTCAAGCAGAACAACATAGGCACCAAGTGGCATAACCCACCAGCACCACACAGCACGAGCAACAGGTCAAGACGAGTCGGCTTGCATTGAGCTGGAATAGGCTAATGACTTGAACCACCTAAGCTGAGCCCAGCCGAGCTGGATTCAGTATTTTGTGTGGCTCAGGGCCATATAGCATTCTCGTTTACAGCCCCCCCTGCCGATGCGCATTGCGCAGCATCCCCTAACCATGAGCACCCCCCCTAACCATAAGCACCCCCTCCCCTCCTACCCATGAGCACCCTCCCCTACCCATGAGCACCCTTGCCTACCCATGAGCACCCCTCCCTACCCATGAGCACCCCTTCCTACCCATGAGCACCCCTCCCTACCCATGAGCACCCCTCCCTACCCATGAGCACCCCTCACTACCCATGAGCACCCCTCTTTACCCATGAGCACCCCTCCCTGCCCCTGAACTACCCCCCTACCCATGAGCACCCCTCCCTACCCATGAGCAGCACGCGTTGCTTGCGGTGGAAGAACCGGAGCACACCGGCGGGCTGAGCGGCAGCTGGCGAGCACACCACGCGTGGGGGCGCCACTGCAGGTCCACCCAGTAGCCCTGACTCATAGCCCCCTACCCATGAGCACCCCTCCCTACCCATGAGCACCCACCCCTCCCTAACCATGAGCAGCCCTCCCTACCCATGATCACCCCTCCATACCCATGTGCACCCCCCTTATCCATGAGCACCCTATCTACCCATGAACAACCCCCTACCCATGAACAACCCCCTCCACTACCTATGAGCCCCTTCTACCCATGAACAGCACCTGCTGCTTGCGGTGGAATAACCGGAGCACATAGTCTGGCACCCCTGCACGGGCTTGACACAGCATGCATGGGGCCGCCACTGCTGATTTATCCAGTAGCCCTCGTTTCCGGACGACCGCAGAAGGGCAGGCGTGCACCAAGGGAGGCTCTCTCTGTGTACCAAGGAGAGAGGGTGGAAGGGGAAAGCTTTTGAGAATGCTAAACTATGATGGGGCCTTTGAGATTTCTCAAAAGCAACTCCAGCACTACTTGTCCCTCCAATAACCCTCGTTGCCAGACGATCGCAGCATGACAGCCGTGCACCAGAGAAGGTTTTCTCTAAGAAGCAAGGAGATGGTTGAAGGGGAAAGGAGGGTTTGCCTGAACTGAATGGTCTTGGTTCTGATTCGGCTCTGGTTTGGTTCTTGTTTGATTCTGATATTGGTTACTGCATGAAGGAATGCTGGCAGCTGGAGAGATGGCATGCTGTAGTACGCTTTCGGACTACCTGCCTATCTGCAGCCCCTCACCCTTCTCTCTCCTCGCAGTCTACTATGAAGAACTGAACTCATACTCCAGATTATTGCCACCTAATAAAGACCTCTCTAATAGGCTGTCACACTTACCTAA
The DNA here is from genome assembly GCA_947471745.1 of Closterium sp. Naga37s-1. Lineage (NCBI taxonomy): Eukaryota > Viridiplantae > Streptophyta > Zygnematophyceae > Desmidiales > Closteriaceae > Closterium > Closterium sp. Naga37s-1. The sequence goes on along the minus strand of CANJKZ010000056.1, from coordinate 5,626,848 downwards.
GTGCGTCTGGGAAATATGGCCAAAGGCTCATGTCTTGCAGCTTGTGAAGTGCTAGTAGACGATAGCTTCACGGGCGAGCGGTGATGTGACGGCAGGGCCATGCACGATCGAGCAGTGATGTGACGGCAGGGCCTTGCACGGGCAAGCAGTGATGTGATGGCGGATCATGCACAAGCACTAGGTCATAGCCAAGTTCTGAGGATCCTCAAAAGCAAAAGCAGGAAGGACATACCTTGAGAGACCCTTGTAGGCATTGTTGAGATTAATGTGGAGCTGATAGGCATTGGTGGAGAGCAGATGTAGAGAGAGCAAGTAGAGCACCAGGAAGGGCACTGTGAAGGACACCTGCGGACGCATGAGTCCCATAGGAAGACAAGGAGCAGCAGACGAGAGGTCGCACCCAGGAAAAATGGAAGGGGGAAAGGGAGAGAGAGGGCAATGAGTGTTCAAGTTGGGCGCAGATGGAGGGGCAAGAGATAGGCGGATGGATGACATAACGGCGAGGACGGAGTGAGGGAGAGGTGAAGGAAGGAGGGATGAGTGGCAACAGGATGGGAGGGTGCGGGGGACGCTGTTCCAGGCAGCAGAGGGTAGTGGGCACTACCTGTTTCCCTGGCAAGGAAGGCAAGCCAATGCACAAATCCCGAGGTGCCTCAAAATGAAGTAGCCTTGCAGTGCAGGGGAAATAAGCCAATGCACTTCATAGAATGACCAACCAACCAAAGAGAATAGTAGAGGCCCCTCTTACCCCCCTGGGTTGAGGACTGGGCGGCTCAACACATGGCAAAAATAGTATAGTAGAGACCTCCTCCTACTTCTAAAAGGGTGTCACCTCATACGCCTATCTCTTTCTCCACACCCGATATGGGGGAAGCACTGTACCGCCACATCTGCATACATCGCTAGAACGGGGTGCCGATCTTAGTGAAGGAGACGGAGTGGTGGAGCCGTAAGTGGATAAAGAAACATCACCTCGATAAGAACTGGAACACCTCCTCCCACTAGAGCCAGCAATTTCACGATTGTTGGAATCTGGTAATGCGGGTGAAGACGAAGGTTGGTCAGAATTTGTCGAAGAGTGAGTTTTTGCCTTGCTTCTGCGTTTACCTCTATCGTCTTCCCATCTGTGTTAACATATTTCTGTGTTTCTCTCAGTGTTTCTTTCTGTGTTTACTCCCTTGTGCGTCTCCTTGGTAGAGTATACTCACGACTATGAAGGCTTATGGAAATTCGTACACTTCAATCGAGCACGCCACTACATTGACCTCTCGTGCATCATCAACGCGGATCAAAATCCGTTGTTCATGGAGATGCTGGCGGAGGGGACCGTAGACCACAAAGGTGCGTGATCTGTCCTCATCCGCACAGCTGGCTACGAGAAGCAAAGACTCACTGTCGTGCTCGAGTGCACAGCTTCAGGAGAGTAGTTGCGCTTATGGGTGTTTGTTCAAGTTGAAAAATGCTCCGAAGTGTGATATTCATGAAGGCAAGTTACATGTCTTTCATCTAAATGTCTACCTTGATTGTTACCCTGTTCTCGTCCTTGTTTCCTTTATGTGAAACCGCGGGTGTTGTGGACCAAGCCCGGGACAACACGTGGGGATGAAACGACAATAAAGACATGGTTGACCAAGGAGGTGTTGCCCTACCTAAACCCCAAGAAAGGGCAGTCGACACATTGTTCGATGCTGGTGCTGGATTCATACAGCAGGCACATAAATAAAAGGATGCTTCAAGTGTATCGAGCGCAGTGCATCACCCTTGTCATCATCCACGCGGGTTGTACCAGCCAGATTCAACCCCTGGATGTTTCGATCAACCGCTGCTTCAATGCAACGGTGCGCGCCCACTACTGCAGGTGATTCATGCAATATGGCATCAACTTGAGGACACCAAGAGGTGAGTTAATTAAATATCCAACCTCACCTTTACCATCTCCTCCCCTTCCACACTTATCCGAACCTTGTGTCCTACGCTTTCACAACTGTACTTACTCTGCGGTTGAATCTGCCCATCCCCCATCAGGGAACTTGAAGAGGCCTCCGCACGTGGTGCTGCAGTGGATTGCGGAGGCGTGGGAGCAAGTGCCACGTGACGTTATTGTCAAGGCATTTTAAACATGCGGGATCTCGAGCCACCCCGATGGGAACGAGAATCGCATGGTCATATCTCACTTGCGTGTGAGGAACATTACTGACGTGTCAGAAGACATGTCTCTGCAGAGGAGTACGTATGACAACACGCGCCTGCTTGGGTAGGAGGAGGAGGATTCGCAGGCCGACGGCGTTAGGGAAGTATGCGTGGCAACTGGGCTGGAGGTGCCCTACATAGAGACACCCTGTTACGGTGGAGCTTCGGCCAAGGCCGAACGCTTGGTGGAGCCATCTAGGATGGCCAAGCATGCTTAGAATGTCCCAGACTTAAGAGTGCAGGAGCCCTCTAGTGATAGTGCAGATGAAGAAGACGAGGGCGTATTTGAGGGTTACTAGGTAGAATTGGCATATCTCAATGTATGGCGTTGTACCTTGTAAACCCAAAAAAAACTGTTTAGAAGAACCCTTCCCTGTTTAGAATTGACAGTTTATAAGGCATATGTGTCTTAAGTCGTACACACCAGGCCTTTGAATAGGATTTGAGTTGCTATTTTCCATAAGGCCAACTTAGTTTCACTCTCTCTAAGGGTTTGATACCATCAATGATACCCGAGGTATTCTTTATGCACCATAGCTCATTACTCTTATCACGAGGGATCCTTATGAACTCCCTAATAACTAGTTTGATACCATCAATGTAATTACGAGTTGTTCCGTTGCACTATGTAATATCAAAGTCGCAACTCTTTTTCTCGTAAGGTTCTAAGAAAAAAGCACCCTGAAAAAAAAGGGTGCATAGTCAAACCCAGCCTTGTAGTAAGTGTTGTGAAAGTAAATCACCCTATTATCTTGAGGCCTGGGATACACACCCATAGGTGCCTTATAACCACAACACTCATTTAAAAGAATCTACCCCAAGTAAAGGCATATTGTTTTTAACTCGACACTAACTTCCATCCAGGGGAGGACGGCAATTGTGTTCGATATTCCCTGCGCATCCATACCCCTATCTGTAGAGTGTTTCAAGACAGTACCTGAGGGTGTATACCCGGGAGTTATTGGTACAAGGGCTTCAGCAAAAACTATCATATTTCTAAGCAAGCTGTGGTGAACCAGATATCCAGCATGGCGAGTGTAACCACCCACGAGTAGTGCGTGCTGTCAGCTGTCAAGTCAGGACGAGGAAGCGTGACAAGGGTCATTGGTGAGAAGATTTGAACAAGAATGAATGAACTATGAATGAAGTGAGTACATATAGGAAACCCTAATTGGGTTGTACCCCCTATGGGATACCCCACTATAGCCTACACAACAGCATAAGCTATATATATGTTCTGACACACCCCCATAGGCAAAGTGGGGGAGAACAAGGGGTCACAAGACCAGTCACGCAAAGCACAGCAAGCTCAGGGTGGATCACAAAGTCACCACACAGTCCGAGCACAACGACAAGGCCACAGGGCCAGTTCACATGCAGGAGTGCACATATATATATAGAGCTAGACAAGCAAGAGCAGGTATATATATGTGACAGTACAAGCAAGGTCAAGAGGAGAGCAAGTGAGGCAAGACAGGTACAAGACCCAGCTGAGTGCAGAAGCGCTGATGGTCACAAGGCGCAAGTGCCTTGGTGAAGATATCAGCAGTGTTGGCCTCAGAGGCCACGTACGCAAGTCGCAACTGACCACGCTGCTGCAGCTCACGAGCAAGAAAGTAACGGAGAGCAATGTGCTTCGTTCTGTGCTCCAAGCGCTGCTCTCGACACAAGGCCAGCATGGCCTTGTTATCTACGTACAGCACTGGAGGAGAACGAGGCGGCTCTCCAAGGTCAGTCAGCAGGTAGGTGAGCCAGCGAAGCTCCTGTGCAGCCATGGCCCCGGCGTAGATCTCAGCCTCACAACTGGAGCCGAGAACAGAGGACGAGCGAGTAGCCCGCCACGAGACAGAGCCGGAACCAAGACTGAAGGTGTAACCCTGCGACGACCGCTGCGTAGCCTGGTCGTCAGCCCAAGAAGCGTCCGCGTGCCCAGTGAGGACCACTGGACTCCGCCCTCCAAGCACTAGCCCCATGCCCGACGTACTGCACAAGTAGCGCAACACCCTCTTCGCTGCAGCCATGTGCTCTGGTCGGTGTCTCCCAGGAGCAACATAGCGTGCAAGAATGCTAAGAGGGTATGCAAGGTCAGGTCGTGTGCAGGTCATCAGGTACATGAGGCAGCCAACAAGCTCTGGGTACGGGCCACTCGACTCTACGGACTCATCCGAAGGCAGAGCTGAGAGCGAGTGGCGAGTAGACAGAGGAGTGGCCTGAGGCGAGGAGTACGTGAAGCCGAAGCGCTGAAGGACCTGCTGCACCATGTGTGACTGAGTCAAGGTAATGGTGCGGCGTGCTCTGTCCCGAGTGATCTGCAAGCCAAGGTAGCTGCGCAGTTCACCCACGTCTGTGCACGTGTGTCTCTTCTGCAGCTCGGACTTCACGTGGGCGAGTCCAGCAGTGTCAGCTGTGGCAAAGACCAAGTCGTCGACGTACACGAGGATGTAGAACGGCGGCAAAGAAGTGTCGGTGCGCAGAAACAACGACGGGTCAGCCGTAGAGGGAGCAAACCCAAGAGCCGCAAGCGTAGTCCTCAGTGTGTCGTGCCACTCACGCGGTGCCTGGCGGAGACCGTAGACTGGCCGTCGGAGGCTCCACTGGGTGCCAGTAGGGAAAGTCCCAGTGAAGCCAGGTGGACGGCGCAGCCAGATCTCCTCGTGCAGGCTACCCTGCAAGAAAGCAGTGCTGAAGTCAAGAGAGTGGAGCTCGTAGTCGCGCTGAGCGGCTATGTGCAGCAGCACCCGAAGAGTGGTCATCTTCGGGGTGGGAGAGAAGGTCTGAAAGTAGTCAACTCCCTGCCGCTGACTGAAGCCACGAGCGACGTACCGCGCCTTGAAGACAGGTGGAGAGCCCGGCGGCCGCTTCACCCTGAAGATCCACATGCCACTGACGATGTTCGCCCCAGGAGGGGGAACCGCGTCAACGTAGGTGCCTGTGGACTTCCAGGACGCCATCTCTGCATCCATAGCTGCCTGCCACTGAGAGGAGTAGGGACCCTCTACGGCCTCCGCGTAAGAGCGCGGAGTCGGGATGTCTAGTGCATCCGGGTCTCCCTCAGGGGCAAGTAGTACGGACGCGAGATGAGGTGAAGCAGCAGCCAGACACTGGAACTCCTCCTGCCTGTCCTCAAGGACGTCCGTGCCAAGAGCACACTCACCCCCGACGGACGGAGGACAGACAGACGCAGACTCAGCAACAAGACCGGCAGCGTAGTCTAGACGACAGCTAGCAGCAAAGTCGACGAGCTCAGCAACAAGAGCAGACGCAGCAGTGGACTCAAAAGAGGGGTCAGTGACGACAGTAGCAAGGAGACGTGTGACAGTAGGACTAGCAGCACGAAGAGAGTCGGACTCTGGGTCGGTAAGTGCAGGAAGGGAGGACTCAGGAGGAGAAGGCAAAGGGGCACGCAGAGGAGCAGTGGACGGACGCAAAGACATCCGGTGCGTGCCAGGGACAGGAGGAGGACGCTGACGCGAACCGCGACCACTAGCGCGAGCAGCACGAACAGGCGACGCAGGACGAGACGCAGGCTCACGACGCTCAGCAAGACCTCCAGTGGGACCAGTGTAAGGAGAGGGAGCAGGAAGTGGGGAGGCGGGCTCTAACTGGGACTGTGACTGAACAGGCTGTGGACACGCTGCAGGAGGAGAAAGACCAAGAACCTGCTGTAGGAGTGGAACGAAGTACGGCCGAGGCCGCGCGGCGACTCCAGACACAGCAGGGACAGCACCCTCAGCAGCAGCACCAGCGCCAACAGCACCTCCAGCTCCAGTACCTCCAGCAGCACCAGCAGTACCCGCAGCAGGACCACCGCCAGGAAGGACAGCAGCAGTCTCAGCACCAACACCCGCGGCAGCTCCAGCTCCAGGCGGACCCGAGGGCCCAGCAGCTCCGGGACCAGCGGCACAAGTACCCTCAGCAGCCGAAGGAGCTCCAGCTCCAGCAGTACGTCTCCAGCGGCGAGCAAACCACTCGCGCAGCTCCTGTGGAGAGAGGGGCTCCCGCCGAGGCGAAGCACCCGGAGAACCGCCAGGACCCGCACCGCCAGACGCCACAAGGGGAGGTCCAGTGGCCGCAGGCTCTGCAGCTCCAGGCTCAGTAGCTCCAGACGCAGCACCCCCTGGCTCAGCACCCCCAGTCACAGCACCCCCAGGCTCAGCACCCCCAGACTCCGCACCCCCAGGCTCAGCACCCCCAGTCGCAGTACCCCCAGGCTCAGCACCCCCAGACTCAGCACCCCCAGGCTCAGCACCCCCAGGCTCAGCACCCACGCTCGTAGCACCCCCAGAGTCAGCACCCCCAGGCTCAGCACCCGCAGCAGGACCAGAGTCACCAGCAACCTCGACCGGCTCGACTGCGTCTACCTGGGACACACCTGAAGGGGCAGGACCCTGAGGGGGAAGGGGGTCTACCGGGGGGGGACCTGGCACAAGGAAGTGCGGTGGCGGGGGGAGGGAAGGAGTGCGGTAGGGGAAGAGGCGGTAGAAGGGGACTGACTCGTCGAACGTGACGTCCTGGGAGGACAGAACACGACGAGAGGAGGGGTGGTAGAACTGCCACCCTGGGGCGTCAGGGGGGAAGCCGAGGAAGACACAGGGAGCAGCACGAGGGGACAGCTTGTCCGCAGACAAGTCGCGGACAAACGCCCGAGATCCCCAGACACGGAACGCAGACGCATCGCCAACCTTCCCCGTCCACAGCAGAGCTGGGGAGGTCTCCGGCCGGGAGACCCTGGGGTGAAGGTTGATCTGATGCGCCGCGTACCGAACCGCAAACGGCCACAGAAAATGGGGGGCAGCCGCATGCATCATGGACGTACGAGCGACGTCCATGACCATGCCAATGCGGCGCTCAGCAATCCCATTTTGCTGTGGAGAGTCCGGAAGCGTAAAGGTCTGGCGGATGCCTCGTGCACGACAGTAGGCTCGCAGAAGGCCAGAGGAGAACTCTCCACCTCGGTCAGAGTGCAGACGCAGAACAGGAAAGTCCGAGCCGAAGCTCCTCCTGAGCTGGAGACGAGCTGCGCGGATCCAGTCGATCAACACCTCAGTGACATCACCCTTGCTGCGCAAGGGGAAGACTGTGGTGTAACGCGAGTAGTCGTCAACCACCAGCAGGAAGTAGCGCTCGTGACCCTGCCCACGGACGCGGGCCGGGCCCCACACGTCCATGTGAAGCGTCTGCAGAGGAGCCTCTGTCGGGGGAAACTGGGAGGAGTGAGGGGCAGCCCGGAGCCGCCCCTCGACACAGGGGACACAGGAAGGTCCGGGTCCCGAAGGAAGGGGAGGGAGAGACCGGGGAAGACCAGAGACAAGGACACGGGAAGCCATGCCCCGAAGACGAGGCAAGGAGGGGTGGCCAAGACGGTGGTGCCACAGGAGAGTCTCCTGAGACAGGCGGCGACACGAGCAGGGGGCAGACTCAGGACCAGACCTGGACGCAGCAGCAAACACCTGACCCGACACAGCTACCTGGCCAGACGCAGGGACAGGAGGAGACTCAGTGGTCAGGGTGTAGAGACTCGACCCCGGCCGACGCGAAAACGTGGCCAGGTGTCGGCCTGTGCGGGCGTCCGAGCAGTGGGTCACCCGCTGACTCGCAGGAGTAAACTGGTGAACCCCCGCATCCTGCAGGTCAGCACCACTCACCAAGTTCGTCGAGAACGAGGGGAGGTACAGACCAGACAAGGTGCCCGAGGGGGCAGCCGGACACGGGAGGACAGTGGAGAAGTGAGAGAGGACAGGACCCCCAGAGGGGTCAGCCAGGGAGACTGCAACCGGCCGGCCAAGCGGCGTGAGTGTGGTGCGGTCTCGAAAGAAGGAGCGAGAAGCCCCTGAGTCAAGCGTGAAGGTGAGGGAGGCCGAAGCCGACGCAGTACCTGAGAGCGCAGCCTCACCAGTACCTGAGAGTGCAGACGCACTGGCACCTAGAGCAGCAGCCGCAGAAGTACCTGGCGCAGCAGTACCCACGCCCGGGTCGGGCGGGAAACACCGGTAACAGTCACCCTCCTCACTAATAGTCACAGCATACATGGCAGCAAGGATAGCATCAAAGTCAAGATCAAAGATAGCTACGCCAGCCCTAGACAGCTCTCCCCAACGGGGAATCTCACTGGCCTCGGGGAACTGCTGACGCCAAGCGTCCGTCAGGCGGCCAAAGCAGCGCTGGGTGGGGTGGGCACCCCCACACTGCTCACCCGCGCGGTCGCCGGAACGAAGGACGTAGGTGCACGGACCAAAACCCCCACCCCGCTGACGCTGCGTGTACCACTCACGGAGCTGCTGGGGCGGGGGGATGTCCCGCGAACGCTGCTGCTGCTGCTGCTGCTGCTGACGCTGGCCACCACCAGAGCCGCTACGCTGCGGGGCACCACCCCGACCAGCTCCACCCCCTCCGCCACCGCCGCCTCCACCTCCACCACCACCGCTGCCTCCGCTCCCACCGCTGCCGCCACCACCGCCTCCTCCTCCGCTGCTGCCACCGCCACCACCGCCCCCGCCACCACTCCCACCGCCACCCCCACTCCCTCCGCCGCCTCCACCGCCACCTCCACCGCCCCCGCCAGTTCCACCCGCGCCCTTGCCCCCCTTGCCCCTGCCAGGGCGGCGTCTCCCGCTAGGGGCAGACGCCGCGCAGACCGACTCAAGACCAAGCAGGTCGGCAGCAGCAGCAGAGGCAACAGAGGGCAGCAGGGGGGAAGGAGAACACCCCTCAAAGATGGGGGTGCGAGGGTCACCACGAGAGGCTCCTACAGCGACGATGCTCTTCTCCGCCGCCAGGAGGGACTTCTCGAGGAGGTCGACAGTGAGAGTGGTGGGACAGACTGAGAGGAAGTGGTCCCTGACTACGCGAAGGGAGTCAGGGAGGCGTGTGACTATGTAATAGAGAGTGATGTACATGGGGGGGGGGTTCTTGGCGCAGAACTCAGCAGGAAGGGCGGCGCGGTAGCGAGTGTCACTAGTGCGGAGGTGCGTAATGAGGTCAGCGACAGTGGGAAAGGCAGTAAGGTCAGGAAAGAGGTACGGTAGCATGAGGCGGCTCAGGGCAGCAGTGGCAGGGGAAGAGTAGCGCGCAACTACAGCGTCGTACAAGGTCTGAGCACTCTTGTACTGACTAAAGTGCGCGCGCTCAGTGGTAGGCAGGTGGCGACGCACAGCAAGACGTGCAGCAGCATCGCGGGTGGCCCACTGAGAGCGAACAGTGGGGTCAGCATCAGCAGCAGGGGCAGGAGAGGCGCCAGAGGTGAGGTCAAAGAGGGAAAGACCGTCCGCCCTATCGCACTGTAAGAACAGCTGCAGGTCGTCGACCCAGACCTCAAAGTCAATGGCTCGACCCTCAGCGTCAAAAGCGAGGACACTAGGGGTAGCCATGACGACGACAGTGTAGTAGTGCAAGCAGTAGGGGAAGGGCACGCAGTAACAGTGGTGCTGTGCTCACCAGGCAGGGCAGGTCGGGCGGCTCGGCAGTAGGGCGGCCCGGCAGCTGGGCGGCTCGGCGGCTCGGCTGCTGGGCGGCTCGGCTCCCGGGCGGCTCGGCGGCAGGGCGGCTCGGCGGCAGGGCGGCTCGGCGGCTCGGCTCCCGGGCGGCTCGGCGGCAGGGCGGCTCGGCGGCAGGGCGGCTCGGCTCCCGGGCGGCTCGGCTGCTCTGTTGCTGGGCGGCTCGGCTGCGCTGCTGCTGGGCGGCTCGGCCGCTGTAGAGGAGTGGCGGGGCCGCTGCAGAGAAGGGCGGCGGGGCCGCTTGATAGGGCGGCGGGGCCGCTGATGGGGCGGCGGGGCCGCGAGGAAGGGCGGCGGGGCCGCGCGATGGGGCGGCGGGGCCGCGAGGAAGGGCGGCGGGGCCGCTAGATAGGGCGGCGGGGCCGCGCGATGGGGCGGCGGGGCCGCGAGGAAGGGCGGCGGGGCCGCTAGGTAGGGCGGCGGGGCCTCGCGATGGGGCGGCGAGGCCGCGAGGTAGGGCGGCGGGGCCGCGCAATGGGGCGGCGAGGCCGCGAGTAAGGGCGGCGGGGCCGCTAGGTAGGGCGGCGGGGCCGCGCAATAGGGCGGCGAGGCCGCGAGGTAGGGCGGCGGGGCCGCTAGGTAGGGCGGCGGGGCCGCTAGGAGAGAGGCGGCGGGTCCGCGAAGACGGGCGGCGGGGCCGCTGAGACGAGTGGCGGGGCCGCAGTGAAGGGCCGCTAGGGCGGCTCGACGGAGTGAGGGCCCGGAGCGCGACTCGGGCTGAGCGCGCTTTGGGCAGGAAAAAAAAAAATCGATGTGGTGGGCCCTAAGCACAGTTCCCAAGGGGGAACCTGCTCGATACCATGAGAAGATTTGAACAAGAATGAATGAACTATGAATGAAGTGAGTACATATAGGAAACCCTAATTGGGTTGTACCCCCTATGGGATACCCCACTATAGCCTACACAACAGCATAAGCTATATATATGTTCTGACAATTGGCACAAATCTCTTAAATCCATGGAGTGGCAGCACCCTGAAATGCATAGAACAACACCAAAAGGAGGGTAGCAAATCACAGCACGAAGCAGGGAGATTAACCAAAGAGCATTCAGTCCAATGTAAAGACTTGCTTTTGTGTACCACCTCACATCATCAATGAAAATATAAGGATATTATTTATTGATGTTATTGATGCAAAGAATCTGGCATCGCCACCACCTGGTTAATCTTTGCTCTGCCCTAAATCATGTTTAGTCACTTGCTGTTGGAATTGTGTGCACTAGTGTGGAGATTGTGGTTCAACACGGTTCAGTTCTGAGCGATGTGGGTGTGACATGAGGTGAGCGACATGATGCTAAAGCACCACCCACCAGGAAACTTCCTCCTGAAGCGCCACCCACCTGGAAGCTTCCTTCTCAAAGGCCATGCCACGCACGTTGTCGCTCTTAAATAGCAGAAGGCAGGGCTTTCTGTCCTCTCTGGCCGCCCACGGGCCAAAGAAGGTCACTCGCCGCGCGTCCTGCATGTGCTGGCGCATGCTGGGCAGCAGGTGCAAGCCTGGGAGAGGCACGGGGTGCAGAGAGCACATGAGATGGCAAGAAGAGAAACATTTGGTAGCCAGAATGCATGGGCACATGAGACAGAAGTCAGGTGCGAGAATGAGACAGCAGTCAGGGCGTACGACTGTGGAACGAGGAGGAGTGCAATAGCATTCTAACATGAAAATAAAAGCTCACAAGAAACTGGAAAACGAATGGAGGTGCTATGGACGCATGCGCGTCGCTATAGCACGAGCATGCGAGTTGCTAGAGCACAAGCATGCGCGTTGCAAGAGCACAAGCATGCGCATTGCAAGAGCACAAGCATGCGCGTTGCAAGAGCACAAGCATGCGCATTGCAAGAGCACAAGCATGCGCGTTGCAAGAGCACAAGCATGCGCGTTGCAAGAGCACAAGCATGCGCGTTGCAAGAGCAAAAGCAAAGCCGTCACTGCCTCCACGCATATGCGTTTTGGCTTCATGCACGCACATGCCACTCTTCTGTAGTCCAGTGGTGAGTTCATTGAGGGGAGATCATGCAGGAAGGAGCTGTAGGCAACGAGTTGGAAGGGCGTGTCTGGGCGGCTCAGCACCGCGCCTCCCAGAAGACTCGTGTTGAACATCCACGCTGGCAGCACCTCGTGCATCGACCCCATGTGTGCCACGTACGTCAGATTGAAGGCAAACGCCCTGCCGCCCCTGGTGACGTTGAACCTGGGAGGGGAAACGGAAGGTGCAGCGCTCTTTGAGAGTGAAACCTAAGACCCATAATGGGACAGGAGAAGAAGAGAGCGAGGCTGCTGGCATGGTGCGTGAGGCATGGTGCAGGAGGCATGGTGCAGGAGGCATGGTGCAAGAGGCATGGTGCAAGAGGCATGGTGCAAGAGGCATGGTGCAAGAGGCATGGTGCAGGAGGCATGGTGCAGGAGGCATGGTGCAGGAGGCATGGTGCAGGAGGCATGGCGCAGGAGGCATGGCGCAAGAGGCATGGTGCAGGAGGCACGGTGCAGGAGGCACGGTGCAAGAGGCATGGTGCAAGAGGCATGGTGCAAGAGGAATGGTGCAAGAGGCATGGTGCAGGAGGCATGGTGCAGGAGGCATGGTGCAAGAGGCATGGTGCAGGAGGCATGGTGCAGGAGGCATGGTGCAAGAGGCATGGTGCAAGAGGCATGGTGCAAGAGGCATGGTGCAAGAGGCATGGTGCAAGAGGCATGGTGCAGGAGGCATGGTGCAGGAGGCATGGTGCAGGAGGCATGGGGCAGGAGGCATGGCGCAGGAGGCATGGTGCAGGAGGCATGGTGCAGGAGGCATGGTGCAGGAGGCATGGTGCAAGAGGCATGGTGCAAGAGGCATGGTGCAGGAGGCATGGTGCAGGAGGCATGGTGCAAGAGGCATGGTGCAAGAGGCATGGTGCAGGAGGCATGCATCTGTTCAACAATCTCAAGGGGACGAACCCTTTGCAGGGTGAGCCGTAGTACAAGGTGTCCGCTATATGGGGTCCGTGCATGGGCCTTTGCACAGGAGTCTGCACAGGCATCTGCACATGCATATGGGGTCCGCGGCTCACCTCGTGTGTATAAAGCCGTGGTAGGGCAAGCCATCCGCTATATAGGTTCCGCGCATGAGCATTTGCACAGGCATTTGCACATGCATATGGGCTCTGTGGCTCACCTCGTGTGTATAAAGCCGTTGTAGAGCGAGCCATAGAATATGGCATCCTGGTCCGCTATATAGGGTCCGCGCACATGCCTCTGAAAGAGCTGGTCGAATCCACTCTCCACGCTGTCATTGAAAGGGCTCGGCCCTTTTTGGGGAGTGGCATAGAAGCCGTGGACGCCCTTTTGGGGCCAGATACGGCCGCACCAGGGGCAGACAGGCAGATACGGCCGCACCACGGGCAGACAGGCAGACAAATGCCACATAGGTTGGTTTGAAGAGTGAAATGGGGTGGGCTGGGCACACAGAGGCGCGCATGAAAAGACAGTACAATTTAGTACAATTTAGTACAAGACAGTACAAGACAGAACAAGACAGAACAAGACAGAACAAGACAGAACAAGACAGAACAAGACAGAACAAGATAGAACAAGACATTCCTGGTACAGAGCATGCATGGTGTTGAGTGGCTACTGGCTTGCCTTCATGTCGACCTTCTCGGAGTCAACAAAGGCAGCACGTGATTGTGCGCGGAGGAAGACCTGCAGGAAGCCGAAGAAAAAGCGGATCTCTGAGTCGCCTGCCATAGGAGGGTTTGAGAAAGGGGGGGGTGACAAAGGAGGGGGTTCAAACAGAACTGCACAGGCAGCACATGGCATTACATGGGGAGGAAGACCTGGAGGAAGCCAAAGCAAAAGCGGATCTCTGAGTCGCCTGCCATACACGCATGCACAGAAGACAGGTGGGGAGGGAGGGGATGAAGGAGGGTGTGACAAAGGAGGGGTTCAAGCAGAGCACAGGCAGCACATGGCATACCCACCAGCAGCGCATGGCATACCCACGAGCAGCGCATGGCATACCCACGAGCACCCCCTACCCATCAACAGCACCCACGTACCCATAAGCAGCACACCCTACGCACCCATGAGCAGCACGTCCCACCCACCCATGAACAAAATGCGCTGCTTGCGGTGGAAGCACTGGAGGGCATCGGCCGGCTGAACGGACTTGAGGCGGCACGCGTGGGGGCGCCACTGCTGGTCCTTCCAGTAGCCCTCGTTGCCGGAGGAGAGCAGCAGGGCAGGCGTGCACCAAGGGAGGCTCTCTCTGCGCAGCAAAGAGACGGTTGGTGGAAAGAAGGGAGGGTTTGCCTCGACTTGACTGACTGATCTTGGCATTGGTTTGGTTTTGGTTTGGCTTTTGTTTGGTTTTGATAAAGGTTACTGCATGTCTACAACATTCTGCCTGCATGTCTACAACATTCTGCCTGCATGTCTACAGCCACTCGCTCTTCATTCTCCTCCCCGGTCTACTCTACTCTGAAGAGCTCGTTTCTTACTCCACCTTCTTGCCTTTTAATCAAGAGATGAGATGAGCCATCACACTTACCTAAGCGCGTCTGGAAAGTACTGCGGGGGGCTGGAGACCTGCAGCTTGTGAAGGGCCACGGGCCGATAGCTTCACGGGTGAGCGGTGATGTGATGCCGGGTCATGCACGGGCGGGAAAACATGAGGGTAGGCAATGTGTTGGTTGGTCGTTGTGAGGGGTGTGTGAGGGGATTGATGGTAGATTGATGGGAGATTTATGAGATAATGCTGGCTAATTCTGGGAGCTTTGGGTTAGAGGAAGGGAGGATTTGTGGGTTAGAGGTTGTATGGGAGGATTATGGGAGTTAGAGGAAGGTATGGTGATGGTGTGCGTATATATGCATGTGAAGATGTGTGTTGAGTGTGCGAGTACATGCATGCCAGCAAAGATAGAAGTATAGCAGAGGCATCACAGTGGAAACATGCACACATGCTCACACGCAGACATGCATGCGCGCATGCACACATGCTCACATCCAGACATGCATGCATGCACACACACACGCGTGCGCGCATGCACGGACACAAGCAGGGTTAACTGTTTTTGGGTTTTGGGTTCAGTGCCACTGCTGCCTGTGCATCGCCGCCCCTGCAGGACCTACTTTTGGAAGCCTTTGTTGTAAAATTTGCTGAGAGCAGTGCGCAGCTGACAGGCGTTGGTGGCGAGCAGATGCAGCGAGAGCACGTAGGGCCCGGGGACAGGCGCTGTGAAGCACACCTGGAGACACGTGGATCGCATAGGATTGCATCGCATGCATGGGAATGTGGTGGAATGCAGTGGAAGGCAGTGGAAGGCAGTGGAAGGCAGTGGAATGACCGTGCATCAATACAAAGGAAAGGACCATTTTGCAGCTAGAGCTACCGTAGTGTGCTAGCCTGTGGGTACATGTTTACCTCTTTGCACCCAGGATGTTTGAATACAAGGACCGTTGAGAGAGAAGAGAGGGTACCTCGTGTGAAGAGGAGGCGGGGCGGTACTTGACTTGAGCTGCCAGTCTCAAGTCGGTCCACCCGTTCAGAGCATCATCCCATGCCGGCGCCTCTGTCACTCTACCCGTTCTCCTGAAAAGTCTCCACCTCTTCTCCGCATCCTCCCCACCCACCCCGCTGTCGTTGCTGCTCCCACTGGTGCTGCAGTTGCCACCGCGGCTGCTGGCACTGCTGCTGCTGCCTCTGATGGTGCTGGTGGTGTTGGTATTGGTCATGGTGGCAGTGGAGGGTGATTCGGTCGAGAGAGAGGAAACAGCGCTGAGTGGTTCTGAGGAGCGGTTGGTGAGGGTGTCAAAGGCGAGTAGCGCCACGAAGAACGCACGCTGCCTGCAGCAGAAAGCAGAGGGCCGATGGAGTGGAGAGGAGCGATTGAGTGGAGAGGGGCGATGGAGTGGAGAGGAGCGATGGAGTGGAGAGGAGCGATAGATTCAAAGGTCGAAATGAAATAAAGGGGCTGTGGAGTGGAATGGGTGATGGAGTGCACGAGGTTGAGGAGGCGGAGGGAGATAGAGTGCGTATGGCAAGGGAAGATGGGAGTACCATGGCATGGCATGAGGGGGAAAGAGGGAGGGAGAGGAGCGGGAGAGAGGGAGGTGTGATGGACACAGCACCTGCAACCAACGTCGAATGCGTCTCCAGCTTCATCGAATGCTGCCACATACAACACCAGCAACAGGCACGACAGCAGCAGCAGCAGCAGCAGCAGCAGCAGCAGCAGCAGCAGCAGCAGCAGCAGCAGCAACACCAGCAACACCAGCAACAGCAGCGGCAGCAGCAACACCAGCAACACCAGCAACAGCAGCGGCAGCAGCAGCACCAGCAACAGCAGTGACAGCAGCGACAGGATGCAGAGACAGACCATGCAAGCCAAGCAAGTGCAAACCAATGCGTGGCATGGGTCATCATGCCATTGTTAGAAGTAGACAGAATGCTTTCTCAGGAGGCCTGGAACCATACATAGGAGTAAGATCGTGAGTAAATGGCAAGTGAAAAGGGTAGCTGTGTGCTGCGTGCTGTGTGCTTCGAGCCAAGCACCAAGGCACCACCTCCCTCCCACGCCCTTGCGACTACTCCCAGCTGTCAAGGATCAGCAGCTAGGCCCCAATCCCACAGCACCCACTGAAAGCACTTTCCTCCCCCCTTTCCGTCTCCCAAGCCCACCAGTCACGGAAAAGCACGTGCGCTGGTTGGCTAGAGAGTGTTCCGCCCCTGCGCCTTCCACCTCCACTCGTCCGAACCTCGCCGCTTCCGCGACGTTCCACCCTTCCCCAGCCCGCCGCTCCTCCTCCACCCCGCACTCCGCCTCCTCCCCCTCCTCTTCCCCACGCATCGGTTCTGGTTCTGCTGCCACCGCGTCCGGCTCTTTTTCCAATTCATTCTGCGCCATCCCCGTTACAGAGTCTCGTCTCCCCTTTTCCCGCAGTGCGGGCCTGACCTCCTTCTCGCTTCTAAGCAGTCCTGCTGCTTCTTCGAGCTGAGACAGCGGCGTCTGCGAGTGGAAGAGCCACACGGGCTGGCCGACAGTGACTGGAGGCCAGGGCGGAGATTAGGAGGAGAGCGCCACCGTGGCGGGAGATGGTGGATGCGGGAGTGGGGGGAAGCAGAACTTGGACCGCAACGCGATAAGAGGTGACAAGAGGCCATATGGGAAAGGTGTAGCGAAAAGCTGAACTTTTGATATTAAAGTCAGGTGCGGCACATTCGCTGCTGCACTCACGCGCTTCCATGTCCGGAGGCGAGTAGCTGAGCACGGCATGGACCAAGTAGCAGACGCACAGCAGCGCGCCGGGCAGCAGCAGGCCTGCCGCGGTGGTGGATGTGAACAGGTGCCGCTGCTCGAGATTCGCCGCTTCTGCCACGCCCTATCCAATGCTTATTAATATTACTACTAGTAGTAGAAGTAGTAGCACTGTTCTCGGACGTGATACGAGTCTATAGTAGGGTTAATGCTGGTGGGAACGGCAGGCCAGGGTAATTCAAATACCATTCCGAGATGAGTCTTTCCCCAAGCTGTTGTTGCGGTCTCTGCTGCTCTGGGGTGGATAGGAAGTACCGGTACACCCTGATTCGCGCTATCATGGATTCCAATATATATCCGTTCGTAAAACACACCGCGTCAAATTTGATGTTATCAACCCAGGTTATAGTCAACTTCGTATCAGTGCGTTCAAAAGAGGTGACTTACGTTTTAGGGCGCTCTGAGAACTCTTTGGAATGGCTGGCTAGGGTTTTATGGAAATATGAAGATTTTGGAACATCCCTTCACGAGTGCCACGTTCAAGGGACAAGAAGCAGCAGCTTACTTAATTGTTTGCTAATATCAAAGACCAAGGTGTACTAGATTCCGCGCCGCGTTTTCGGCGGGCGCGGGGGGAATTGCTCGTTCTGGGTGAGCTCCAACCGAACCTCCTTGTGCCTGCCTTCCGAACCTATTTTTTTTCGCTTGACTTCCGTTGAGTACACTGTAATTCAACTTTTGGGCTTCAAAGACGCGGTGCAACTATCATCTCCACTTTATAGTACAGTACAAGGATACGTGGCGAACATTCAAACACTGTAGTGGGCAGTTTACGTGTCGATCTGAAATGCGAGTGGTTGCGCAGCTCAATTTCTGGAAGATAATTTTGGGATCGATTTCCCGAAACCTGGCAGGTGCATTGCACAGTAATTGTTGACTTGACAGTTCACTCTGACCATTCGATTTTTCACAAACAATCGGAAATAGTTGCGATTTCGGCTTACGCGAACTGAAATCCAAATGATTGGTTCTCGATTCTGCATTTTTCTGACGTCACCAGAAGATGTTTGCATGTTTCACCAGATCAACTGTACTCTTGTTGCAGGTGATGGACGTTGAGAATATGAATGGCAAATCTGCAAACATTTCTTGGGCACGCACTAATTAGTCGAAAACTTTTACAAAATGTTGTTTTTATTTTAATGGAGGGGAGAAAGTTTTGCACCACTGTTTTTCCTCGGTTGTCTTTTTACTTTAACAAATTCTGTAACAGACAATCGACATCGATTGCTTCATCGATATAAATGGCCATGTAGCTAGAAAATTCCTTATAACATTCCGCCACTTTCATGTTGCATTCCGAGTTGTTACGAACAACCAACTTTGTAACAAGCGACCGCTTTGCGACGCTTCACGACCGTGGACAAACCTCTACATACCATACACTCTGCATTGTTTTGCCCGGACTTGTTCGGAACTCACTTGTTACGAGGTCTGGAATGTGACCTCATTGTATCGTTTGTCTTTTGTAATCACATTCTTGATAATCGTTTTGTCAGAACTATATTGTAGGCTGAAGTGGGGCACTCCTTATGGGGTACAGAACTGTTAGGTTTTGCCTATACAAACATTGTACTGTCTTGTTTCTAGTCATTATTCGTTCTTATTCTCACATGGTATTCTGAGCAGGTTCCCTAGTGGGAACGATTTTTTTTTTCAAGGGCCCACCACGATTCATCTTCCATGCCTTGCCCGAAGCGCGCTGCCGCGCCTTCCTGCCCTGTCGCGCGCCTCGCGCCTGCCTCACCTGCGCCGTCGAGCGTCTGCCCTACCGTCGCGGCCCTGCCGTCGCGGCCCTGCCCGTCGCGGCCCTGCCTAACCTGCCGCCCGTTGCGGCCCTGCTTTGCCGGCCGTCGCGGCCCTGTCCTGCCGCCCTTCGTCGCGGCCCTGCCCTGCCGCCCTACGTCGCGGCCCCTGACCTGCAGCCGCCGTCGCGGCCCCTGACCTGCCGCCCCTCGTCGCGCCACCCCCCTTCCCTGCAGCCGCCGTTGCGGCCCCTACCCTGCAGCAGCTGTCGCGCCCCCCCCCCCCCCCCCCCCTGCCCTGCGGCCGCCGCCGAGGCCCCGTGGCCTGCAGCAGCCGTCGCCCCTGCTGCCGCCGTTGCGGCCCTGCTGCCGCCGTCGAGCCTGCAGCCGCCGTTGCGACCGCCGCCGTCGTCGCCGCTGAGGCCCCGCCGTCGCACCTGCCCTGCTCGCCCCTGGTGAGCACCCACCCTAAGCGCGCCACCCGCGCCTGCTTGCGCGCCGTCCAGCCGAGCCGCGCCGCTCCGCCGGGTCGCAGTCGCCCGGCCGAGCCGCGCCGCCCAGCCGAGCCGCGCCGCACTGCCCTACTGAGCCGCTCTGCTCCTCCTACTGCTGCTGCTGCTGCTATTTCTGCTGCTACTGCTGCTCCTGCTGTCATGGCTAACCCTTCGATGATGAGGGTCGAGCAGTTGATTTCGAGGTTTGGGTCGATGATCTGCAGCTGTTTCTGCAGTGCGATTCTAGGGACGGAGTCTCACTGTTCGATCACACATCCGGCGTCTCTGTTGCACCTGCTGCCGATGCTGATAGTGCAGTCCACTCGCAGTGGACCACGCGCGATGCTGCTGCTCGTCTTGCTATTCATAGTCACCTGCCGTCTGCTGAGCGCGCGCACTTTAGCCAGTACAAGACCGCTAAGACTCTGTACGACGCTGTTGTTGCGCGCTACTCCTCCCCTGCCACTGCCGCCCTTAGCCGCCTCATGCTGCCGTACCTGTTCCCTGACCTAGTCGCTTTTGTCACAGTCGCTGACCTCATTACGCACCTTCGCACTAGTGACACCCGCTACCGCGCTGCGCTTCCCTCCGAGTTCTGCGCCAAGAACCCCCCCCTTCTGTACATCACTCTCTACTACCTCGTCACCCGGCTCCGTGACTCCCTTCGCTCGGTCAGGGACCACTTCCTCTCCCTCTGCCCCACCACGCTCACCGTTGACCTCCTCGAGGAGCGCCTCCTTGCAGCTGAGAAGAGTATAGTCGCTGTAGGATCCTCTTGTGGTGACCCTCGTGCCCCTTTCTTTAAGGGGTGCTCCCCCGTCCCCCTTTTGCCCTCTGTTGCCTCTGCTGCTGCTGTCAACCTCGTTGGCACCGAGTCGGTCGGCGCTGCGTCTGCTCCTAGTGGGAAGCGCCGCAACGGCAGGAGCAAGGGGGGCAAGGGTGCTGGAGGAGACGGCGAGGGCGGCGGTGGTGGCGGTGGAGGTGGCGGAGGGGGTGGGGGTGGAGGTGGGGGTGGTGGCGGGAGTGGGGACTTCGGTGGCGGTGGTGGAGGTGGAGGCAGCGCCGGCAGCGGCAGTGGGGGTGGCGGCGGCGGTGGTGCGGGTCGGGGTGGCGCTGTGCAGCGGGGAGGCTTTGGCGGTGGCCAGCGTCAGCAGCAGCAGCGTTCTCGTGAGACCCTGTCGCCCCAGCAGCTTCGTGAGTGGTACGCTGTGCGTGGGAGGTCTGGGGGTGCTGGTCCCTGCGCTTACGTGCTCCGCACTGGCGAGCGCAGTGGGGAGACGTGCGGAGGGCCGCACGCCACGCACCGCTGTTTCGGCCGCCTGACTGACGCCTAGCGTGCACAGTTTCCTGGCTCCACTGAGCTCTCTCGCTGGGGTGATCTACTTAAGTCGGGGGTTGCTATCTTCGATCTTGATTATGATGCTATCCTTGCTGCTATGTATGCTGTGACTATTAGTGCTGAGGGTGACTGTTACCTGTGTGTTCCGCCCGACCCATGCATTGAGGCTGCTGCTCTAGGTGCTAGTGAGTCTGCTGCTCCAGGTGCTGGTGAGTCTGCTCTCTCAGGCACCGCGTCAGCTCAGGTCTTGCACACTTTCACCCTGGACTCGGGTGCTTCCTGCTCTTTCTTTCGCGACTGCACCACACTCTCGCCGCTCAGTTGGCCAGTGGCAGTCTCTCTGGCTGACCCCTCTGGGGGTCCGGTCCTTGCACACTCCTCCACGGTTCTGCCGTGTCCGGCGGTCCCGTCTGGCTCTTAGTCTGGCCTCCACCTCCCCTCGTTCTCCACGAACTTGGTGAGTGGAGCTGACCTTGAGGACGCGTGGGTTGACCAGTTCACTCCTGGAGGTCAGCGGGTGACCCACTGTTCGTGTACTCGGACGGGCCGGCACCTGGCCACGTTCACCCGTCAGCCTGGGTCGAGCCTGTACACCCTGACTACCGTGTCTCCTCCGGTTGCTAAGTCTGGTCAGGTAGCCGCGTCGGGTCAGGTGTTTGCTGCAGCGTCCCGGTCTGGTCCTGAGTCTGCCCCCTGCTCGTGTCGCCTCCTGTCTCACCAGACTCTCCTCTGGCACCACTGCCTTGGTCACCCCTCCCTGCCTCATCTTCGAGGCATGACCTCCCGTGTCCTTGTCACTGGTCTTCCCCGGTCTCACCCTCCCCTTCCCCCGGGGCCTGCCCCTACCTGCGTTCCTTACGTCGAGGGGCGGCAGCGCGCCGCTCCTCACTCCTCCGAGTTCCCTCCGACGGAGGCTCCCCTGCAGACTCTTCACATGGACATGTAGGGCCCAGCCCACGTCCGTGGACAGGGTCACGAGCGCTACTTTCTGCTGGTCGTTGATGACTACTCGCGTTACACCACAGTCTTCCCCTTGCGCCGCAAGGTGAGGTCACTGAGGTGTTGATCGATTGGATCCGCGCTGCCCGTCGTGAGCACAGCGAGAGTTTCGGCTCGGACCTTCTTGTTCTGCGTCTGCACTCTGACAGAGGTGGAGAGTTTTCCTCCGACCTTCTGCGAGCCTTCTGTCGTGCGGAGGGCATCCGCCAGACGTTCACGCTTCCGGCCTCTCCGCAGCAAAATGGGATTGCTGAGTGCCACATTGGCATGGTCATGGACGTTGCTCGTACGTCCATGATCCATGCGGCTGCTCCCCATTTTCTGTGGCCGTTCGCGATTCAGTACGCTGCGCATCAGCTCAACCTCCAGCCCCGGGTCTCCATGCCGGAGACCACACCTACTCTACGGTGGACGGGGAAGGTTGGCGATGCATCTGCGTTCCGTGTCTGGGGATCTCGAGCTTTCGTCCGCGACTTGTCTGCGGACAAGCTGTCCTCCCCTGTTGTTCCCTGCGTCTTCCTTGGCTTCCCCCCTCAGGGTCCTGCCCCCTCAGGTGTGTCCCAGGTAGACGCAGTCAAGCCTGTCGAGGTAGCCGTTGACTCTGGTGCTGCTAGGGGTGCTGAGCCTGCGGGTGCCGGGTCTTGGGGTGCTGAGCCTGAGCGTGCGGAGCCTGGGGGTGCTGAGTCTGGGGGTGCTGAGCCTGGGGATGCTGAGCCTGGGGTTGCTGAGTCTAGGGGTGCGGAGCCTGAGGGTGCTGAGCCTACGCGTGTGGAGTCTGGAGGTGCTGCACCTGGAGGTCCTTCGGGTGCTTCGTCCCGACGGGAGCCGCTCTCTCCTCAGCAGCTGCGCGAGTGGTTTGCTCGGCGCTGGAGCCGTGCTGCTGGAGCTGGTGGTGCTACGGGCGCTGGAGGTCCTACTGCTGCTGGAGCTGCTGGAGGTTCTGGAGCCACTGGTCCCGGAGGTGCTCGTACTAGAGGTACTGGAGCTACTGGGCCTGGTGGTGCTGCTGGAGCTGGAGCTGCTGGAGGTGCTGGAGCTGGCGGTGCTGCTGGCGCAGGTGCTGCTGGAGGTGCTGGAGCTGGCGCTACTGGAGCTGCTGGGGCTTCTGGGGGTCCTGCTGGAGCTGGAGCTGCTGGAGGTGCTGGAGCTGATGGTGCTGCTGGACCCGGTGCTCCTGTGGGTGCTGGAGTTGGCGCTTCAGGAGCTGCTGGAGGTGCTGCTGGAGCTGGTGGTGCTGCTGGAGTTAGAGCTGCCGCTGGGGGTGCTGGTGCTGTCCTTGCTGGTTCTGGAGGCACTGCACGGCCGCGGCCGTACTTCGTTCCGCTCCTTCAGCAGGTTCTTGGTCTCCCGCCTTCTACTGGTCCTGCTCCTTCCCTATAGTGTCCACCGCCTGTCCAGTCCCAGTCACAGTTACAGCCCGCCTCTCCACTGCCTGCTCCTTCTCCTTACACTGGTCCGACCGGAGGTCTTGCTGAGCGTCGTGAGCCTGAGTCTCGTCCTGCGTCGCCTGTTCGTGCTGCTCGCACTAGTCGTCGTGATTCGTGTCAGCGTCCTCCTCAAGTCCCTGGCACGCACCAGATGGCTCTGCCTCCGTCCACTGCTCCGCAGCGTGTCCCTCTACCGTCTCCTCCTGCGTCCTCTCTTCCTGCCCTTGCTGACCCAGAGTCTGACTCCCTTCGTGCTGCTAGTCCTACTGACACGTGTCTCCTGGCCACTGTTGTCAGTGACCCTTCCTTTGAGTCCACTGCGGCGTCTGCCTTAGTTGCTGAGCTTGTCGACTTTGCTGCTCACTGTCGTCTAGACTATGCCGCTAGTCTTGTTACTGAGTCTGAGTCTGTCTGTCCTCCGTCCGTCGGGGGTGAGTGTGCTCTTAGCATGGACGTCCTTGAGGACACGCAGGAGGAGTTCCAGTGTTTTGCTGCTGCTTTACCTCATCTCGTGTCCATGCTGCTTGCCCCTGAGGGAGACCTGGATGCACCAGACATCCCGACCCCGCGCTCTTACACAGAGGCGATAGATGGTCCCTACTCCTCTCAGTGGCAGACAACCATGGACGCAGAGATG
Organism: Closterium sp. Naga37s-1; assembly: GCA_947471745.1. Classification (NCBI taxonomy): domain Eukaryota; kingdom Viridiplantae; phylum Streptophyta; class Zygnematophyceae; order Desmidiales; family Closteriaceae; genus Closterium; species Closterium sp. Naga37s-1. Next base: position 5,603,232 of record CANJKZ010000056.1, on the reverse strand, counting down.
GCTTCCTGGAAGTCCACAGGCACCTACGTCGACGAGGTTCCCCCACCAGGGGCGAACATTGTCGATGGCATGTGGATTTTCAGGGTGAAGCGGCCGCCGGGTTCTCCGCCTGTCTTCAAGGCGCGTTACGTGGCTCGAGGCTTCAGTCAGCGGCAGGGAGTTGACTACTTTCAGACCTTCTCTCTCACCCCGAAGATGACCACTCTTTGGATACTGCTGCACGTCGCTGCTCAGCGTGACTACGAGCTTCACTCTCTTGACTTCAGCACAGCCTTTCTACAGGGCAGCCTGCACGAGGAGATCTGGCTGCGCCGCCCACCTGGCTTCACTGGGTCGTTTCCTCCTGGTACCCAGTGGAGCCTCCGGCGGCCAGTCTACGGTCTCCGCCAGGCGCCCCGTGAGTGGCACGACACACTGAGGACTACGCTCGCGGCTCTTGGGTTTGCTCCTTCCACTGCTGACCCGTCGCTGTTTCTCCGCACCGACACTACTCTGCCGCCGTTCTACATCCTCATGTATGTCGACGACTTGGTCTTTGCCACTGCTGACACTGCTGGACTGGCCCACGTGAAGTCGGAGCTGCAGAAGAGACACACGTGCACAGACCTGTGTGAACTGCGCAGCTATCTTGGCTTGCAGATCACCCGGGACAGAGCATGGCGCACCATTATCTTGACTCAGCCACACATGGTGCAGCAGGTCCTTCAGCGCTTCAACTTCACGTACTCCTCGCCTCAAGCCACTCCTCTATCTACTCGCCACTCGCTCTCAGCTCTGCCTTCGGATGAGTCCGTAGAGCCGAGTGGCCCGTACCCAGAGCTTGTTGACTGCCTTATGTACCTGATGACCTGCACTCGACCTGACTTGGCATACCCTCTTAGCATCTTGGCACGCTATGTTGCTCCTGGGAGACACCGACAGAGCACATGGCTGCAGCGAAGAGGGTGTTGCGCTACCTGTGCAGTACGTCGGGCATGGGGCTAGTGCTTGGAGGACGGGCTCGAGTTGTCCTCACTGGTCACGCAGACGCTTCTTGGGTTGACGACTTGGCTACGCAGCGGTCGTCACAGGGTTACACCTTCAGCCTTGGTTCGTGGCGGTCTACCCGCTTGTCTTCTGTTCTCAGCTCCAGTTGTGAAGATGAGATCTACGCAGGGGCCATGGCTGCACAGGAGTTACGCTGGCTCACCTACCGACTGACCGACTTGGGAGAGGCGCCTCGTTTCTCCTCCAGTTCTGTACGTCGACAACAAGGCCATGCTGGCCTTGTGTCAGGAGCACAGACTGGAGCACAGAACGAAGCACATCGCTCTGCGCTACTTCCTTGCTCGAGAGTTGCAGCATCGTGGTCAGCTTCGTCTTGCTTACGTGGCCATTCGGGCCAACACTGCTGATATCTTTACCAAGGCACTTCAGCCTTGTGATCATCAGCGTTTCTGTACTATGTTAGGTCTTGTGCCTACCTGGCCTCACTTGCTTACCTCTTGACTTTGTTTGTACTGTGATCTATATATACCTGCACCTGCTTGCTTACCCTTGCTAGGTTGAGATCACTGTCTTGCTTGTTCACCTTGATTTATAATCCTGCATGTGAACTGGCCTTGTGGCCTTGTACTTGTGCTCAGATTGTGTGGTGACATTGTGATCCACCCTGAGCTTGACCTTGCCTTGTTCTCTTGTTTGTCCCCCACTTTGCCTATGGGGGTGTGTCAGAACTATATTGTAGGCTGTAGTGGGGAACTTCTTATGGGGTACAGAACTGTTAGGTTTTGCATATACAAACCTTGTACTGTCTTGTTTCTAGTCATGATTCGTTCTTATTCTCACACGTTTTCCACGCACTCTATTAATTCATTCATAACACTTTTCATTTTGTTCAACGTTATAGGGATATCTCATCCATGCGTTAGGCCAGTAGGCCTAAGTTCGCTAAAGAATGATTGTTTACAGCTATTGGGATCTAGAAGGCTCTATACACCGATAAACACACACTTAATAATCTCCACGGAGTCACCTCCAAGGGTCCTTGGGTGCCTGGTAAACCAGCCCCTATCCAAGGGTCCGTGTTTGTAGAGAGAATTACTAAGTAATTCGTTAATCGAGAGTACTAGAGTAGTCTCACTCAGAGTTTCGCAGCATTGACGATCGATTGGGTCATGTGCAGAAAAGGCTCTTCACGTCAATACGTTGATAGAGCAAGTTAACTCGCCAAAGAAATTCAGAAAATATTTTCACTAGAAAGCATTGAGAACAATCAAGCACAAGCGCACGTTTTATATTTCGTCTCACATACAAGCAAAGGAAAATAGCGAAACAGTTATTTAACTGCATTCTAGAATTTCGCCTTGCTGTCTTGGAAAACGGTTGCTCAACTCTATGCGAATTTGGCTTGATTCTCCTCTTGAAAATACCTGTCTTCAAATTCCACATATGACAATTACCTTTTGGACTCAAATGAGTGCACTCATGAGTTCCAATGTAGCTCCAATTTGGCACTCATGAATTTCATGCGAGCAAACAGTTGTAAAAAGGTTTTTACCGTTGAGAAAACGGAATTACCATTTTGTACCTGCGTCGAAATAATTCCGCAAAGCGGTGTGACTTTCGTGCGCAATTTCTTGTTCCGTGAGTCAACTCCGAAAACAGTTTTTCAACTGTAAATTCCGAGCACCCTTCGGAATCCCGCAGAACCCACTCGAAACACACGCGCATCCCTCAGGTGCGCAATCATGCACAACCAGACAAACTGGTCGTGTTGTACTGCGCATGGGCAGGGCGATCATTCGCCCTGTCCTGTTGAGATTGTGGGCCCTGCCACGCTCGCAACAGTGCGCGAGCACACGCTCGGGCCCTCAGGGCCCACACGCGAAATCAGGACCAAACGCGCGGTCAAGATTTCGCGTGCTTGACCAGCGCGAAAGTCAACAGCACCCCCTTTGACGAGTCAAAGTATCGAGCTCCACAGAAACCTCCCACGGTACACCTCCCGCTCGCATGGGACACGCATGAAACATGAAAAACAAATGGGACTTTCATGGGAAGCTAATTTGAGGCTCATTTGAGCTTCGTGAGAGCTTTCATTTGAGCTTTCATGAGAGCTTCATTTGAGCGCGTCATGGGAGCCTCATTTGAGTGCTTCATGAGAGCTTCATTTGAGCGCATCATGTGAGCCTCATTTGAGCGCTTCATGAGAACAAAAAAAACGAAAATGAAATGCACAAACACAAAATGCAATTACAAGTGAAAACTAAACACACAAAATGAGAAGACGAGTGCGCACAGAACACACACAAAATGCGCACACACAAAATTCAAAATGAAATGCACATCTCAGACGACACAAATTACCTTCAAACAAAACTCCCCCATTTTCCATTACCGTCGGCGAATAGGCGGTAGGTTGCCGTGCAAACCATGTATTGCACTCAACAATAATGGGGTCGAATAAGTCAAGGATGAAACGCGGCGGAAGACTTTGGCGAAGAAGGTGTTTGCAAAATAGGTGTTGAGTTACTGCGTTAGAATTGAATGAAAATTTGTTGTTATTGTCGAATACAAGCAAGGTTTACATAGCATGCAAGAAAAATAGTTGGAAAGTACTTCGTGGGAGTGGGATTTATAAGGTAAGAAAAGTAGAGTGCCATGTAGCACATGAGAAACTGAACGAGAATGGATTGACTAAGGGAAAGTTGGGTACAAATGTAAACCCTAGAAAACTGTACCCCATATGTGCTACCCCACTATAGCCTACAGTAGCTATGTCATATAAATCTGACACACCCCCATAGGCAAAGTGGGGGAGAACAAGGGGTCACAAGACCAGTCAAGCAAAGCAAAGCAAGCTCAGGGTGGATCACAAAGTCACCACACATTCCGAGCACAAGTTCAAGGCCACAAGGCCAGTTCACATGCAGGATTACATATATATATAAGGCTAGACAAGCAAGAGCAGGTGTATATATATATATGCAAAAGTACAAACAAGGTCAAGGGGTGAGCAAGTGAGGCAAGGTAGGCACAAGACCCAGCTGAGTACAGAAGCGCTGATGATCACAAGGCGCAAGTGCCTTGGTGAAGATATCAGCAGTGTTGGCCTGAGAGGCCACGTACGCAAGCCGCAGCTGACCACGCTGCTGTAGCTCACGAGCAAGGAAGTAGCGGAGAGCAATGTGCTTCGTTCTGTGCTCCAGTCTCTGCTCTCGACACAATGCCAGCATGGCCTTGTTGTCTACGTACAGCACTGGAGGAGAACGAGGCGGCTCTCCGAGGTCAGTCAGCAGGTAGGTGAGCCAGCGAAGCTCCTGTGCAGCCATGGCCCCGGCGTAGATCTCAGCCTCACAACTGGAGCCTAGAACAGAAGACGAGCGGGTAGCCCGCCACGAAACAGAGCCGGAACCAAGGCTGAAGGTGTAACCCTGTGACGACCGCTGCGTAGCCTGGTCGTCAGCCCAAGAAGCGTCTGCGTGCCCAGTGAGTACCACTGGACTCTGCCCTCCAAGCACAAGCCCCATGCCCGACGTACTGCACAAGTAACGCAACACCCTCTTCGCTGCAGCCATGTGCTCCGGTCTGTGTCTCCCAGGAGCAACATAGCGTGCGAGAATGCTAAGAGGGTATGCGAGGTCAGGTCGTGTGTAGGTCATCAGGTACATGAGGCAGCCAACAAGCTCTGGGTACGGGCCACTCGACTCTACGGACTCATCCGAAGGCAGAGCTGAGAGCGAGTGGCGAGTAGGCAGAGGAGTGGCCTGAGGCGAGGAGTACGTGAAGCCGAAGCGCTGAAGGACCTGCTGCACCATGTGTGACTGAGTCAGGGTAATGGTGCGGCGTGCTCTGTCCCGGGTGATCTGCAAGCCAAGGTAGCTGCGCAGTTCACCCAGGTCTGTGCACGTGTGTCTCTTCTGCAGCTCGGACTTCACGTGGGCGAGTCCAGCAGTGTCAGCTGTGGCAAAGACCAAGTCGTCGACGTACACGAGGATGTAGAACGGCGGCAAAGAAGTGTCGGTGCGCAGAAACAGCGACGGGTCGGCAGTAGAGGGAGCAAACCCAAGAGCCGCAAGTGTAGTCCTCAGTGTGTCGTGCCACTCACGCGGTGCCTGGCGGAGACCGTAGACTGGCCGCCGGAGGCTCCACTGGGTGCCAGGAGGAAAAAACCCAGTGAAGCCAGGTGGGCGACGCAGCCAGATCTCCTCGTGCAGGCTGCCCTGCAAGAAAGCAGTGCTGAAGTCAAGAGAGTGCAGCTCGTAGTCGCGGTGAGCAGCTATGTGCAGCAGTACCCGAAGAGTGGTCATCTTCGGGGTGGGAGAGAAGGTCTGAAAGTAGTCAACTCCCTGCCGCTGACTGAAGCCACGAGCCACGTAACGCGCCTTGAAGACAGGCGGAGAACCCGGCGGTCGCTTCACCCTGAAAATCCACATGCCACTGACGATGTTCGCCCCAGGCGGGGGAACCTCGTCAACGTAGGTGCCTGTGGACTTCCAGGAAGCCATCTCTGTGTCCATAGCTGCCTGCCACTGAGAGGAGTAGGGACCCTCTATCGCCTCCGCGTAAGAGCGCGGAGTCGGGATGTCAAGTGCATCCGGGTCTCCCTCAGGGGTAAGCAGTACGGACACGAGATGAGGTGAAGCAGCAGCCAAACACTGGAACTCCTCCTGCCTGTCCTCAAGGACGTCCGTGCCAAGGGCACACTTACCCCCGACGGACGGAGGACAGACAGACTCAGACTCAACGACAAGACTAGCAGCGTAGTCTAGACGACAGCGAGCAGCAAAGTCGACGAGCTCAGCAACTAGGGCAGACGCAGCAGTGGACTCAAAGGAAGGGTCAGTGACAACAGTAGCAAGGAGACGCGTGACAGTAGGACTGGCAGCACGAAGAGAGTCCGACTCCGGGTCGGGAAGAGCAGGAAGAGAGGACTCAGGAGGAGAAGGCAAAGGGGCACGCAGAGGAGCAGTGGACGGACGCAGAGACATCCGGTGCGTGCCAGGGACAGGAGGAGGACGCTGACGCGAACCACGTCCACTAGTGCGAGCAAGACGGACAGGCGACGCAGGGCGAGACGCAGGCTCACGACGCTCAGCCAGACCTCCAGTAGGACCAGTGTAGGGAGAAGGAGCGGGCAGTGGGGAGGCCGGCTGTAACTGTAACTGTGACGGGACAGGCTGTGGACACTCTAAGGGAGGAGGAGGACCAGTAGAAGGCGGGAGACCAAGAACCTGCTGAAGGAGCGGAACGAAGTACGGCCGAGGCCGCACGGCGACTCCAGACACAGCAGGGACAGCACCAGTACCCCCCCCGCATCCTGTAGGTCAGCACCACTCACCAAGTTCGTAGAGAACGAGGGGAGGTAAAGACCAGACAGGGTGCCAGAGGGGGCCGCCGGACACGGGAGGACAGTGGAGAAGTGAGCAAGGACAGGACCCCCAGAGGGGTCTGCCAGAGAGACTGCAACTGGCCGGCCAAGCGGCGTGAGGGTGGTGCGGTCTCGAAAGAAGGAGCGAGAAGCCCCCGAGTCAAGGGTGAAGGTGTGGGAGGCCGAAGCCGACGCAGTACCTGAGAGAGCAGACTCACCAGCACCTGAGGGAGCAGACGCACGAGCACCTAGAGCAGCAGCCTCGCTAGCACCTAGAGCAGCAGCCTCACCAGTACCTAGAGCAGCAGTCTCAATGCCCGGGTCGTGCGGAAAGCACCGGTAACAGTCACCCTCATCACTAATAGTCACAGCATACATGGCAGCAAGAATAGCATCAAAGTCAAGGTCAAAGACAGCTACACCCGCCCTAGACAGCTCGCCCCAGCGGGGGATCTCAGTGGCCTCAGGGAACTGGTGACACCAAGCGTCCGTCAGGCGGCCAAAGCAGCGCTGGGTGGAGTGCGCACCCCCGCACTGCTCACCCGCGCGGTCGCCGGTGCGTAGGACGTAGGTGCACGGACCAGTACCCCCACCCCGCTGGCGTGCAGCGTACCACTCACGGAGCTGCTGAGGGGGGGGGATGTCACGAGTGCGCTGCTGCCGCTGCTGCTGCTGCTGCTGGCGCTGACCACCACCGGAGCCGACCCTCTGCGCAGCGCCACCCCGACCAGCTCCACCTCCTCCGCCGCCGCCTCCTCCACCGCCGCCACCTCCGCCACCTCCGCTCCCACCGCCACCGCCGCCGCCGCCTCCGCCTCCACTGCCGCCACCGACACCTCCACCCCCGCCACCACTCCCACCACCACCCCCACCCCCTCCACTGCCGCCACCGCCACCTCCGCCACCCCCGCCAGCCCCTCCAGCACCCTTGCCCCCCTTGCCCTTGCCGGTGCGGCGTCTCCCGCTCGGGGCAGACGCAGCGCCGACTGACTCGAAACCAACGAGGCCGGCCGCAGCAGAAGAGGCAACAGAGGGCAAAAGGGGGGAGGGGGAACACCCCTCAAAGACGGGGATGCGAGGGTCACCACGAGAGGCTCCTACAGCGACTATGCTCTTCTCTGCTGCTAGGAGGGCCTTCTCGAGGAGGTCAACGGTGAGAGTGGTGGGGCAAACTGAGAGGAAGTGGTCCCTGACTACGCGAAGGGAGTCAGGGAGCCGGGTGACTATGTAGTAGAGGGTGATGTACATGGGGGGGGGGGTCTTGGCGCAGAACTCAGCAGGAAGCGCAGCGCGGTAGCGAGTGTCACTAGTGCGGAGGTGCGTAATGAGGTCAGCGACTGTGGGAAAGGCAGCAAGGTCAGGGAAGAGGTACGGTAGCATGAGGCGGCTCAGTGCAGCAGTGGCAGGGGAGGAGTAGCGCGCAACTACAGCGTCGTACAAGGTGTGAGCACTCTTGTACTGGCTAAAGTGTGTTATAGTCACAATAGGCTTGAATGTGCCTAAAACGAAAGATAGAGAGCACAGACGGATTTCTGCACAGCGGCTTCAAACGTTGATAGCGTTCTGCTCACAGCTGCAAATGACCTGATTCAAATTGGATCTGGAGCGTCTTCACGTCGTCTACAATTAGCAATTTAGATTGCACGATTTGATAAAGAATTGACGACACAGCGTCGGTTTGAACGAACGGTACTATGGTAGCCACTATAGTCTTAGAACACAAGATAGGAAGAGTTACGAGTTGGGAATGACTCCCAGCTCCTACAAACCCCAAGAGCCGAGGTACAGTGATGTGGAACAGTGCCACAATGTCCCCAACCACGAAGGGTCTCGAAACTACCCTTCAATAGGGCCTACACCAAGTGAAATGTTACACTACACAAAGTAATGTAACTATCTTCAATATCTTGAGGTGTACCCTTTTGGCGAGCTTCGAAATCACTTGAGGCTTGACACCAAGGCTCGGGCTCTTCATCACAAACTCATCCTTGAGTTCTTGATGGGTCTGCTGCACACACCTGCGACACGCCGAACGTTCGACACAGGACAAAATAGAAACCGCGCACGACAAAATAGAAACCGCGCGCGAGACACAAACGACCGCGTAACACGCGTCTAGCGATAACTCGCTATTGACTCGACACACACACTCGACATCATGACTCAACATTCACACACAATTATAAGCATGAAATATATATTATCCCATGCCCTCATACCATTCCATACACACACACATTCACGCACACGGACAACAAGCCGAGTGCAAACCGTAGGGTTGCACCAACAAACTCCCCCTCGGATTGTTGGCCTTAGGATATGTTGCTCTCTCAGTTCAGAGCCATCCCAGCCAGCTTGCAACACTTCCAATGCTGCTGCTCCACCAGCCTCTTGGTCATCATGTCAGCCGGCTGCCCCGTGGTCTTCACGTAGCGCAACTCAACTTCACCCGCGGTTACCATGCTCCTCGTCCAATGCCACTTCACCCTCATGTGCTTCGTGAGTCCATGCAACACAGGGTTCTTAGCAAGAGCAATGGCACCCTGGCTGTCACAGTACAGTGGGGTAGGTCCTTGCTGCTCCTCCCCCAATTCAGCCAACAAACGCCGCTGCCACACAATCTCCCGTACGGCACGGAAGAGTGCCATGTACTCGGACTCCACCGAGCTCAAAGCTTGGTCAACCTGCTTCTTGCTCTCCCAAGCAGTTGGGCCTCCACCAACACAGCATATGAAGCCTCCCACACTCGTCATGTCCTCTGGTTCTGATGCATATGAAGCATCCGAGTAGGCGGTGAGGAACAAACGCCCGGGTTCAACACCATCCGCGCCCTTTTGGCGCCTTTGTGCCGCCGCCGAGTATTGCAGCCCAACGGTCGGTGTTTGGCCAAGATACTTGGCCACCCTCATTCCAGCTGCTACCTGCTTCTCATTAGGGCATTGCACAACCCTAGCCAGCTGCCCGGTAGCAAACGCGACGTCCGGTCGGGTGTTTACCGCCGCATACATGAGGCTGCCCACCAACGAGTGAAATCGGCGCCTCTCCTCTTCACCAACGCTCTCCTCCTCTGGTCCCTTCACACACTTGAACCCAGAGGGAAAGGGTGTAGCCACATGGCCTTCACTCTGCCCAAAGTTGGCAGCCAATGCCTCCAGGTACTTTCGTTGATGCACCCGCATGCACCGCTTCTCCACATCTCGTTCGATGTGGAGCCCAAGGTAGAAGCTCACGTCACCAAGGGCCTTGCACTTGAACTTGTCTTGAAGCTTCAGCATCACCTCCTTCACAAGGTCAGAAGAGGGTGAGAAAATGAGGATGTCATCCACATAAACCACCATGAAACTCCTCTGCTCCCCCTCGCCAAGCATGAACAAGGAGTGATCGGCCGTTGAGGGAGTGAAGCCGATCCCCTCCAACACTTCGCGCAGCTTCATGTACCATTGCCTAGGGGCCTGCTTCAGCCCATAGAGGGCCTTCTTCAGCTTCCACACTCTGCCACTACCATCATCAAACCCCTCTGGCTGCGCCATAAAAATCTCCTCCTCAAGGATGCCGTTAAGGAATGCCGTTACGATGTCCATTTGCTTTACTACCCATCCTTTGATGGCGGCTCCCGCGAAGAGGGTTCGCAGCGTCGTCGGCTTCACCACAGGGGCAAACAGCTCCTTGAAGTCCACCTTCTCCTTCTGCTGGTACCCCTTGGCTACAAGCCTAGACTTGTAGCGCTCGATCTTGCCGTCGGCATCCGACTTGATTTTGAAGAGCCACTTGGACGTTATCGCCGTACGCCCCTCCGGTAGCTCCACCAATTCAAACGTGTCATTCTCCTCGATGCTCTTCAGCTCACTCTCCATGGCCTTCTTCCACTCCTCAGCATCACTACTCTCCCAAGCCTCCTTGAGAGTTGCTGGTTCTCCCGGCATCTCCACCGGAGAGAAGAACGCGAAGGCACACTCCTCGTAGTCACTCTCCTCGTCGTCTCCGACCATCATTGCCGCTCCGGCCAGGGCTGTCTTGCCCTGCTTTCCCGGCGCATCATAGGTCAGCCTATTAGGGGGTTGAACTCTCCTCTTCCCCCTTCCTTCCTCCTCAGCTGCAGGGACTTGAAGGCCTTGGCGTTGCTGCGGTGTGGCTCGAATCCGTGGAGCACTCGTAGTACGGGAAGGAAGTGACGGTGCACGCTCGCTCACTTGCTGCACCTCCTCCTCTTCTTCCTCTGCATCATTGGCCTCCTCTCCCCCATTCACAAGGGAGGATTGCCTTGTGGTTGTGCTGCCGCTGCTCAGTTCCAAAGGCAGCTCCACATGCTCCAAACCGGAACTCTTCACCTCCCCAAACCGCACGCCTATCTTCGCCTCATTCTCCGCCTTCCAATCCTTGTACATGAAGTTCTCCATGAACTTGCATTCCCTGCTCACCAAGAACTTCTTGGTGAATGGGTCCCAAAGAAGCCATCCCTTGCTGTTTTGAGCCATGCCCAAGTGCACGGCCCACACCGCCTTGGCACCAAGCTTGTTGTGCCGAAGATGCTTAGGCACGAGCGCCATGCACGTGCACCCGAACACCCGAAGCATATCCACCTTTGGCTTCCTTCCTAGCCACTCCACATAGGGCACCCATTTGTATGCTCCCACATGAGTCAAGGCTCTGTTCTTGGCCACACACGCGCTCCGCACCGCATCAGGCCAGAAATAGTCGGGTAGCCCGGCTTCAATGAGCAACCCGCGTGCCGCCTCCGTGATTGTGCGGTTCGCTCGCTCGGCGATGCCGTTCATTGCAGGGGAGTATGGCATGGTGAGGGAGTGCCGAATACCATTCTTCTTCAGCCACAACTCCTTGCTCAGGAACTCTCCCCCTCGATCGGTGCGGATTGACTTGACTAGACGGTCTTGTTGCCGCTCCACCATCGGGAACCAATCCGTCTTCAACGTTTCAGCCACGTCGCTCTTCTTGGCCAGCACGTACACCCAAGTCATGCGGGTGTAGACGTCGACAATGGTGAGAAAATACTCAGCTCCAGCAGCTCCAAGCTTCAGGGGGCCCACCACGTCCATCACCACCTCATCAAGCGGTGCCTTTGCCGTTGCCTCCGAACTAGGGAACGGAAACCAGGTGAACTTGGCTTGAATGCACGTCGGGCAGCCAAGCACCTCATCGGGCTCCCCCTTCACACGTACGCCAGCAACCATCTCATTCTTCACTAGCTGCTGCAAGATGGGCAGGGCCACATGCCCCATGCGCCGATGCAAGGTGAGCCAATCACACTCCCCCGTAGCCGAAGTTGGATTGGAGAATGCCGCGCTCGCAATAGCGCCCCACATACTCTCTCCGTAGTCCTCCTCCGCTGCTGCCTCTGGGTTCTCCTCACCCTTTTGCTGCTCCTTGGTTGCTGCACCACTCTCCTTAGGTTCACTGAACTTGCTGGTCCCACCAGGTTTGCTCTTCTTGAGCTCATTCTCCTTAGCGCGACCGTTCGCGCCATCGTCGCTACCGACCGCTCCATCCTTGGTGCTGATGCTTGCTGCCACTTGCCTCTCCTTAGGCATAGGGACCACTGGGATCTGCCACATCTCGTTGTAGACATCCCTGTCCTCATGAAGGTCCCAAAGAATTCGATCGCCAAGCCTTGCGGTGTAGGTCTTGGCTCCCTTCGAGTTCGTGTCCATGCCGGCCTTTGCCAACCGCCGCACGGAAATCAGGTTTGCAGCAAGGCTGGGCACCCAAAGCACGTTCTTGAGGCCCACCATCTTCCCATCAGCACCCTTGAACATGGCCTTGCCCATGCCTTTCACCTCTGCTCGCTGCCCCAAAGCCGATGTGACATGCTTCACCGGTGACGGCTCGAGTTCGGTGAGCAAGTCCGGGCGAGGTGTCATGCTATAGGTAGCGCCACTATCAATCACCCAATAGTCCAGGGGGTGTAGGGTCACCTTCCCCACAGCTGCTGGCTCCTCAAAGCCTTCATCCTTCTCTGGACCAGCCGGTACTTGCGTCGACACGAAGTAGAATAGACCCGGGTATCGATCGTCGCTCGGGTCCTTGTCGTTGTCTCCGCTCTTCATGTTTGCAGCTCCGCCACCGCGACCGCCACGGCCTCCACGGCCTCGTCCTCTCCCTCCTCCTGCTCCTCTACCCTCCTGGCCTTGAGCAGGGGTCCAACCATCAGGGAGTTTGTAGCAGTCGCGCCACATGTGTCCGCTCTTGTGGCAATAGTGACACTCGCCGTCGAATCGGCCGCGACCGCGTCCGTAGCTCTTGTCGTCGCTGCCGTAACCGCCACTCCTGCGGCCTCCGCCGAAGTTGCTGCCACCAAACCTTCCTCCCCCTCGTCCTCTGCCTCTTCCTCGACCATATCCACGGCCGATGCTCGCTGCCCCAGCGCCATCCGCACTCGCCAACTCACGGCGGCGGAAATCCTCTTGAAGGATAGCTCGCTTCACGTCTTCAAGCGAGAGGCGGGGCAAGTCGCGATTAAGGTTGATGATGAGCGAGGACCATGACTCTGGGAGTAAGGCCAGCAACTTGGTCTTCTTTTGGAGCTCACTGTAGTTCAAATCAGCTCCCTCAAGCCGCATCAACAAGTCGAAGAATTTCTGCACCCCATCTTCAACCGCTTCGTCTTCTTCAATTCGTAGTGCCGCCATTTGCCGTTCCAACACCACCGCTACCGCCGCTGTTGCAGGAGCATGTACACCCTTGAGAGCAGCCCATGCCTTTGGTCCTTTCTCTGGTTCACGCTGGAATGACTTGATGTGACGGATCTGACTGCTCCCCAACGCTTGCCCAAGTAAGAGATAGCCTTGTGCGCTCTTCCGCACCCACGGGCTCTTCTCCGGGTCGTTCTCGGGGCGCTTCTCCGTTCCTTCCATCACCTCCAGCA
>CANJKZ010000056.1:3522500-3785000 GCA_947471745.1 Closterium sp. Naga37s-1 | reverse complement strand
TGATAGGCAGTTTTGATTCTGCTGGAGAAATGGCAGTAAGAAGGATTTGAGACAACCTTATCTGAGCGGGAAAGGGAACTTCAATGTCAATATGAATGGGAAGGGGGAGGGAGAGACAGGCAAGTAAAGTGGGAGAATGTTGTGCGGTGCGATCTATGACACTGTGTGCCTCACCCAGTAGGAAAAACGTGCGTTCAGCTGGAAGACCTGCCTTGCTGGACATCACGAGTATTTTTGCCCAATATTACTCGCCAGGGACGGATTCAAGAAGGTCTTTGAAGTTTTGGTATTTCGACAACCGTCGATATCGATCGGAGATGCAACCACAGCGCACGAACTCGCTGCGGTGGCAGCGGACCGTGCACGATGAAGAATTGCAATTGGATATCCCTGCTGTGCTGGAAAGTACAGGTCACTGCTCGACTGGTCATCAATGTCAACCCTGGTTTGGCGGTGTGTTGGGTCGGAATCAGGTGGCATTCGTGGTTGTTAGGAATACAGTCTTCACTTCTGAACAGACAAAAGGCTGGCGTGGAACATTGCAACAAGGGAAAGTACATTCCAGCTCCATATATTCAAAAATCTCTCAAATTTAGTCCCAAGCTTACTCAAAAAGTACAGCTTTATGGAATTTTGCCCACGTGAGGCCCACATTATGCTCAAAACTGGTCCTGCAGGGAAAAAAATTCGACACGTGTCCATTTTTTCACGGAAAATTTTTTGACGGTCCTCGATGCCACCTTCGGTTTCGCACCGGTCGAGGAGATGCAGGACGGGAAGGGTGTTCCGTCGCCCACTGCGACCGGATGCCCAACTCAGCGATCGCCCAAGGGATCGACCCGTACTCGCCATCCTCATGGCGTTTCCTCGCATCAGCCAAACGTGCCTCCAAGGTGTCCGCTACGCCCGCATTAGCTACGGGGTCGACCGTGGCGACTAATGTGACTGCCGGCCTACGAACGACTTAGTAGGTGCAAAAGTCGGCTTCTATCTGAAGGTAATTTGCGGGGCCGTCCACGCTCACTGCACCATGCAGAGAGTCACTCTACAAAGGTAATAAGCTAGACTACGGGGGTTGGCACGAACTACAAGGAGTGATCATAGCTTTGCTTAGTTACTTAGTGCTTGCACATACACGCGAGAAATCGGCAAGAGTTTCACTACGCAAAGTTGGAATTTCAGAATGGTCGAATAAACAATGACAGAATTGACTACAACAGGCACCTAGCAACTCTGCAGCTAGCCTGGTCGACCGCCAGTACTGCATGGTCGACCGCCTGCCAGCGTTGCGTAGAGGAGCCGCGCCAGCACTGCAGAATGGCGACCTGCCAAAACTGCAGGTCGAGGGCGTGCCAACGCTGCAGCAGAACGGTTGTCCAGCGTTGTCCCGTAAAAGATAGCAGTGCACATGCTCGCAGGTGCGCGTAGACGATTGGCCCGACTTGCCTCGTTGTGCATCCGTCGGCTGTTGTCTGTACCTGACGAGCCACATCGATTTCGGGATACCAGCCCGAAGTCGCCTTCGCTATCGCGACCTCGACGACTTTCGCGTGCCTCCGCAGAACTCGTCGAATAGGTTACCTGGTCGACTTGGTTGACCACCAAGTGCTCTGGTTGACCACCAGTGCCTTTGATCGACCACCAGGTGCTTCTAGTCGACCACCAGGTGCCTCTGGTCGACCACAGCTCCTGTCGAGCTACCCCCTGGTCGACGCACCCCTTCCGTTGACCAGAATTGTCAGCGGTTGTCGCCGAGCTCCCCTCGTCGACTACTGCTCGCTTGTCAGGTCAACGGACTGCTCCGTCGACATCCCAATTGAACTGCCCCTCCTGGTCGACGGCTTACTCGTCGCCCAGGGTCAGCTGCAGCTGTCGAGCTCCTTGGTTGACAGCACCACCACAGCGGTCCCCTGCAGCTCGACGAAGCCCGTCGAGCTGCTCTCCCACTGTGTACGGTCGGCTGCTTTTCCTGTACATCCGACCAAGTTCTTGTCAAGATAGCAAGCAGGAATGATTGCATTTAATGAAATGTGGGTACAAGTACTAACCCTAACTTCGGGTTGTACCCCATATGGGCTACGCCACTATAGCCTACACAGAACTAACACATATATAGTTTGACACACCCCCATAGGCAAAGTGGGGGAGAACAAGGGGTCACAAGACCAGTCAAGAAAAGCAAAGCAAGCTCGGGATGGATCACAACGTCACCACACATTCGAGCACAAGCAAAGGGGTGACAAGGCCAGTTCACATGCAGACATATATATGCAAAAACAATAGTACAGTGATCACTACCTAGCAAGAGTAAACATGCAGGTATCCATATATAGATCACAGTACAACCAGAGTCTACAGAAAGTGAGGAAACGTAGGCACCAGGCCTAGAGCACTGCAAAAGCATTGATGATCACCAGCCGGAAGGGCCTTGGTGAAAACATCAGCAGTGTTGGCCCGGGTGGGCACGTGAGCGACACGAAGCTGACCACGCTGCTGCAACTCTCAAGCAAGGAAGTAACGCAGAGTGATGTGCTTTGTTCTGTGCTCCAGTCTGTGGTCCTGATACAAGGCAATGGTAGCCTTGCTGTCAACGTACAGAACTGGAGGAGAACGAGGCCTCTCTCCCAAGTCGGTCAGCAGGTAGGTAAGCTAGCGTAGCTCCTGTGCAGCCATGGCTGTGGCGTAGATATCAGCCTCACAACTGGAGCTGAGAAAAGAAGACGAGCGAGTAGACCGCCAAGAAACAGAGCCAGAGCCAAGGCTGAAGGTGTAACCCTGTGACGACCGCTGCGTAGCCAGATCGTCAGCCCAAGAAGCGTCTGAGAGCCCAGTGAAGACAACTAAGCTCCGCCCTCCAAGCACGAGCCCCATGCCCGATGTACTGCACAAGTAGCGCAGTACCCTCTTCGCAGCATCCATGTGCACCTTTCGGTGCCTACCAGGAGCCACGTAGCGTGCCAGAAGGCCAAGAGGGTACACAAGGTCAGGTCGAGTGCAGGTCATCACGTACATGAGGCAGCCAACAAGCTCTGGGTATGGGCCACTCGGCTCTACGGACTCATCCGATGGCAGAGCTGAGAGCGAGTGGCGAGTAGACAGAGGAGTGGCCTGAGGCGAGGAGTATGTGAAGTCAAAGCGCTGAAGGACCTGCTGCACCATGTGTAACTGAGTCAGTGTGATGGTGCGGCGTGTTCTGTCCCGGGTGATCTGCAAGCCAAGGTAACTGCGTAGCTCACCCAGGTCTGTGCACGTGTGTCTCTTCTGCAGCTCTGACTTCACCAGGGCGAGAGCCTCAGTGTCAGCAGTGGCAAAGACCAAGTCGTCGACGTACACGAGGATGTAGAACGGCGGCAGTGAAGTGTCGGTGCGCAGAAACAGCAACGGGTTAGCAGTGGAAGGGGCGAACCCAAGAGCCGCAAGCGTCGTCTTCAGTGTGTCGTGCCACTCATGAGGCGCCTGGCGGAGACCGTAGACCGGCCAACGGAGGCTCCACTGGGTACTAGGAGGGAACGACCCAGTGAAGCCAGGTGGGCGGCGCAGCCAGATCTCCTTGTGCAGACTGCCCTGTAAGAACGCTGTGCTGAAGTCCAGAGAGTGAAGCTCGTAGTCACGCTGAGCAGCAACGTGAAGCAACACCCGAAGAGTGGTCATCTTCGAGGTGGGGGAGAAGGTCTGGAAGAAGTCAACTCCCTGTCGCTGACTGAAGCCTCGTGCAACGTAACGAGCCTTGAAGACAGGAGGAGAACCCGGCGGCTGCTTCACCCTGAAAATCCACATACCATCGACGATGTTCGCCCCAGGAGGGGGAACCTCGTCGACGTAAGTGCTAGTGGACTTCGAGGATGCCATCTCTGCATCCATGGCTGTCTGCCACTAAGAGGAGTACTCACCCGCGATCGCCTCAGCGTAAGAGTGCGGGGTCGGGATGTCTGGTGCATCCGGGTCTCCCTCAGGGGCAAGCAGCATGGCCACGAGATGAGGCGCAGCGGCTGCAAGACACTCAAAGTCCTCCTGCCTGTCCTCAAGGACGTCCGTGCCAAGAGCACACTCACCCCCGACGGACGGAGGACAGACAGACTCAGACTCAGCAATAAGACTAGCAGCGAAGTCGAGACGACAGGCAGCAGCAAAGTCAACAAGCTCAGAGACTAAGGCAGACGCAGCAGCAGACTCAAACGACGGGTCAGTGACAACAGTTGCTAGCAGACGCGTGACAGTAGGGTGAGCAGCACGAACCAGGTCACACTCAGGGTCCTGAACGTCAGGCAAAGAAGACGCAGGAGGAGACGGTAGGGGAACACGCTGTGGAACAGAGGAAGGACGAATTGCCATAGCGTGCGTGCCAGGGACAGGAGGCGGACGCTCACGAGGAACACGACGACTAGTGCGACCAGCGCGAACAGGCGAGGCAGAACGAGACGCAGGCTCACGACGTTCTGTAAGCGAGTCTGTCTGCTCAGTGTAAGGAGAAGGAGCAGGCAGTGGTGCGCCGGGCTGTAACGGGAGGCCAGTGGAAGACGGGAGGCTAAGAACCTTGCGAAGCACGGAGTCAGGCGGTGGCAGAGACGACGGTGACGGCGGAGCGAAAAACAGTCGCGACGGTGCAGTGCCACCAGTACCAGTAGCTCCAGCGCCTCCAGCAGCTCCAGAACCTCCAGCTCCAGCGCCTCCAGCAACAGCACCTCCAGCTCCAGTGACTCCAGTAGCAGCACCTCCATCTCCAGCGCCTCCAGCAGCTCCAGCGCTTCCAGCAGCTCTAGAACCTCCAGCTCCAGCGACTCCAGCAGCAGCACCTCCAGCTCCATCGCCTCCAGCAGCAGCACCTCCAGCTCCAGGGACTCTAGCAGCAGTACCTCCAGCTCCAGCGCCTCCAGCAGCTCTAAAACCTCCAGCTCCAGCGCCACCAGTAGCAGCACCCCCAGAACCGGCACCTCCAGCCTCACGGTCCCCAACTCCAGGGTCGACAGGACCAGCGCCAGGGCCTCTTGCAGCAGCACCCCCAGAACCGGCACCTCCAGCTCCAGGGTCTCCAACGCCAGGGTCGACAGCACCAGCTCCAGGGCCTCCAGCCCCAGTACCTCCAGCAGCAGCACCCCCAAAGCCGACACCTCCATCTCCAGGAGCAGTACCAGTCCCGGCAGCTCTAGTACCTCCAGTACGAGCACCTCGAGGACCAAAGACACCAGCACTCCCAGCGCCTCCACGACAAGCAGCTCCAGCAGCACGACTCCTCAGGCGGGTACGAGACGCAAGCCACTCTCGTGCCGGCTGTGGTGAGACAGGCCCGCATCGTGAAACGAGACCCAGAGGAACGCCAGCAGACTCAGCACCCCCAACTCCAGGGTCGACAGCACCAGCTCCAGAGCCTCCAACCCCAGTACCTCCAGAAGCAGCACCCCCGGAACCGACACCTCCAGCTCCAGGAGCAGCACTAGTCCCGGCAGCTCCAGTACCTCCAGTACGAGCACCTCCAGGACCAGAGACACCAGCACTCCCAGTGCCTCCACGACAAGCAGCTCCAGCAGCACGACTCCTCAGGCGGGTACGCGATGCAAGCCACTCTCGTGCCTGCTGTGGTGAGACAGGCCCGCGTCGTGAAACGAGACGCAGAGGAACGCCAGCAGACTCAGCACCCCCAGCTCCAGGGTCGACAGCACCAGCGCCAGGGCCTCCAGCCCCAGTACCTCCAGCAGCAGCACCTCCGGAACCGACACCTCCAGCTCCAGGAGCAGCACTAGTCTCGGCAGCTCCAGTACCTCCAGTACGAGCACCTCCAGGACCAGAAACACCAGCACTCCCAGCGCCTCCACGACAAGCAGCTCCAGCAGCACGACTCCTCACGCGGGTACGTGATGCAAGCCGCTCTCGTGCCTGCTGTGGTGAGACAGGCACGCGTCGTGAAGCGAGACCCAGAGGAACGCCAGCAGACTCAGCACCCCCAGGCTCCGCACCCCACGGCACCTCACGGACGGGCTCAGCACCCCCAGACTCCGCAGCCGCAGGCTCAGCACCCCCAGGCTCCACACTCCCCAGCACCTCACGTGCAGGCTCAGCACCCTCAGAAGCAGCACCCCCAGCAGCACCTCCCGCAGCAGCACCTGAGTCGCTAGTGACCTCTACAGGCTCAGCCAAGGGGGGCGGGTCTACCTGAGACACACCTGAAGGAGCAGGACCCTGAGGGGGGAGGGGGTCTAACGGAGGGGGACCTGGAGCAAGGAAAAGCGGCGGGGCAGGGAGAGGGGCAGTGCGGTAGGGGAAGAGACGGTAGAAAGGAACCGACTCGTCAAAGGTGACGTCCTGATAGGGGAAGACACGGCGTGAGGTGGGGTCGTAAAACTGCCAGCCAGGCGCGTCAGGGACAAAGCCAAGGACGACACAGGGAATGGTGCGGGAGGAGAGCTTGTCCGCGAACGTATCGCGGACAAGGGCACGAGCACTCCAGACCCGGAAACGCGACGCATTGCCAACCTCCCCCGTCCAACGCAGTGTGGGCGAGGTCTCCGGCAAGGAGACACGGAGCCAGAGGTTGAGCTGCTGCGCGGCGTACCGGACCGCAAACGGCCACAGAAAATGGGGAGCCGCTGCATGAATCAAGGAGGTACGAGCGACCTCCATGACTAAGCCAATGCGGCGCTCAGCAACCCCATTCTTCTGTGGTGAACCCGGAAGCGTGAACGATTGCTCGATGCCCTCCCCCTGACAGAAGGCCCGCAAGAGGTCGGAGATGAACTCACCACCTCTGTTAGAGTGCAGACGCAGGACAGGAAGGTCCTGGCGGAACCTGCGGCGGAGCCGGAGACGAACTGCTCGGATCCAAGGGATCAGGACAGCAGGGACCTCACCCTTGGTGCGCAAGGGAAAGACCGTGGTGTACCGGGAGTAGTCGTCGACAACCAGTAGAAAGTACCGCTCACCGCCCTGTCCACGAACGCGGGCTGGGCCCCACACGTCCAGGTGGAGGGTCTGCAGAGGAGCCTTCTCGGGGGAAACGAGGAGGAGTGAGGAGCGGCGCACTGCCGCCCCTCGACGCAAGGAAGGCAGGGCGGCGCAGGCAAGGCAGGGAGGGGAGGGAGAGACCTGGGAAGACGAGACACAAGGAGGCGACGGTGCATGCCACGTAGACGTGGCAAGGAGGGGTGACCCAGACGGTGGTGCCAGAGAAGAGTCTGGTGCGACAGGGATCGACACTCACAAGGGGAGGCTACCTGACCTGTCGCAGACACCTGACCAGTAGCAGCTACCTGAGGAGGCGCAGTCGTCAGTGTGTAAAGACTCGACCCTGGCCGACGGCTAAACGTGGTCAGGTGGCGGCCGGTCCGGGAGCACGTACAGATCGCCACACGCTGTCCTCCAGAGGTAAAGGTGTCAACCCACTGGTCCTGGAGAACTGCGTTGCTCACCAAGTTCGTAGAGAACGAGGGGAGGTGGAAGCCTGTCAGTGAGCCAGACGGAACCGCCGGGCACGGAAGCACAGTGGTGGACCGTGCAAGAACTGGGCCCACTGAGGGGTCAGCCAGAGAGACTACAACAGGTGCAGTGAGTGGTGTGAGTGCAGTACTGTCACGAAAGAAATAGCGGGAAGCACCTGAGTCAAGCATGAAGGTGTGCAAGGCCTCAGCAGGCGCAGTACCTGAGGAAGCAGACTCGATAGCACCTAAGGCAGCAGCCTCACTAGCACCTAGAGCAGCAACCTCTATACCGGGGTCTTACTACACGCACAGGTGTCAGACATGGCAGTAAGGATGGCGTCATAGTCTAAAGCAAAGGCAGCAACGTCCAACCTAAGCAGCTCAAGCCAGGGGGGGATCTCAGCCTCGTCGCCAAACTCTGTGCGCCAGGCGTTTGTCAAATAGGCGAAGCAGTGGGACTGTGCGTGACCAGGTGTCCCACAGGTCTCACAAGCTCGACGACCTGTACGAATGACGTACGGGCAGCGACCCGGACTCGGAGACGGCCCACGCTGGTAAAGCCACTCACGAAGCTGCCGGGGCGTAAGGGTCGGACGCCGCCGTAGCTGCATCTGGCCACCGCCAGACACTCCGCACCAAACAGTGCCACAGTGACTGCTACTACGGCTGCCACCACTCCCACTGCTGCCACCACCGCCGTCACCACTCCCACCGGTACGACAAAGGGAAGTCATGGCGGGCGAGCTAGGAGGAGCGCGACCTCTAGGGCAGTTCGGAGTGAAGGCAGTAGCACGAGTAGCAGCAGCAGCAGTAAGAGCAGCAGGGCGGCGCGCGGCCAGAGCCAGCTCTGATACCATGTCAAGATAGCAAGCAGGAATGATTGCATTTAATGAAATGTGGGTACAAGTACTAACCCTAACTTCGGGTTGTACCCCATATGGGCTACCCCACTATAGCCTACACAGAACTAACACATATATAGTTTGACAGTTCTCGGCGTTGCCCAAGCGGGGGCGGGGCCAACACCCCAATCCCGTTAACAGCCAAATATGTTACGTCCACCCATGGTGCTCCCCCCCTTCTTCAACCTCCTGCTCCTCACCCCTTCGCTCCGCCCAATCAACCTCGGACTCACCCAGCATGTACGTCGCTCGCAAAAGGATCACCCGAGCCTGCGCCCTCCGCAAAGCTACCCCTACTACTGCTGTCAAGGACCCCAACAAATGTGCTGAGAAACCCGAGCGGTTACCACTTTCCACACCCTTGTTAAGAGCCACCTTTAGATGAACATCTCCCTGCTGCCGTAACCATTGTGAGAAACTTCCACTCAAGCAACCCCAAGTCTCGAGAATCAACAGAAAGAAACGTACCCCATTGTGCTGCTGCAAATAAGGATGATACTCAAAGTGGTAATGTAGCCCAACCTCAGATGTACAAGCCAATACAAATAAAACAAAATACAGTACCATATGTCTACATTTTTTTGCATGTGATTACAACTTCGCCCGTTTTCCTTTAGTGTACTAGGGACCCACATAATCCCCCAGTACCCACCTTTGTAGTCTCCAAACAAAAAAGGCATAAACGGTTCCCTCCATGTAGCTTTAACTATCTCAGTGCAACAGTATGGTTTTAGGTCCTTTAATGCCCGCGAAAGCAGATGCCTGGGAGAGTTTGTAGGTATATCCCGCATAAGCTACACCTGGCCGGCAGCACCAGGCTGGTAACCAGCATAAGCATCCTGAGACGGCTTGTTGTACTGGTTATCCCCTGCGTATGCTCCTGTAGCTTGAGTCGTGTATTCCACCTCCACCTCTGCAGAGAGGGAAGCACACACGAGGGTACAAGGTCAAGGGAGGTGTGAAGGAATGCAAGGGCGAATAATGGAGAGGAGCAACGGGGAGGAATTTCAGGACCCAGACCCTCCATGATGAGTGCGAGCAGCAGAAGCTACAGAGCGCGAGAAAAAGAAGCATTGCTTCACACTGGTGGGCTCTGTTGGCCACTCTGCACATGTTGGCCACTCTGCACATGTTGGCCACTCTGCACATGTTGGCCACTCTGCACATGTTGGCCACCGTGCACATGTTGCCGCAATGAATGACGATAAAGACCCCGACAAGTGAGAGGCCTCTTACAAATGGAGAGGAGAAACTTTTGCTCACGCAGGTGCCTTTCAGGGGCTTACCTTTGGACCTCTTGCCACACTGTATGATGATGAAAACAGCAGCCACGACACCAACGACCAGCAGCAGCACGCCCACCACGATGCCCACAATGGCTCCTGTGGACAACCCCGAGCTGGAGGAGGAAGCATTGGCACTGGCGTTGGCATTGTTGTTGTTGGTGTTGGTGATGGTGGTGGTGGTGATGCTGCTGCCATCGGGGTTGGATGGAGGAGGCTCAACAGGAGGAGGAGGGGGAGGAGGAGGGGAAGGGGAAGACTCGGAGGGAGATGCAGGGATGGGAGGAGAGATTGGAGGCTCGGATGGGGATGCCTCGGAAGGAGATGCCTCGGATGGGGTTGCCTCTGATGGTGCAGCGTCAGATGGTTGGGCAATGGATGGTGGGGCATCGGACGCTGGGGCTGCACACAGAGCAAGAGTATCAGAAACAAAAATGTTGCTATACTTTCCACTCGGAGTATGGAGTACAAGAAAAAAAAAAACAGTATTCAGGTCTCATCACGAGGGATGCAGCATGTGCTGCCCCGGCACCAAGTGTTACCCACCAGGCAGGAGGGATGCAATCGATGCTACTCACCAGGGGCAGGAGGGATGCAGGAGGAGCAGAAGGCAGCACAGGCGGTGCAGAACTCGCTGCTCTCTCTCTGACCCACCACACATGGGGTGCCACTGGCAGGGCAGGCCACGGTGGAGTCGTATATGCTGCATGCAGGGGTGGTGAGAGGGGCCGTTAGAGGGCAGTGGGGGCAGGAGGAGGAGATTGGCAGTGGATGGAAAGATGAAGTAAGGAAGAGCAGTTAAGCGAGGAAGGGGGGATAAAGGGAGGAAGAAACCAAGCAGCACCACCACAAAGTGACTCCCCAATCCCCTCACAGACTGCAAGCAGCGCTATTGCACCCAGAGTGCAAGCAGGGTTAGTGCAGATACAGTGCAAGCAGGGTTAGTGCAGATACAGTGCAAGCAGGGTTAGTGCAGATACAGTGCAAGCAGCGCCATGTCATATGTTCATAGTGGTGCCTTTTGCACATGTACCATATGCTGACATTTGCTCACAAGTTGCCCTTCTTTTCTCTGGTACGTCATCCTACATTCATACACATAGAACAAGTCTGACAACATGCTGTTCTGTGGCAATTGAGTCGACTCGTCTCCCGGCAATTGAGTCGACTCGTCTCCCGGCAATTGAGTCGACTCGTCTCCTGGCAATTGGGGTGTGTTGTGGCACGTTATCTTACAGGTAGAGGAGATTCGGTGCACCAAGGGTGGCGGGAAGCGTGCCAGTCAGCTTGTTCCCCTTGAGCCTTCTGTACAATTGGGCAGAGAAGTATACTCACTGTAAGGTCAATGATGTGGGTGGGAGTATATCTTGAGTGGTATTGACGGCATGTAAAGCAATTATGTGTGTTGGGGTGAGGACATGAGGGCGAGAGAAGCAGAGAAGTATTACAAAAAGTGATATGTGAAAGGACCCTGCTCGCAGCAAGCAGCAGCACTGACAGCAAGCAGCAGCACTGACAGCAAGCAGCAGCACTGACAGGGTATCAAGGTCAGGCAGCAAGCCGAGGCCGGATGGAATAGAGCCTCCCACCCCTGTGTAGTCGAGGTTCCTGTGGGGGGAGGGCCGGCGGTGAGGATGGGGAACATAGGTGCGGAGGTGAGGTGAGGTGCGGTGAGGTGAGGTGAGGTAACTCGCTGGTTCATTTTGAAGGCAGTGGGGGCTTACAGTTCGCGGAGGTTAGTGAGGGCGCTGATGGTGCTGGGAATGGTGCTGCCTGTGAAGTTGTTTTCCTTGAGAGTGCTGCAGGGAATGGGGCGGAGGACGTTCACACATGCTGCTGCAGTGATACTCTGAGACTGTTTATTACATATGTATATATCCGGATTGCAAAAAAAAAAAAAAAAAAATAGACATGATATTCCCATGCACAGGTAAAACTGGATCCATGCACTTTTCATTCCATTGCATCCACACACTCGTATCAGGTGATATCAATTAGACATGATTCCTCCACCAGAGCACTCCTCCCCCTCTCACACCCCACCCTCCCCTCACACGCATCCTCTCCCTTTCACACCCCACCTACGCGCACCCCACCTTCTCTTCTGACTCACAGGTACGCCAGGTTGGGAATGGTGCCGATGCTGTCGGTGAGCGGTCCAATGTTGTTGTAGCTGAGGTCGCTGTGAGACGTGGGAGAATAGAGGCATGGGAGGGAGAGGCATGTGAGTGGGGTATGGGTGCAATTCAACCTCACAAATTAACAAACACAGGTTGTGCTTATAGAAAGACTGGGAAGGAAGCAAGAAGGAAATAAAGGCCCTATAACAGTGGGTGTGCTCACAGCGAGGTGAGGGTGTGCTTACAGCGAGGTGAGGGTGTGCTTACAGCGAGGTGAGGTTCTTGAGTTTGGAGAACGACTCGGGGATGGGACCTGTCAACCCTGCACCCGTAATGTCAGGGTTGTTCACGATGCTCCTGTGCACACACACACACAACGAGGGGCAGATGAACGAGAGGGAGAGAGTGGGTGGGGAGTGGGGATATCGTGAGGCCATTGCCATTCACTCACGCTGATGCTCCTATGCGCACACACAAGGTGGGAGATGAACAAGAGAGGATTGTGATGCCATGCTATTCACTCACGCTGGATGTTTGTAAGAGCCTGCCTGGTGTGGATAATCACCCCTTTCCAGAGTGCACAGTGCATGTATTGAGAAAGTGGTGCTCGCAAAGAGTGATTGTATCAAGAAAGCAATGCTCACATAGACTGACTGTATTGAGAATGCGGTGCTCACAGCTCTTGCAGGCTGGACATGTTGCCAAAGGAGGCCGGGATGCTACTTGATTCCACCTGGTTGAGAACCCTGCAGGGCCGGCAAGAGGGTGGCGGTGATGAGGAGAGAGAGGGGGAGGGGAGATGGGGATGAGGACAGAGAGGGGGAGGGGAGGGGGGGATGAGAAAGAGAGAGGGGAGGGGAGGGGGGGATGAGGACAGAGTAGGGGAGGGGAGGGGGGGATGGGGAGAGTTTTCAGTCGACTCAAAACACTCTGTGATGCTGCCTAACTCCATCTGGTTGAGCACCCTGCAGGGCCGGCAGGAGGGGGGGATGAGAAAGAGAGAGAGGAGGGTAGAGGGGGAGAGGAGGGGGGATGAGAGAATGGGACAAGGGAGGGGGTTGATGAGGGGTGGTGAGCAGCACAGTGTGCGGTGGAGAGGGGCTCACAGCTCTTGCAGGTGGGTCGTACTGCCTATGCTCGCGGGCAGGGTGCCTTTGAGACATCTCAAAAGTCGTCAGTGCGGCGTGTGTGGTGGGGGATGCATGGGTGTGTGGTGGGGGATGTATGGGTGTGTGGTGGGGGATGCATGGGTGTGTGGTGGGGGATGCATGGGTGTGTGGTGGGGGATGTATGGGTGTGTGGTGGGGGATGCATGGGTGTGTGGTGGGGGATGCATGGGTGTGTGGTGGGGGATGCATGGGTGTGTGGTGGGGGATGCATGGGTGTGTGGTGGGGGATGCATGGGTGTGTGGTGGGGGATGCATGGGTGTGTGATGGGGGATGCATGGGTGTGTGGTGGGGGATGCATGGGTGTGTGGTGGGGGATGTATGGGTGTGTGGTGGGGGATGCATGGGTGTGTGGTGGGGGATGCATGGGTGTGTGGTGGGGGATGCATGGGTGTGTGGTAGGGGATGCATGGGTGTGTGGTTGGGGATGCATGGGTGTGTGGAGGAGAGGGGCTCACAGCTTTTGCAGGTTCGTCATGGTGCCCATACTGGCAGGCAAGGTGCCTCCAATGGGGATTAGACCCAGGTCCCTGCGGGTGTGCAGTGGGCAATCAAACACACACACAAACACACACACACACATACACACACACACACACACTCACACACACACACACACACACAGACACACACACACACGCACGCACGCACGCACGCACGCACACACACTCAAACACGCACACACACACACACGCACACACACACACGTACACACACACACACACATGCACACACACACGCATATGCACACACACACACACACACACACATGCACGCACATGAACAATCCCACACACACAACCACACGCACGCATGCACGCACTCATAAACATGCGCACACACATGCTTGCACACATACACACGCATGCATGCACACATACACACACGCGCATGCACACATACACACGATGCATACACATGCACACACACACACACACACACACACACACATGAGTGCACGCACGGGCACCCATGCACACGTACAGGAGCAAATGAGCCTCCTGCCTCGCACAACCAACTGAATTGCAGCCAGCACCTATTGCCTCGCGAGTCACGTTTTCCCTCTCTTCACCCCCATCGCTCACACCAAGGAACGGGGGTGACAACAGGGAGAGTGGGCGACAGCAGGGAGAGTGGGCGACAGGGCGACAGCAGGGGGAGTGGACGACAGCAGGGAGAGTGGGCGACAGGGCGACAGCAGGGAGAGTGGGCGACAGCAGGGAGAGTGGGCGACAGGGCGACAGCAGGGGGAGTGGACGACAGCAGGGAGAGTGGGCGACAGGGCGACAGCAGGGAGAGTGGGCGACAGCAGGGAGAGTGGGCGACAGGGCGACAGCAGGGGGAGTGGACGACAGCAGGGAGAGGCTCACAGGGAGGTAAGTCGTGTGAGGTTGGTGATGACGTCTGGAATGGTGCTGAAGCCCTGTGAAAAGCCCATGGACGAGGCGCTGGTGCGGCACAGGGCGAGGTCGCAGGGCGAGATAGCAGGGCCAAGGCGCAGGGCGAGAGGGCGCAGGGCGAGAGGAGAGGGCGGGGGGAGAGGGCGGGAGGACAGGGCGGGAGGAGAGGGAGATGAAGAACATTGTTTTACAAGGGATGACCAGAAGATGATTATGAGGAGGAGGAGCAGGAGAAGCAGCAGCAGCAGCAGCATTGGGGGGGGGCGGGTGGGGGGGGGGGGCATTGCGGCGTACTGGATGGAAACGATGAAGCCGTCTGCGTCGCACTCGCGCACGACCATCGGCAGCAGCACAAGCACTAACAGTATCAGCACACCACATCACCGTTAGCAGCAACATCCATCACAAAGTAACGTGCCTGGGTTAGGCCTTATTTTGGACCAAAATTGGTGTTGTCAACCTAAATATGACCCTTTTTGGACCTTTTTTAGACACCCTAAGAAGGACCAATTTTTGTGTACTTGGATACACAACTTTTGTCCAAAATTTGGACCAAGTCTGACTGAAGAAATTAAGACCTTTCTAGGTCCATAGTAAGTCCCCTTGTTGTCCAAAATTAGACTAAAATAAGACTGCTGTTGTCCATGTTTTTCAGCATTACGTCCTGCACGTTTTTGTTTATTCACCACCTAGACTTGTTAGCAGTTGAACAATAATGAAAACGCTTGTATTGATAATAATGAGTAACACACAATACAACACACCATAGTTCTGAGACTACGACTAGCATTAGCTTCACAACCATGGTTCTGGTCTTAACACCACAGGCACAGATTCTCTTGTTGCTTCTCCCACCCATAACGACGGCATACCAAAGCTACTGCGACTTCTGCTAGCACTCTCAAGAACCGCACTTGGAACACACATGCAACTCACAGGCTGTTAGACATAAAAAAAAAAAAATCGAAACGGGGAATCAACGAACATAATAACTTACAATACAGCCTGCCAGTATATCATGAAGCCCTGCGAGAACACAGAGGAATGCGCAAGAAATGCAACACAATGGTTGCACCAAAACGGTGCCAGCAGAGTAGATAACCTGCAAGAATGACAACAATGAACGATATATGGGTAGGAGAGTTAGCGCCGACGGTAACATTAAAAAGAAGGGAAACTGGAAAACGAAAGGCAAGAATAACTTGTCACTTGAAGACGTCACGGCAGTCGCGACTGGCGAGGTAAGGAGCCACCGTGAAAACGAAACTGGAAAGAAATTAAAAAAAAAAAAAAAAAAACTGGAAAGAAAACTCGATAATACTACAGCAGTCACGACTGGTGACACAAGAAGGCACAGCGTGATGAGTAACCATGACTGGAGATAAGTGCAGGTAAGGACGACTGAACTGCAGAGGCGATAATCTGAGAAACAAAGAAAGAGGGGAAAGAACAGAATGCAAGAATGAAAATACAATCAAGAGCATGGAGTGAAAGAGAGACGGGAGGGACAGTCGGGGTGGGGAGGGGAAGCTGCTGCGCAGGTGCGTAGGTGCGCAGTGCGCAGTGCGCAGTTGGCAGTTCAGCCAATTGGCAAAGCGCAGTTGGCAGTGCGCATTTCACCCTGCGCAGTTGGCACTTCCAGCAGTTGCGCGGCTGCGCTGGAGCTGCCAACTCCAGCGCAGCTGCGCAAGGTGAACATCAGCTTGATGCCGAGAGCGTTTCGGACATATACAACCAATCACAACAAATCTTATCGTCAAACTGGTTGGCGAAGGTGATTCCACCAATTACATAACACCCCGACGATGACGTGTTTGCACGACAACAAATGTGCTGGAATGACACAGCGGTGGTTGTTACCAAGGAATGTACAGTCCGTTCGATACATTTATACACCGCATGTACAAGGCTCTTTTACCATGGAACCACATTATAGCGCCCATAAGTGTCACAAACTGTCACAAACATACGTGGTTTCATCCATTTGAACCCGATGTCACTAAAAAACGATCCAAAAATTAGCTTACGAAAATTTATGAGACAAATATGATACATTAAATTACGCAATGATCGACTGTGATTAGGACGACAAAAAAATCAGCTCCCTACAAATATGAAACGAAAAGTTAACATAAATTAGGTTACATAATAATTTTATTTTCCAGTCATAATCTGGTGTATGTAACTATAATCTATACAATATTCAATGAGTAGAAAGGAAATGAAAAAAGAAAGGGAGAAGGAATTTGAAACTGCAAAAAAGAACCCAAATGCAACAAGCATAAAAAAACCCCTTCAAGATTGATTGTCCATGCTCCGCGTCGTCGACGTCGACCGATATTGCATGCTAAATGATAAAAAAAAAAAAAAAAAAAAAAAAAACCGGTGGGAGGTTTATTGGACACGTAAATAGCAACATGTATTACAGCGAACATATACATAGTGAATAATCTTCCATAGAGAAGACGGTAGCCTATTAGATTCATGTAAATAATGAGTATCATAACGGCATGATTTGCTTTAATACGAATACAAATATTTTTGTGTAATACATGTGGCAATTGTAGTTAGATTGGACATATAGCTGACCAATTTTGGTCCAAATCTGGACTTATAAAGTGTGGTGTAATATTGGTCAAATTTGTGTCTAAAACTTGTACAGGAAAAACGGGCCGATTTCTGAAATGTAGCGGCTCGACAGAAATCGAGCAAATTTTGACGCGCTTTGGTTGACCATGCCTAATTTCGACCAATCTGGCACGGGTCGTGTCAGAACATTATATAGCTTATGCTGTTGTGTAGGCTATAGTGGGGTATCCCATAGGGGGTACAACCCAATTAGGGTTTTCTATATGTACTCACCTCATTCATAGTTCATTCATCCTCGTTCTTCATTCTTTTCATGGTATCGAGCAGGTTCCCTCGTGGGAACTGTTCCTAGGGCCCACCGTTTTTTTTTTTTCCTGCCCGGAGCGCACTCTGCCCCTACCCGAGTCGCGCTCCCCTCTCTCTTGGCCCCTAGTGGCCCCTTTAGCCGCCCGTCACGGCCCTTAGACGCCCGCGCGCCGCCTGTCCCGGCCCCTTAGACGCCCGCGCGCCGCCCGTCCCGGCCCCTAGACGCCCGTGCGCCACCCGGCCCGACCCCTAGACGCCCGCGCGCCGCCCGTCCCGGCCCCTAGACGCCCGCGCGCCGCCCGTCCCGGCCCCTAGACGCCCGCGCGCCGCCCGTCCCGGCCCCTCGACGCCCGCGCGCCGCCCGTCCCGGCCCCTCGACGCCCTCGCGCCGCCCGTCCCGGCCCCTCGCCGCCCGTGAGCCGCCCGTCCCGGCCCCTAGACGCCCGCGCGCCGCCCGTCCCGGCCCCTAGACGCCCGCGCGCCGCCCGTCCCGGCCCCTCGACGCCCGCGCGCCGCCCGTCCCGGCCCCTAGACGCCCGCGCGCCACCCGGCCCGACCCCTAGACGCCCGCGCGCCGCCCGTCCCGGCCCCTCGACGCCCGCGCGCCGCCCGTCCCGGCCCCTCGACGCCCGCACGCCGCCCGTCCCGGCCCCACGCCGCCCGTGAGCCGCCCGTCCCGGCCGCGCACCGCAGTCCCGGCCCCACGCCGCCCGTGCGCCGCCCGTCCCAGCCGCGCGCCGCCGTCTCGGTCCCCACGCCGCCTGTGCCGCTGAGGAGCTGAGCCGCCCGAGCCGCCCGAGCCGCCCGCACCGCCCGAGCAGCCCGAGCCGTGCTGCCCCTCAGCAGCACAACCGAGCAGCCCGACAGCAGAGCAGCCGAGCCGCCCAGCAGCCGAGCCGCTCAACAGCCGAGCCGCCCAGCAGCCGAGCCGCCCAGCAGCCGTGCCGCCCAGCAGCGGAGCCGCCGAGCCGCCGAGCCGCCCGGCAGCCGAGCCGCCGAGCCGCCGCGCCGCCCTCCTTCCGGGCCGCCCGACCTGTCCAGTCTGGTGAGCACAGCGCCCTTTCACTGCACTGCCCTCACCCTACTGTTTGCGCTGCCAGTCGTCTAGGGTCATGGCTACCCCTAGTGTTCTAGTCTTTGACGCTGAGGGTCGGGCCATTGACTTTGAGGTCTGGGTGGATGACCTGCAGCTGTTCTTACAGTGCGATAGGGCAGATGGTCTCTCTCTCTTTGACCTCACCTCTGGCGCCTCCACTGCCCCTGCTGCTGACGCCGACGCCACTGTTCGCTCCCAGTGGGCCACGCGCGACGCTGCTGCACGTCTTGCTGTGCGTCGCCACCTCCCTACCTCCGAGCGTGCACACTTTAGTCAGTACAAGAGTGCTCAGACCTTGTACGACGCTGTAGTTGCGCGCTACTCCTCCCCTGCCACTGCTGCACTGAGCCGTCTCATGCTACCGTACCTCTTTCCTGACCTTGCTGCCTTTCCCACAGTCGCTGACCTCATTACGCACCTCCGCACTAGTGACACTCGCTACCGCGCTGCACTCCCTGCTGACTTCTACGCCAAGAACCCCCCCCCATGTACATCACTCTTTACTACATAGTCACTCGCCTTCCTGACTCCCTTCGCGTAGTCAGGGACCACTTTCTCTCTGTCTGTCCCACCACTCTCACTGTTGACCTCCTCGAGAAGTCCCTCCTAGCGGCCGAGAAGAGCATAGTCGCTGTAGGGGCCTCTCGTGGTGACCCGCGCACCCCCATCTTTGAGGGGTGTTCCCCCTCCCCCCTTCTGCCCTCTGTTGCCTCTGCTG
Organism: Closterium sp. Naga37s-1; assembly: GCA_947471745.1. Taxonomy (NCBI): domain Eukaryota; kingdom Viridiplantae; phylum Streptophyta; class Zygnematophyceae; order Desmidiales; family Closteriaceae; genus Closterium; species Closterium sp. Naga37s-1. The sequence continues at coordinate 3,766,010 of CANJKZ010000056.1, read as the reverse complement.
CTGCGGCCGACCTCCTTGGTCTTGAGTCGGTCGGTGTGGCGTCTGCCCCTAGTGGGAGACGCCGCTCTGGCAAGGGCAAGGGGGGCAAGGGCACTGGAGGAGCGAGCGGGGGCGGTGGAGGTGGAGGTGGCGGCAGTCGGGGGAGTGGGGGTGGCGGTGGGAGTGGAGGTGGGGGTGGAGGAGTCGGTGGCGGCAGTGGAGGCGGAGGTGTCGGCGGCGGTGGCAGTGGGAGCGGGGGTGGCGGAGGTGGCGGCGGCGGAGGCGGAGGTGGAGGCGGCGGCAGTAGCGGAGGCGGCGGAGGCGGAGGAGGCGGCGGGGGTGGAGGTGGTGCTGGTCGCGGGTCTTCGCAGAGGAGTGGCTCCGGTGGTGGCTCGCGCCAGCAGCAGCAGCGTGGTCGTGACACCTTGTCCCCTCAGCAGCTTCGTGAGTGGTACACTGCGCGTCAGCGAGGTGGGGGTTTTGGTCCGTGCTCCTACGTTTTGCGCACCGGCGACCGTGCGGGTGAGCAGTGTGGGGGTCCCCACCCCACTCAGCGCTGCTTTGGCCGCCTGACGGACGCGTGGCGTCACCAGTTCCCGGAGGCCTCAGAGATCCCTCGTTGGGGTGACCTGTCCAGGGCGGGTGTTGCCATCTATGATCTTGACTTTGATGCTATTCTCTCTGCCATGTATGCTGTGTCTATTAGTGATGAGGGTGACTGTTACCGGTGTTTCCCGCCCGATCCGGGTATTGAGACTGCTGCTCTAGGTCCTGGTGAGGCTGCTGCCCTAGGTGCTTGCGACGCTGCTGCCCTAGGTGCTCGTGTGTCTGCGTCCTCAGGTACTGGTGAGTCTGCGCTCTCAGGTACTACGTCGGCTTCGGCCTCCCTCACCTTCACCCTTGACTCTGGGGCGTCTCGCTCCTTCTTTAGGGACCGCACCACACTCACACCGCTGAGTCGACCGGTTGCAGTGTCTCTGGCTGACCCCTCTGGGGGTCCTGTCGTCTCGCTTCTCCACAGTCCTCCCGTGTCCGGCGGCTCCCTCTGGCACCCTGTCTGGTCTCTACCTCCCCTCGTTCTCTACGAACCTGGTGAGTGGTGCTGACCTACAGGATGCGGGTGTACACCAGTTCACTCCTGCGCGTCAGCGGGTGACGCACTGTACAGAGGCTCGCACAGGCCGACACCTGGCTACGTTTACCCGTCAGCCGGGGTCGAGCCTGTACACACTGACCACTGCGTCTCCTCCCGTTACTGAGTCTGGTAGAGTCGCTTCGTCGGGTCAGGTGTTTGCTGCTGCGTCCAGGTCTGGTCCTGAGTCTGCCCCCTGTTCTTGTCGTCTCCTGTCTCACGAGACTCTTCTCTGGCACCACCGTCTTGGTCACCCCTCTCTGCTTCGGCTCAGAGGCATGGCCTCCCGTCTTCTAGTGTCTGGTCTCCCCCGGTCCCTCCCTCCCCTTCCTCAGGGCCCTGGCCCTACCTGTGTCCCCTGTGTCGAGGGGCGCCAGCGTGCTGCCCCTCACTCCTCCCAGTTTCCTCCGACAGAGGCCCCGTTGCAGACGCTCCACATGGACGTGTGGGGCCCAGCCCGCGTCCGTGGGCAGGGTCACGAGCGCTACTTCCTACTCGTTGTTGACGACTACTCGCGTTACACTGCAGTCTTCCCCTTGCGCGGCAAGGGTGATGTCACTGAGGTGCTGATCGACTGGATCCGCGCAGCTCGTCTCCAGCTCAGGCAGAGCTTTGGCTCCGACTTTCCTGTTCTGCGTCTGCACTCGGACAGAGGCGGAGAGTTCTCCTCTGGCCTTCTGCGAGCCTACTGTCGTGCACGAGGCATCCGTCAGACCTTCACGCTCCCGGACTCTCCGCAGCAAAATGGGATTGCTGAGCGCCGCATTGGCATGGTCATGGACGTCGCTCGTACGTCCATGATGCATGCGGCTGCCCCCCATTTTCTGTGGCCGTTTGCGGTGAGGTACGCGGCACGTCAGATCAACCTTCACCCCAGGGTCTCCAGGCCGGAGACCTCCCCAGCCTTGCTGTGGACCGGGAAGGTGGGCGATGCGTCGGCGTTCCGGGTCTGGGGATCTCGGGCGTTTGTCCGCGACTTGTCTGCGGACAAACTGTCCCCTCGTGCTGCTCCCTGCGTCTTCCTGGGGTTCCCCCCAGACGCGCCTGGGTGGCAGTTCTACCACCCCACCTCTCGCCGTGTTTTGTCCTCTCAGGACGTCACGTTCGACGAGTCGGTACCCTACTACCGCCTCTTCCCCTACCGCACTCCGTCCCCCCCCCCGCCCCCGCTCTTCCTTGTACCAGATCCCCCCCCGGTAGACCCCCTCCCCCCTCAGGGTCCTGCCCCTTCAGGTGTGTCCCAGGTAGACGCAGTCGAGCCTGTCGAGGTCACTGGTGACTCTGGTGCTGCTGGGGGTGCTGAGCCTGGGGGTGCTGGGCCTGGGGGTGCTGGGCCTGGGGGTGCTGAGCCTGGGGGTGTTGAGTCTGGGGGTGCTGAGTCTGGGGGTGCTGAGCCTGGGGGTGCTGAGCCTGGGGGTGCTGAGCCTGGGGGTGCTGAGCCTGGGGGTGCTGAGTGTGGGGGTGCTACGCCTGGGGGTGCTTTGCCTGGGGGTGCTGGACCTGGGAGTGCTGCGCCTGGAGGTCCTCCGCCTCGAGTTTCTACGCGTGCTTTGTCTCGCCGGGAGCCACTCTCTCCACAGGAGCTGCGCGAGTGGTTTGCCCGGCGATGGAGCCGTGCTGTTGGTGCTGGTGGTTCGTCGGCTACTGAGGGTGCTGCTGTTGCGGGTCCCGGAGGTGCTCGTACTGGGAGTACTGGAGCTGCTGGGCCTGCGGGTTCGACTGGAGCTGGTGCTGCTGAGGGTGTTGGCGCTGAGACTACCACTGGCGGTACTGCTGGGGGTGCTCCTGGTGTTGCTCGAGGTTCTGGAGCTACTGGAGGTGCTGCTGGAGCGGGTGCTCCTGCTGGGGGTACTGGTGCTGTCCCTGCTGTTTCTGGCGTAGCTACGCGGCCTCGACCGTACTTCGTTCCACTCCTGCAGCAGGTTCTTGGTCTTCCGCCCTCTCCTGGTCCTCCTCCTCTCTTGGAGGGTCCACAGCCTGTCCCGTCGCGGTCACTGCTACAGCCTACCTCCCCTTTGCCTGCTCCTTCTCCCTACACTGGTCCTACTGGAGGTCTTACTGAGCGTCGTGAGCCTGCGTCTCGCCCTGCGTCGCCTGTCCGTGCTGCTCGCGCTAGTGGTCGTGGTTCGCGTCAGCGTCCTCCTCCTGTCCCTGGCACGCACAGGATGTCTCTGCGTCCGTCTACTGCTCCTCTGCGTGCCCCTTTGCCTTCTCCTCCTGAGTCCTCTCTTCCTGCTCTTCCCGACCCTGCGTCGGACTCTCTTCGTGCTGCCAATCCTACTGTCACGCGTCTCCTTGCTACTGTCGTCACTGACCCTTCCTTCGAGTCTACTGCTACGTCTGCCCTAGTTACTGAGCTCGTCGACTTTGCTGCTCGCTGTCGCCTAGACTACGCTGCTAGTCTTGTCGCTGAGTCTGGGTCTGCCTGTCCTCCGTCAGTCGGGGGTGAGTGTGCCCTTGGCACGGACGTCCTTGAGGACAGGCAGGAGGAGTTCCAGTGTCTGGCAGCTGCTTCACCTCATCTCGTGTCCGTACTGCTTACCCCTGAGGGAGACCCGGATGCACTTGACATCCCGACTCCGCGCTCTTACGCGGAGGCGATAGAGGGTCCCTACTCCTCTCAGTGGCAGGCAGCTATGGATGCAGAGATGGCTTCCTGGAAGTCCACAGGCACCTACGTTGACGCTGTCCCCCCTCTTGGGGCGAACATCGTCAGTGGCATGTGGATCTTCAGGGTGAAGCGGCCGCCGGGTTCTCCGCCTGTCTTCAAGGCACGTTACGTGGCTCGTGGCTTCAGTCAGCGACAGGGAGTTGACTACTTTCAGACCTTCTCCCCCACCCCGAAGATGACAACTCTTCGGGTGCTGCTACACGTTGCTGCTCACCGTGACTACGAGCTGCACTCTCTCGACTTCAGCACTGCTTTCTTGCAGGGCAGCCTGCACGAGGAGATCTGGCTGCGCCGCCCACTTGGCTTCACTGGGTCTTTCCCTCCTGGTACCCAGTGGAGTCTCCGGCGTCCAGTCTACGGTCTCCGCCAGGCGCCACGTGAGTGGCATGACACACTGAGGACTACGCTTGCGGCTCTTGGGTTTGCTCCTTCTACTGCCGACCCGTCGCTGTTTCTACGCACCGACACCTCTCTGCCGCCGTTCTACATCCTCGTGTACGTCGACGACTTGGTCTTTGCCACAGCTGACACTGCTGGACTCGCCCACGTGAAGTCCGAGCTGCAGAAGAGACACACGTGCACAGACCTGGGTGAACTGCGCAGCTACCTTGGCTTGCAGATCACCCGGGACAGAGCACGTCGCACCATTACCCTGACTCAGTCACACATGGTGCAGCAGGTCCTTCAGCGCTTCGGCTTCACGTACTCCTCGCCTCAGGCCACTCCTCTGCCTACTCGCCACTCACTCTCAGCTCTGCCTTCGGATGAGTCCGTAGAGTCGAGTGGCCCATATCCAGAGCTTGTTGGCTGCCTCATGTACCTGATGACCTGCACACGACCTGACCTTGCATACCCTCTTAGCATTCTTGCACGCTATGTTGCTCCTGGGAGACACCGACCAGAGCACATGGCTGCAGCGAAGAGGGTGTTGCGATACTTGTGCAGTACGTCGGGCATGGGACTAGTGCTTGGAGGGCGGAGTCCAGTGGTCCTCACTGGGCACGCGGACGCTTCTTGGGCTGACGACCAGGCTACGCAGCGGTCATCGCAGGGTTACACCTTCAGTCTTGGTTCCGGCTCTGTCTCGTGGCGAGCTACTCGCTCGTCCTCTGTTCTCGGCTCCAGTTGTGAGGCTGAGATCTACGCCGGGGCCATGGCTGCACAGGAGCTTCGCTGGCTCACCTACCTGCTGACTGACCTTGGAGAGCCGCCTCGTTCTCCTCCAGTGCTGTACGTAGACAACAAGGCCATGCTGGCCTTGTGTCGAGAGCAGCGCTTGGAGCACAGAACGAAGCACATTGCTCTCCGTTACTTTCTTGCTCGTGAGCTGCAGCAGCGTGGTCAGTTGCGACTTGCGTACGTGGCCTCTCAGGCCAACACTGCTGATGTGTTCACCAAGGCACTTGCGCCTTGTGACCATCAGCGCTTCTGCACTCAGCTGGGTCTTGTACCTGTCTTGCCTCACTTGCTCTCCTCTTGACCTTACTTGTACTGTCACATATATATACCTGCTCTTGCTTGTCTAGCTCTATATATATATGTGTACTCCTGCATGTGAACTGGCCTTGTGGCCTTGTCGTTGTGCTCGGACTGTGTGGTGACGTTGTGATCCACCCTGAGCTTGCTCTGCTTTGCTTGACTGGTCTTGTGACCCCTTGTTCTCCCCCACTTTGCCTATGGGGGTGTGTCAGAACATTATATAGCTTATGCTGTTGTGTAGGCTATAGTGGGGTATCCCATAGGGGGTACAACCCAATTAGGGTTTTCTATATGTACTCACCTCATTCATAGTTCATTCATCCTCGTTCTTCATTCTTTTCAGGTCGCACCGAACCCCCCCTGAAACAAAATTTCGGACCGAACTCCCTCGAAACAAAACGAGGGTTGTTTGTGATGATGGCTTTCGCTGCTTATGGAATGAGACAAGTTCGGCGCGACTCCAATGGTTTTTAGCTAAAGCTTGTGTTAGTGACTGGTAGGCTTGGATGTTGTCGCTATAATGCTTGAGTGATGGTGGGGTTTTGGGAAAGGTGGCTGAAGGAATATTTGAGAACGATCGAAGGAAACTCCAATGCCAAATATGAATGCGAACAAAGGCACGGCATGGAGATGCAAGGAATATGAGAAATTCGATTCAGTGCGCTACAGTACAACGCTTACATAAACACGCGGGAACGTGGGTCCAGCTGCCAGATCTGCCTTGCTGGACGCCATGACAGCATTTTCACTCAATCAGAATGAGTCCCGAGAGAGTCAACGTTAGTCTTTGCAGCTTTGGTGCCACGAAAACCGTCGATCGTGCACGAGCACGAAGCATGCATGCTCTCGCCCGGTCTTCAATGTCAATCTTGGTTTGGCAGTGTGCTGGCGGAATACTGACTTCATACGACTTCTTAGGGGTGTACTATTACTCGATATTGTGAAAATCGAACTTAGCGTCATCGATGTAATTCGAACACCCATTTTCGAACTCTGACTTTAGCCGCGATGTCTTGTACAAAATGCTTGAGCAAGTCGGTCCCGCGCTTCACTTCAGTACAGGGGTCGCCATCGTCCTTCAAATATGATTGGGTTAGAAGCCACGCGAAATCCAACCGAGAAGGGAAAAGATCAAACAGGGGCCACACAGTAGCAGGGGCGTGATCAACCAGGGGCTGAGGGCTTCGGACCCCTAGTAAGTAGGCCCCGAACTGGCCACGAATCTAGCTGGCAGTCCGAACCTGGCCAACCCGCCCCGTCACCTCCTGCACACGTGGGGTTGACGGAAATCGCTAACACGCTGGGTGAAGCGATGGGTTGGGATCCGTCAACCCTTTCAGCAACGGGAATCACAAAGTCTACTGCAGAATGCAGAAAACTGGATGGACGCGTAAGACAAGATTTACTACAAGTGGAAGTGATTAGTATCATAGTACAAGTATGAATGGAAGTGACGATAAAAAACTAAAGTCTGATTTATGGTTAGCCTCAGAGTGTATGCAATTTTTTAAGTACATTAAATGTATTTTTTGGTTATCCCACTTCATCTTTTGTACACATATAAAAATAACAATTATCAACTCTCACCCTCGGCCTTTACCTTCTGTTACGAATGCTAAAACACGAAGTGCTTCTGCGCATTCCTGTCAGTAGTAATCGTGGCATGCAGTACCGAGGCTGTAGACAAAGAGGCAGAATGTACCCGATGGGTCGCACGGTTACGAAACATCTGGACCGTCAGGGCAGACAGCATCACGCATCAGCAATGGCGTCGATTCTGCTGTGGCGATATTTATTTACCATATATTTATTCCTCTCTCTCTCTCTCTCTCTCTCTCTCTCTCTCTCTCTCTCTCTCTCTCTCTCTCTCTCTCTCTCTCTCTCTCTCTCTCTCTCTCTCTCTCTCTCTCTCTCTCTCTCTCTCTCTCTTCTCTCTCTCTCTCTCTCTCTCTCTCTCTCTCTCTCTCTCTCTCTCTCTCTCTCTCTCTCTCTCTCTCTCTCATCGTCTCTCTCTATTAACGTATATATATATATATATATCTCTCTCTCTCTCTCATCGTTTCTCTCTATTACCGTATGTTTATTTCTCTCTCTCTCTCTCTCTCTCTCTCTCTCTCTCTCTCTCCCTCGCTCTCTCTCTCTCTCTCTCTCTCTCTCTCTCTGTCTCTCTCTCTCTCTCTCTCTCTCTCTCTCGCTCTCTCTCTATCTCTATCGCTCTCTCTCTCTCTTTCCCTCTCTCTCTCTCCCTCTCTCTCTCTCTCGCTCTCTCGCTCTCTCTCTCTCTCTATATATCTCTCTCTCTCTCTCTCTCTCTCTCTCTCTCTCCCCCCCCTCTCTCTCTCTCTCTCTCTCTCTCTATCTCTCTCTCTCTCTCTCTCCCTCTCTCTCTCTCTCTCTCTCTCTCTCTCTCTCTCTCTCTCTCTCTCTCTCTCTCTCTCTCTCTCTCTCTCTCTCTCTCTCTCTCTCTCTCTCTCTCTCTCTCTTGTGAATCAAGAAAACAGGAATGAGAATGACTAAGTGAAAGTTGGGTACAAAAGGCAAACCCTAGGCAACTGTACCCCATATGTGCTACCCCACTATAGCCTACAGTAGCTATGTCATATAACTCTGACACACCCCCATAGGCAAAGTGGGGGAGAACAAGGGGTCACAAGACCAGTCAAGCAAAGCAAAGCAAGCTCAGGGTGGATCACAAAGTCACCACACACTCCGAGCACAAGTTCAAGGCCACAAGGCCAGTTCACATGCAGGATTACATATATATATAAGGCTAGACAAGCAAGAGCAGGAGTATATATATATGCAACAGTACAAACAAGGTCAAGAGGTGAGCAAGTGAGGCAAGGTAGGTACAAGACCCAGCTGAGTACAGAAGCGCTGATGATCACAAGGCGCAAGTGCCTTGGTGAAGATATCAGCAGTGTTGGCCTCAGAGGCCACGTACGCAAGTCGCAGCTGACCACGCTGCTGTAGCTCACGAGCAAGGAAGTAGCGAAGAGCAATGTGCTTCGTTCTGTGCTCCAGTCTCTGCTCTCGACACAAGGCCAGCATGGCCTTGTTGTCTACGTAGAGCACTGGAGGAGAACGAGGCGGCTCTCCGAGGTCAGTCAGCAGGTAGGTGAGCCAGCGAAGCTCCTGTGCAGCCATGGCCCCGGCGTAGATCTCAGCCTCACAACTGGAGCCGAGAACAGAAGACGAGCGAGTAGCCCGCCACGAAACAGAGCCGGAACCAAGGCTGAAGGTGTAACCCTGTGACGACCGCTGCGTAGCCTGGTCGTCAGCCCAAGAAGCGTCTGCGTGTCCAGTGAGGACCACTGGACTCTGCCCTCCAAGCACAAGCCCCATGCCCGACGTACTGCACAAGTAGCGCAACACCCTCTTCGCTGCAGCCATGTGCTCCGGTCTGTGTCTCCCAGGAGCAACATAGCGTGCAAGAATGCTAAGAGAGTATGCAAGGTCAGGTCGTGTGCAGGTCATCAGGTACATGAGGCAGCCAACAAGCTCTGGGTACGGGCCACTTGACTCTACGGACTCATCCGAAGGCAGAGCTGAGAGCGAGTGGCGAGTAGGCAGAGGAGTGGCCTGAGGCGAGGAGTACGTGAAGCCGAAGCGCTGAAGGACCTGCTGCACCATGTGTGACTGAGTCAGGGTAATGGTGCGGCGTGCTCTGTCCCGGGTGATCTGCAAGCCAAGGTAGCTGCGCAGTTCACCCAGGTCTGTGCACGTGTGTCTCTTCTGCAGCTCGGACTTCACGTGGGCGAGTCCAGCAGTGTCAGCTGTGGCAAAGACCAAGTCGTCGACGTACACGAGGATGTAGAACGGCTGCAAAGAAGTGTCGGTGCGCAGAAACAGCGACGGGTCGGCAGTAGAGGGAGCAAACCCAAGAGCCGCAAGTGTAGTCCTCAGTGTGTCGTGCCACTCACGCGGTGCCTGGCGGAGACCGTAGACTGGCCGCCGGAGGCTCCACTGGGTGCCAGGAGGAAAAGACCCAGTGAAGCCAGGTGGGCGACGCAGCCAGATCTCCTCGTGCAGGCTGCCCTGCAAGAAAGCAGTGCTGAAGTCAAGAGAGTGCAGCTCGTAGTCGCGGTGAGCAGCTATGTGCAGCAGTACCCGAAGAGTGGTCATCTTCGGGGTGGGAGAGAAGGTCTGAAAGTAGTCAACTCCCTGCCGCTGACTGAAGCCACGAGCCACGTAACGCGCCTTGAAGACAGGCGGAGAACCCGGCGGCCGCTTCACCCTGAAAATCCACATGCCACTGACGATGTTCGCCCCAGGCGGGGGAACCTCGTCAACGTAGGTGCCTGTGGACTTCCAGGAAGCCATCTCTGCGTCCATAGCTGCCTGCCACTGAGAGGAGTAGGGACCCTCTATCGCCTCCGCGTAAGAGCGCGGAGTCGGGATGTCAAGTGCATCCGGGTCTCCCTCAGGGGTAAGCATTACGGACACGAGATGAGGTGAAGCAGCAGCCAAACACTGGAACTCCTCCTGCCTGTCCTCAAGGACGTCCGTGCCAAGGGCACACTCACCCCCGACGGACGGAGGACAGACAGACTCAGACTCAGCAACAAGACTAGCAGCGTAGTCTAGACGACAGCGAGCAGCAAAGTCGACGAGCTCAGTAACTAGGGCAGACGCAGCAGTGGACTCAAAGGAAGGGTCAGTGACAACAGTAGCAAGGAGACGCGTGACAGTAGGACTGGCAGCACGAAGAGAGTCCGACTCCGGGTCAGGAAGAGCAGGAAGAGAGGACTCAGGAGGAGAAGGCAAAGGGGCACGCAGAGGAGCAGTGGACGGACGCAGAGACATCCGGTGCGTGCCAGGGACAGGAGGAGGACGCTGACGCGAACCACGAGCACTAGTGCGAGCAGCACGGACAGGCGACGCAGGGCGAGACGCAGGCTCACGACGCTCAGCAAGACCTCCAGTAGGACCAGTGTAGGGAGAAGGAGCGGGCAGTGGGGAGGCCGGCTGTAACTGTAACTGTGACGGGACAGGCTGTGGACACTCTAAGGGAGGAGGAGGACCAGTAGAAGGCGGGAGACCAAGAACCTGCTGAAGGAGCGGAACGAAGTACGGCCTAGGCCGTGTGGCGACTCCAGACACAGCAGGGACAGCACCAGTACCCCCAGCGGCAGCACCAGCGCCAGCAGTACCTCCAGCTCCAGCACCCCCAGCAGGACCGCCTCCAGGACCGCCAGCAGTAGCCTCAGCGCCAACACCCTCAGCAGCTCCAGCTCCAGTCGTACCCGCAGGCCCAGCAGCTCCAGTACTCCCAGTACGAGCACCTCCGGGACCCGCGGCACCAGCACCCTCAGCAGCCGAAGAACCTCCAGCTCCAGCAGCACGCCTCCAGCGCCGGGCAAACCACTCGCGCAGCTCCTGTGGAGAGAGTGGCTCCCGCCGAGACGAAGCACCCGGAGAACCTCCAGGCTCAGCACCGCCAGACGCCACACGAGCAGGCCCAGCTCCCTCAGGCTCCGCACCCCCAGGCTCAGCACCTCCAGGCGTAGCACCCCCAGGCGTAGCACTCCCAGGCTCAGCACCCCAAGGCTCAGCACCCCCAGTAGTAGCACCCCCAGGCTCAGCACCCTCAGGCTCAGCACCCCCAGTAGTAGCACCCTCAGGCTCAGCACCCCCAGGCGTAGCACCCACACGCTCAGCACCCCCAGAGTCAGCACCCCCAGGCTCAGCACCCTCAGCAGCACCAGAGTCACCAGTAACCTCGACAGGCTCGACTGCGTCTACCTGGGACACACCTGAAGGGGCAGGACCCTGAGGGGGGAGGGGGTCTACCGGGGGGGGACCTGGGACAAGGAAGAGCGGTGGCGGGGGGAGGGACGGAGTGCGGTAGGGGAAGAGGCGGTAGTAGGGGACCGACTCGTCAAACGTGACGTCCTGGGAGGACAGGACACGGCGAGAGGTGGGGTGGTAGAACTGCCACCCTGGCGCGTTAGGGGGGAAGCCAAGGAAGACGCAAGGAGCAGCACGAGGGGACAGCTTGTCCGCAGACAAGTCGCGGACAAACGCCCGAGATCCCCAGACACGGAACGCAGACGCATCGCCAACCTTCCCCGTCCACAGCAAAGCTGGGGAGGTCTCTGGCATGGAGACCCTGGGGTGAAGGTTGATCTGATGCGCCGCGTACCGAACCGCAAACGGCCACAGAAAATGGGGGGCAGCCGCATGCATCATGGACGTACGGGCGACGTCCATGACCATGCCAATGCGGCGCTCAGCAATCCCATTTTGTTGTGGAGAGTCCGGAAGCGTGAAGGTCTGGCGGATGCCTCGTGCACGACAGTAGGCTCGCAGAAGGCCAGAGGAGAACTCTCCACCTCTGTCAGAGTGCAGACGCTGAACAGGAAAGTCCGAGCCGAAGCTCTGCCTGAGCTGGAGACGAGCTGCGCGGATCCAGTCGATCAACACCTCAGTGACATCACCCTTGCTGCGCAAGGGGAAGACTGTGGTGTAACGCGAGTAGTCGTCAACCACCAGCAGGAAGTAGCGCTCGTGACCCTGTCCACGGACGCGGGCCGGGCCCCACACGTCCATGTGAAGCGTCTGCAGCGGGGCCTCTGTCGGAGGAAACTGGGAGGAGTGAGGGGCAGCCCGCTGCCGCCCCTCGACACAGGGGACGCAGGTAGGGCCAGGCCCCGGAGGAAGGGGAGGGAGGGACCGGGGAAGACCAGAGACAAGGACACGGGAGGCCATGCTTCGGAGACGAAGCAGGGAGGGGTGACCAAGGCGGTGGTGCCAGAGGAGAGTCTCGTGAGACAGGAGGCGACACGAACAGGGGGCAGACTCAGGACCAGACCTGGACGCTGCAGCAAACACCTGACCCGACGCAGCTACCTGACCAGACGCAGTGACTGGAGGAGACGCAGTGGTCAGGGTGTACAGGCTCGACCCCGGCCGACGGGTAAACGTGGCCAGGTGTCGGCCTGTACGAGCGTCTGTGCAGTGGGTCACCCGCCGACTCGCAGGAGTGAACTGGTGAACCCCCGCATCCTGTAGGTCAGCACCACTCACCAAGTTCGTAGAGAACGAGGGAAGGTAAAGACCAGACAGGGTGCCAGAGGGGGCCGCCGGACACGGGAGGACAGTGGAGAAGTGAGCAAGGACAGGACCCCCAGAGGGGTCTGCCAGAGAGACTGCAACTGGCCGGCTAAGCGGCGTGAGTGTGGTGCGGTCTCGAAAGAAGGAGCGAGAAGCCCCCGAGTCAAGGGTGAAGGTGTGGGAGGCCGAAGCCGACGCAGAACCTGAGAGAGCAGACTCACCAGCACCTGAGGGAGCAGACGCACCTAGAGCAGCAGCCTCGCTAGCACCTAGAGCAGCAGCCTCACCAGTACCTAGAGCAGCAGTCTCAATGCCCGGGTCGGGCGGAAAACACCGGTAACAGTCACCCTCATCACTAATAGTCACAGTATACATGGCAGCAAGAATAGCATCAAAGTCAAGGTCAAAGACAGCCACACCTGCCCTAGACAGCTCACCCCAGCGGGGGATCTCAGTGGCCTCAGGGAACTGGTGACGCCAAGCGTCCGTCAGGCGGCCAAAGCAGCGCTGGGTGGAGTGCGCACCCCCGCACTGCTCACCCGCGCGGTCGCCGGTGCGGAGGACGTAGGTGCACGGACCAGTACCCCCACCCCTCTGGCGTGCAGTGTACCACTCACGGAGCTGCTGAGGGGAGGGGATGTCACGAGTGCGCTGCTGGTGCTGCTGCTGCTGCTGGCGCTGACCACCACCGGAGCCGACCCTCTGCGCAGCGCCACCCCGACCAGCTCCACCTCCTCCGCCGCCTCCTCCTCCACCGCCGCCACCTCCGCTCCCTCCGCCACTGCCGCTGCTGCCTCCGCCTCCACTGCCGCCACCGACACCTCCACCCCCGCCACCACCCCCACCGCCACCCCCACCTCCTCCACCGCCTCCACTGCCGCCTCCACCGCCCCCGCTAGCTCCTCCAGCGCCCCTGCCCCCCTTGCCCTTGCCAGGGCGGCGTCTCCCGCTAGGGGTAGACGCCGCACCGACCGACTCAAGCCCAACGAGGTCGGCCGCAGCAGCAGAGGCAACAGAGGGCAAAAGGGGGGAGGGGGAACACCCCTCAAAGATGGGGGTGCGAGGGTCACCACGAGAGGCTCCTACAGCTACTATGCTCTTCTCTGCTGCTAGGAGGGACTTCTCGAGGAGGTCAACGGTGAGAGTGGTGGGGCAAACTGAGAGGAAGTGGTCCCTGACTACGCGAAGGGAGTCAGGGAGCCGGGTGACTATGTAGTAGAGGGTGATGTACATGGGGGGGGGGTTCTTGGCGCAGAACTCAGCAGGAAGCGCAGCGCGGTAGCGAGTGTCACTAGTGCGTAGGTGCGTAATGAGGTCAGCGACTGTGGGAAAGGCAGCAAGGTCAGGGAAGAGGTACGGTAGCATGAGGCGACTCAGTGCAGCAGTGGCAGGGGAGGAGTAGCGTGCAACTACAGCGTCGTACAAGGTCTGAGCACTCTTGTACTGGCTAAAGTGCGCACGCTCAGAGGTAGGCAGGTGGCGACGCACAGCAAGACGTGCAGCAGCATCGCGCGTGGCCCACTGGGAGCGAACAGTTGCGTCAGCATCAGTGGCGGGGGCAGGAGAGGCACCAGAAGTGAGGTCAAAGAGGGAGAGGCCGTCTGCCCTATCGCACTGTAAGAAAAGCTGCAGGTCATCTATCCAGACGTCAAAGTCAATGGCCCGACCCTCAGCGTCAAAAGCGAGGACACTAGGGGTAGCCATGACAGCAGTAGACTAGCAGCGCAAACAGTGGGGTGAGGGCAGTGCTGTGAGAGAGGCGCTGCTCTTACCGGACAGGGCGGCTCGGGCGGCTCGGCTGCAGGGCGGCTCGGCGACTCGGCTGCTGGGCGGCTCGGCTGCTGGGCGGCTCGGCGGCTGGGCGGCTCAGCGGCTCGGCTGCTGGGCGGCTCGGCGGCTCTGCTGCTGGGCGGCTCGGCTGCTGGGCGGCTCGGCGGCTCGGCTGCTGGGCGGCTCGGTGGCTCAGCTGCTGGGCGGCTAGGCTGCTGGGCGGCTCGGCGGGGCCGCTGAGAGGGCGGCGTCCGGGGCCGCTGGGAGGAGGCGGCGGGGCCGCTGAGAGGAGGCGGCGTGGCCGGAAAGGTAGGTGGCGGGGCCGCGTCAGGGGCCGCGACAGGGGCCGCGTCAGGGGCCGCGTCAGGGGCCGCGGCAGGGGCCGCGTCAGGGGCCGCGGCAGGGCCGCGTCAGGGCGCCGCGTCAGGGGCCGCGTCAGGGCGCCGCCAGGGGCCGCGGCAGGGCCGCGTCAGGGCCGCGGAAGGGGCCGCGGCAGGGGCCGCGTCAGGGGCCACGTCAGGGCCGCGTCAGGGCCGCGGCAGAGCCGCGTCAGGGCCGCGTCAGGGGCCGCTTCAGGGCCGCGGCAGGGGCCGCAGCAGGCCGCGTCAGGGCCGCGTCAGGGGCCGCGGCAGGGCCGCGTCAGGGCCGCGGCAGGGGCCGCGTCAGGGCGCCGCGTCAGGGGCCGCGTCAGGGCGCCGCCAGGGGCCGCGGCAGGGCCGCGTCAGGGTCGCGTCAGGGCCGCGGCAGAGCCGCGTCAGGGCCGCGTCAGGGGCCGCTTCAGGGCCGCGGCAGGGGCCGCGGCAGGCCGCGTCAGGGCCGCGTCAGGGGCCGCGGCAGGGCCGCTAAAAAAAATAATTTTAGGGCAGGGCGCAATGTGCGCGGGCAGCTAAAAAAAAAATTCTTATGGTGGGCCCTTAGGAAGGAACGGTCCCATGTAGGAACCCGCTCTATACCATGTGAATCAAGAAAACAGGAATGAGAATGACTAAGTGAAAGTTGGGTACAAAAGGCAAACCCTAGGCAACTGTACCCCATATGTGCTACCCCACTATAGCCTACAGTAGCTATGTCATATAACTCTGACATCTCTCTCTCTCTCTCTCTCTCTCTCTCTCTCTCTCTCTCTCATCGTCTCTCTCTATTAAGGTATATATATATATCTCTCTCTCTCTCATCGTTTCTCTCAATTACCGTATGTTTATTTCTCTCTCTCTCTCTCTCTCTCTCTCTCTCTCTCTCTCTCTCTCTCTCTCTCTCTCTCCCTCTCTCTCTCTCTCTCTCTCTCCCTCGCTCTCTCTCTCTCTCTCTCTCTCTCTCTCTCTCTCTCTCTCTCTCTCTCTTTATCTCTCTCTCTCTCTCTCTCGCTCTCTCTCTATCTCTATTGCTCTCTCTCTCTCTCCCTCTCTCTCTCTCTCCCTCTCTCTCTCTCTCTCTCTCTCTCTCTCTCTCTCTCTCTCTCTCTCTCTCTCTCTCTCTCTCTCTCTCTCTCTCTCTCTCAAGCTCTTTGCGTATCATACCTATTTATATCTTCATTTGGGGAATTGAATCTTCTCCTTCATTTTGGTATGATACATTGTTTCCATTGTGTTTTGTTTTTTGCATCCTCACCCTAAATTTGGTATGATACATGTTTCCATGATTGTGTTCTTTTGTTATTACTTTGTCATGTGTTTCAAGCTCCATGGCAGCCCTGCCAGATTTTGATGGGTTAATAGTTTTTTATTTGAGCATTTAATGGTCATTGCTTGAGTTATGATGTCACTCATGTACATTTGTTGTGTTGAAATCAATGATTTTCTAGTAAAGCCAATAGTAGAGTGGTACTTAGGGTCTACTATGGTGCAGATGAACATCCATGCTGTAAGATAGGCATTGTCAAACACACCAGGTAGGGTGCTGAGGTATTAAAGTTTGTCATGAGAGGACCCGTATACCTAGAATTGGAACATTGAATCCAACATTTTTTTGGTGCTGCCATAAGAGTAGGTGAATAGCGTGAGTGATATACAAAAGGACGGGAAATCAAGAGGACAATAGAAAACAAAAAATCGGGTCGTATGTAGTCTCTACTATGACACCCACTATAAAACCCACATATTCCTTAACGTGTGTCGTCTGCCCTTTTGACACACCTACGTTCCCTTGCCGTGCAACCTGGGAGAGGGGGGTAGAATGGAGGCAGATAGCCAGAGATGTTAAAATGGAGGAAAAGTGGCACCACTGTCAGGATTGGCTGGTGCAGGGCTTGCCAGAGGCTTCCACTTCTCCACCGAGCTGTGGAATCTGAGAGAAAGGGCTGGACATATCTTCATGAACCCCAATAAACAAGACAGTACGATGTCAGCAGGACATAGCTGCGCCGCATACTGCATCATATTACAAGGCTTGAGATGTGTCTCAATGATCTGATTGGAGACTCACTCAACGTAGAGCAACAAAATGGCGCATTTGTGACTTCTCAACCCATCTACTCCCTTCCCTGCTCACCTCTCCCAGCCCCGGATCCAGCCTTTCCACCTCTCAGGTGTGGTGTGTATTATCAATGGTTTTGGCACGTTTCATTTGTAGAAGATGCCGTCTTTCTTGTCGTCGCAATCTGTGGCCCTCTAATATACTGGAGCGCTCGTGCTCGACGCTAGGTTGAACTTGGAGGTGGACATTCAAAGGCGGTTGCTGTTGTTGCAATGGCTGCAAAAGCGGCTGGTCAATCGCTGTTCGTTGTTGCTGCGAATGAACCACTCCGACATCAACATGCCCATGACTTGGACCGTGCTGAGGATTTCTCATATGTAGATGCTGTAGCTGCTGCATCCACACGCCAAGCACATGTTGTTGTTGGCTCATCTGCATTTGTAGCTGGTGAAGCTGTTGCTGCAAATCTGAGCTTCCAGTTGGGTTGACGTTTTGGGCTGTAGGGCCCAACTGCCTTTGCTGCACTCTTTGTCGTAGCCGACGTCCGTTCGATCCACCTTCGGTACCTTGCATCCTTAAATCATGCACTGTTGGCTGATGTCCACTGGTATGAATGCGCCCACGACCTCTCGAACGACGGGTCACCCTTGAACCTCTCGGCTGCCTAGCTCCTTCACGTGGTTCACTATCCTCAATGTCCGCAACACCATCTTCAGGTATCACTTCGGTTTGTAGCCAGAGTCGTTGCCATCGTCGAACACGACGCGATGCAACCATTTCTTCCTGTGACACCTCCTCGCCTGTCTCCCTTAAGTGTCCCCAGTTATGTTCCACCTCGTTCTGTTGTTCTCGTCCTAGGTGCAACCCTTGCACTTGTTGCCCATTCCCTTGCTCCTGCCCATTCCCATGCTGCTGCCCATTCCCATGCTGCTGCCCATTCCCATGATGCTGCCCGTTCCCTTGCTGCTGCTCATTCCCTTGCCGCTGCCCAAACCATTGATGTTGCTCATTCCCTTGCTGCTGCCCATTCCCTTGCTGCTGCCCATTCCATGTATGCTGCTCATTCCCTTGCTCCTGCCCATGCCATTGATGTTGATCATGAACTTGCTGTTGCCCATTCCCTTGCTGCTGCTCTCTCCCTTGCTGTTGCTCTCTACCAAGCTGCTGCCCATTCCCATGATGCTGCCCATTCCCTTGCTGCTGCCCATTCCCTTGCTGCTGCCCATTCCATGTATGCTGCTCATTCCCTTGCTCCTGCCCATGCCATTGATGTTGTTGCTGCTGCTCTCTCCCTTGCTGTTGCTCTCTACCATGCTGCTGCCCATTCCCATGCTGCCGCCGTTGCCATTGATGTTGCTCATTTACTTGCTGTTGCCCATTCCCTTGCTGTTGCTCTCTCCCAAGCTGTTGCCCATTCCCGTTCCATAGCTGCTGCCCTTGCTCTTGTTGCTGCTCTTGGTGTTGCTGCTGCACACCCTCCTGCTGTACACTGATATTTGGAGTTTCTTGCTCCTCAGTCCCAATCTCCTCCACATTTTGGAGCTGTACGTTTGGATCTCCCAAAGTCAGGACATCCCAAACTTCTGTAACACCTGCCTGCCCTATTGTGCTAGTCTCCTCTTCGGCCTCACATTCCGACCCGCTTGTATCGCTGCAATCAAATTCATTACCACAATCACAGCAGGCTTGTGTAGTTCCATCCAAATCGCTGATGGCATCCTCTGAGTCCAATGTATCACTATCAGCATCTCCACCCTCCGGTATGTCTTGGATGTGAACAATCCACTCATGTGGCGGTGTATCTCCACGGTGTAGCCAACGATGCCTACGTATACGCTGAATCTGCTGTTCCCCTTCCCTCTGTTGACCTTGTTGTGCCTGATCTTGCTCTTCTCTTTGTTGCTCCCGCATCTCTAGTGCTCCACCTTGATCTTCTCTGTGTTGCTCCTGACTCTGGCCTCGCCTCTGCGATTCCTGCAATTGCCCTAGCCTCTGTTGCTCCCCCACCTGTCTTGCCTCTGTTGCTCCCCCACCTGTCCTTGCCTCTGTTGCTCCCCCACCTGTCCTTGCCTCTGTTGCTCCCCCACCTGTCCTTGCCTCTGTTGCTCCCCCACCTGTCCTTGCCTCTGTTGCTCCCCCACCTGTCCTTGCCTCTGTTGCTCCCCCACCTGTCCTTGCCTCTGTTGCTCCCCCACCTGTCCTTGCCTCTGTTGCTCCCCCACCTGTCCTTGCCTCTGTTGCTCCCCCACCTGTCCTTGCCTCTGTTGCTCCCCCACCTGTCCTTGCCTCTGTTGCTCCCCCACCTGTCCTTGCCTCTGTTGCTCCCCCACCTGTCCTTGCCTCTGTTGCTCCCCCACCTGTCCTTGCCTCTGTTGCTCCCCCACCTGTCCTTGCCTCTGTTGCTCCCCCACCTGTCCTTGCCTCTGTTGCTCCCCCACCTGTCCTTGCATCTGTTGCTCCCCCACCTGTCCTTGCATCTGTTGCTCCCCCACCTGTCCTTGCCTCTGTTGCTCCCCCACCTGTCCTTGCCTCTGTTGCTCCCCCACCTGTCCTTGCCTCTGTTGCTCCCTCACCTGTCCTTGCCTCTGTTGCTCCCCCACCTGTCCTTGCCTCTGTTGCTCCCCCACCTGTCCTTGCCCCTGTTGCTCTCTCACCTGCCCTTGCCTCCCTTGCTCCCTCACCTGCCCTTGACCCCCCGCCCAATGTTCCCAATGATGCTGAAGATGAAGACGTTGCTGCTGCGTTTGATGCCTCCTGCTTTGCTGAGGCCCTTGTCCTTCCAATGCCTCTCGCCATCTGTCGTGAGAATGCTGCTGCCACAGTCGTCGTGGATCCCCCTGCCCAAGCTGCTGCCCTTGCCTTAGCTGCTGCCCTTGCCCTAGCTGCTGCCCTTGCCCTAGCTGCTGCCCTTGCCTTAGCTGCTGCCCTTGCCCTAGCTGCTGCCCTTGCCCTTGCTGCTGCCCTTGCCCTAGCTGCTGCCCTTGCCCTTGCTGCTGCCCTTGCCCTAGCTGCTGCCCTTGCCCTTGCTGCTGCCCTTGCCCTTGCTGCTGCCCTTGCCCTTGCTGTTGCCCTTGCCCTTGCTGATGCATTTGCCCTTGCTGATGCCCTTGCCCCTGTTGCTGCTCCTCCCCTTCCTGCAACCCTTGCCCTTGCTGCTGCATTTGCCCCTGCTGCTGCCCTCGCCATTGCTGTTGCCCTAACCCTTGCTGCTGTATTTGCCCTTGCTGCTGCCCTCGCCATTGCTGTTGCCCTAACCCTTGCTGCTGCATTTGCCCTTGCTGCTGCCCTCGCCGTTGCTGTTGCCCTGGCACTTCTTGCTGGCCTTGCCCATCCCCAAACCCTTGCCATTGCCCCTGCAAATTCCCTTGCTGCTGCCTTTGCTCATACTGCTGCCCTTGACCTTGACCTTGCTGCTGCCCATTCCCTTGCACCTGCCCTTGTCCTTGCTGCCAACCCCCTTCCATATGTTGTTCCTGTGGTTGTGGCTGCTGCCCATTCCCTTGCTCTCTACGACAGGGGCCCCCCAGCCTATGTCGACTGTGACATCCCTCGCAGTCAACAAAGTTGATGGAAACGCGAGATAGAGCCTCAGTTTGCAAGCTGAGGTGCTCTTGGGGTGATCTCTGACCTCCTTCCCTCCTTGCTTCCTCACGATCCTCACATGTGCGAATGTTGTGACCCTTTAACTTACACCTGCTACACTTTCGCATCTTCTGAGGATCGGTTTCACCATTGGAGCGAATACGCTTGTTTTTTCTCCGGCCAGCTCTTCTCTTGTACTTCGGAGGCAGTGTCATTCCATCTTGCACAACAGATGTTGGATCAATGTGCTTCAAACCCTGCCCGTACATGGCCTTGGCAGTTTCAAGATGATACACACGATGAATCATCTGAAAAGGGACGGAATTGGTCTCCCCTGCTGCTGCAAAGATGTGAACACATGGGAGGCCGTACTCCCTACAAATCAAGGGGGAAAAGGAGGTGCAAGAAGAGGGGAAAGGGGGGAAACAAGGTAGAGAAGCGTGAGGCTTAGACTGGATCCCAAGTTCATTTCAGCAACAATCACGCAATCCATTCCACCCATGGGGTATGCATAAGGTAAAGCTCTCAAGGTGGTAGCTTCATGCTGCACTTGCGTTGTAAACACACTGTACTTACTTGGTGTAATTGCAGCTGCATGTCCGCACCCCCAAATCCACCACACGTGACTCCCGACGCCCGGTATGGGTAACGGCAAGGGTTGTTGCCCCCGTTTCTTCCACATCATAGCTTAGAGAGTCCTTCCTGTTGGCTGAAATGATCACAGATGCGTTTTTTGTCCAGGTTCCTGGCATCTGCGAATATTCATTGAATCGACGCTGTCTCGTCTTTGCCAAGTTCTCAATCCACCCAAGAAGCACCTGAGCTATGGTTCTATCTCGCAAGTTATGCATGGAAGCGTGTTGAGACTCCACTACGTTCGACGTGAGGACTCCAAAACGAGGGCTAGGAAAGTCTACTGTTGCCCATTTTGATAGCAATTCACCCCCTTCCCCTGCGAGATATGCTTTGCCTCCAGGGCACGTGTTCTCTATCTTTTGCAAGCGAAATTCGAATAACTCCAGGTTCAAAGTTTCAGCAGCTTCTTTGATGGACAGGCTCATGTCCATCATGAACTTTTTGGTGAAATTTCTGCCAATGTGGGTAATGCAATGGGATTCATGCGCAAGCGGGAGCAACTCTGCACAAGAACTCCATCCAAACCCACGATCATGTTTTATAACCCACTGGTCAGAGTTGAGCTCAGGAAAAACCTTAAGCAGCTCTCGGAATGGAAGGGCACAACCCTCATTGCTTTCTGCCTCCACAAATGCAATTCCAACAGAAACATAATGACCATCTCCATCCAACACAACCAGGTTAATTGTCTGACCCCCCCACACTGTTTTATTGTGACAACCGTCAACAATGAGCACTGGAATTGCATTCAACATTGTTGAACGTGCCACGCTCGGGATGGCACATGCACTATAGAAGCGACCATCGCGTTTAGTGAGAGAAACGACACTTCCAGGATTGTCGCGCTCGAATGTCTCAAGAATGCTTTTGCTGTACTGGAAAGAAGTATCATTTTGCTGCGGATCAGCCATTGTAATATCATGTATCGCTCGTCTTGAAGTTGAGTAAGAACCTCTCTGTCCCGTACGCTGCACCACCTCTTTAAGGAGAGTTTTGGGATCCAATGCCACGTTTGGAATCGTGTTAACAAACTCTATTAAATCTGCACGGGATGCCCCCTTGGGAAGAACAGTGCAACACTCTGAATACTGTGGGTTTGTGTTGGTGATTCGTAAAGATCCGTCCCAACACTTCCTAGCTGTGATTTTGAATTGACAGTGCTGATCTGTTTCGTTACCGACATGCGATGTCCCCTTGCGCTTATGGACAAAAGAGGGACATCGTGCGTCCACTCTAGCAGGTTTGTTCTCGATAAATTTGAAAGCGCACCATGTACCTCCGCATTGCTTTTTGATGTCATCTTTCACGTCATCCGATAAAGCATAGCGCTTCCCCACAGGAAAGTTAAGAGCAGTTGATTTGTTGTTCATCTGCGCATGTTCAAGGAAATGGAATACAAAACGGATAACAAGAATACACACATTAGAATGACATTGACGGACGAAAGATATGTGCTTAGAATAGAGAGGCTATTAGCGATCGTCAACTTGTGAATAAAGAAAGTACTATGGAACATTCTATTTCTTATGTATTGATCATTTTATGCAGAGTAGACATGACAACCATTGGTATAAAATAAGGACAGAAAGACCTCTAGTCGTAGGTTCTTAAACGCAGTCGCAGCCGGTTCAGCCTAAATGACCTTGACGCTCACCTTAAGAAGAGTAGCAGGTGGCAGGTATATCTCTCCGCAGGTAGCGGAGACATGGTGGTATAAATTAGGGTTGTGGGGGATGGTGAAAGCTTACGGGATGGTTTGGAGTTAGAAAATGTAAGTGAGGAGATGGGTTCGCGAAAGCTGTAAGTGTGAACGAAAATTGGTGAGTGCAACACATTTCGCAAGCGGGATTGAACTTCCCCTCCCCAGCCGTGAAATAGGGTTGACGGATCCCAACCCATCGCTTCACCCAGCGTGTTAGCGATTTCCGTCAACCCCACGTGTGTAGGAGGTGACGGGGCGGGTAGGCCAGGTTCGGACTGCCAGCTAGATTCGTGGCCAGTTCGGGGCCTACTTACTAGGGGTCCGAAGCCCTCGGCCCCTGGTTGATCACGCCCCTGCAACTGTATGGCCCCTGTTTGATCTTTTCCCAACCGCGAACGCTGCAACGTCGCCCAAGTTGGAGCCCGAGCCGCGCTCCGAAATGATGTTCGAATGCTGGCGGGAATTCAGAACTCGAACACGTGAAGCTCGAAAGTGTACACTACTTTGAAGTGTCTTCGCGAAGGTGATTCTCGACATTCACGAAGTCTGGTTTCCTTGAAAGTTCGATATTTTTCGAACGCTGGTGCACACGCCTTTACGACTCCCTGACCATCACAGCTTCCAGCATTCGTGCTGGCAGTTGGTGCAAGTGCTGACGGTTGGCGGACGTGGCTGAGGGTCAGCAAGAGGGCTCTCTGGGGTACCCTGAAAAATTCGGAGGCCAGGCATGTATAACCCTGAATTTAGCAGGTTCGGGACGAATCACTACCCTTTAGGCTTCAGGGTTCCGGCACGTGTGATTTTTGTCAAATTTGTCCAAAGTTCGCCTTTTGAAAGTGGTTCTACACGCCAGGATACAGTAGAGAGACGTCTCGCAAGGTGCAAAGTAGTATGAGTTCAAGTTTTCCAAAGATTGCACGCGCCCTTAGGGTGGAAAAATCTGTATTGTCGTTTCCACTATACAGGGTACAACTACCATCGGCATCCTCTCTCCCTCCCTCCAATCCTCTAGCTGCCTTTTGCGGAGAATTCTATTCTAAGGGAGAGCTAAATTGCGTGTGACGCACGGTCAGGGTTCTGGCAGTGATTCTGGACACAGTGTTGAATGCATTTGTAGAATTCGAGCATAGTTTCACTAAGGAAAGTTAATAGGATAAGATTATGGTCCAAGGAAGGAGATCTCAAATAGCAAGCACAATGAACCCTGGAGAAACGTTCGTCTACAAACGCTCGACCTTTCCGAGTCAGCAACGCCAGGTGAAACGACAAGCATATGTGTCTTTCTCCTGAGTTGGCAGCTTCTCAGGTTTCCAACGTTGAGAGTTGTTTACGTTTTTACTTTTAGTAAAAACGTGTTTCAGGTTCACTTTCCTTACTGATTCGAAATCTCCTGGGGAGTACAATTTCCGAAATGCTCTGATTGGTCGAAATTTGTTGTTTCGCGATTGGTCGAAATTCGCGCACATTGCGATTTTTGGAGACAAGTAATTTTGTTCGACCAGAATATCTCTGCTCGACGATGCCTCGTTCGAGCTTAATTCTGTCGACCAGCGTTTCGTCGAAACGCCATTTTCTCCAATTTCGTCGACCCGCAAGGCCCGATTTTGACACCGATTTGCTCCCCTCGACAAGTGACTTGTCGACGGGCAGTTGCATAGAGCAGAAATAACACTTCAATTTCGACGACTTAATCTTCTCGAAAATCGACCCGTCGAACAGAAATAAAAGTCCCTGAAGTCGCCAATGACCACGAAACGAACACCGTTGTGCTCCGAAAAGCATGGCCGACTTCGCCCAAACGAGGGCGGGGCCTTTTCTCCTCGACACTCCCCTGCCCAGCTCGAGTTTGGGCCCCCACACACAAGATCCACCCAGAACCTACTTAATAGAATACAACGGGATATTTCTCTGGCGTGCATACTCCCGCACGCCAATCACCGCAACAGCCATGTTAGAGGACGTGGCACCTACTGCTGAAGTTCATCATTGTCGTCGCCAATTTCGGCAAGGCAAACCTGGCCGACCACGATAGAGCACCGGTTGAAGGCCGGAAAATGCAGCGCCTTAGTGAGAAAGTGTGCCGGCTGTTCGGATGTCGGGATGTATTCCAGCGCAATCTTCTTGCGCTTCACGATCTGCTGCAGCCAGGCGTAGCGTCGCTCCATGTGCCTGAGGTTGCCCTTCAGCCCCAAGCCCTCAGCGACTGCGAGGGCGGACTGATTGTCCACGTTCAGAGTAGTCGGCATCCCAGCATCGAGGAGCTGGAACTCGGCGAGGAGGAATCGAAGTCGGCGAGCCTCCTTGCCAGCTTCAGTGGCCGCGATGTATTCTGACTCCGTCGAGGACAAAGTTACGCACTTGATGCGTTGGCTCGTCCAAGAGACAGCTGCGCCGCCGAAGGTGAAAACGTAGCCATTTGTGCTGCTGCTCGTCAGTTGCCGGCGTTGTACGCGTCCGCGTAGCGGACCATTTTCAGAGTTTCGGGGCCGCCGCCAAACTACAGAGCGAAATCGCGCGTGTCAGCGAGGTAGGTGAGGCAGCGATCGACCTCACGCCAGTGCTGGTCACTCCTCACTGTCAGACTGGACCCCAGCTTGCTGCATGCGAAAGCGATGTCGGGCCGAGTTGTCGTGGCAGCGAACTGCAGCGAACCGACCTTCTGACGGTACTCCTCTTCTTCGCGAGACTGGAAGTCCTCATTGTCGAAAGTCAGCTCCGCGTAGGCGTCCACGGAAACAGGCGTCTTCGGACGCCGACCAGTCTGCTCCTCGTCGATGAAGCGCCTACGCAGCTTGTCGACGTAGGACTGCTGGTGCAACTACAGCTTTCGCGCCGGACGATCGCGCACGATTTCGAGCCCCAAATACTTCTCGACCGGGCTGATCTCACGTAGCTCAAAGGCAGCCTCCAGAAGCTCCTTCAGCATCGCAGTGCTGCTGCTAGCGGCGAGCAGGTTGTCGACGTAGACGAGCACCCAGCACGCCACTCCGTCGTCGCCAACTCTGAAATAGAGAGCCTCGTCCACCTGGCTCTTGCTCCAGCCGGCGCCAGTCAGCACAGCGTCGAGCGCCGAGTACCACAGCAGAGGACTCTACTTCAGCCCGTACAAACTCTTCAGCAGCTTGCATACGCGGCCGGTACCATCGTTGTAGTAAGCTGGCTGATCCATGTAGAGCACGCAATCGAGCTTGCTCTGCAGAAACGCATTCTTCATGTCCAGCTACATAAGGTGCAGATCGAGAACGGCGACGATGCTGAGAAAGATTCGCAGCGTGACGTAGCTCCCGACCCGTGCATACGTCTCGTCGTTATCAGCTCCGTAGATCTGCGTGAAGCCTTTCACCACCAGGCGCGCTTTTTCGCGGGCGACCGTGTCGTTGACACGGTACTTCGTCGTCAGAACCCAGCGGTTCTTCATGACATTGACGCCGCGCGGGCGCTCCACCAGTTCCCATGTGCCGTTGGAGATGAGGCTTGGAATTTCCTCGTCCATCGCCGCTTTCACCACCTTGCCTTTCCAGCTCGCTAACACCTCCTTCACTGTCATGTTAGCGATGTCCCAGCGGTGCTCTGGATCGGCGTGAATATCGGGGTCGAGCTCGGGCACATCACCATCGAACTGCGCATCGTCGAGCAGAAGGCACGCATGGTAGCTCAGCCTCTCTGGAGGCTTGCCAAAGTTGAAGCAGGTGGAACATCAAACTGCAAGCTTGTCGGCCGAGACTTCCACCACATCGCTGTCGCTGGACTGCTCTCCGGTCGACAGCTCCCCATCAGCGCCGCCGATGACTTCAACAACGTCGCTCGATGTGCCATCCTCGAACTGCTCCCCTGTCGTCCGCTCCTCTGAAGTGTGCACCCCGTTCGACGACTCCCCTGTCGACGGCTTCTCTGAAATGCGCTTCTCCTTCGACGGCTCCCCAATCAGCGGAGACTCCTCTCCAACGCCGACTTGCTCGCCGATCAGACCACGTCGACCGCTACCGATGCTGATCGGCGGAGCCGAAGGCAACGCACCAACGCTCCCCTCATCGCTGGCGGCCGGCGTCGATGCCGACTTAGGCAGATTGGCAGCGAGCGATGGGGGGGAGGTGGGAAGAGGAGGAGGAGGTTTTGACGAGGGCGGAATGGAGGGAGAAGGGTCTTCAGAAGGACCATCGTCCTCGGATTCGAGCAACGAAATCGCCGCTGGCGACGGACCCGTCGGCGGAGAAATCTGCGTCCGCTCTGACGCGGGCCCGTGCTCCACCTTCCACTCCTCTAGAGACATCGCCTCATAGAAGATTGCCTCCACGGTTGCGACAATGCGGTTGGCGGTGAGGTCTAGCACCTCCCATCCCTTGCTCTCTGGCGAAACACCGAAGTGAATTCCCCAGCGTGCCTTCGGTGCCAACTTTCCGCCGCGCTGCTGCTCCGGGATCATGAACTGCACCATACAGCCCCACATGCGCGCCAGCATGAGATCCGGCTTCTTCTCGAACACCAGCTCGTACGGCGTCGTCCTCGGAGGAAGTAAAGCCCGTTCAAGGCAGCTGCGCACCCAGTCGGCGTGGCGAAGGGCGAGGTGCCACCAGTGATGCTTCACCCCCATGTGAAGCAGCATCGTCTGCACAGCTTCGACGACCGTGCGCATCTCCCGCTCCGCCATGCCATTTGTTAGAAAGTAGAGGTGAACGAGAATGGATGAAACTAGGTAGGAGGGGGATACAAGTAGGAAACCCTAACAAAGCTGTACCCCCTAAGGCTAAACCCACTATAGCCTACACAATATAAACATATAATGTTTGACACACCCCCATAGGCTAAGTGGGAGACAACCAGATGGTCACAAGACCAGTCAAAGCAAAGCAAAGCAAGCTCAGGGTGGATCTCAAGGAAACCACACAAATTCTGAGCACAAGCAAGTGGTCACAAGACCAGTTCACATGCAGGTTGATAGTATAACAAGAGATAAAGTGATCACAACCTAGCAAGAGTAAACATGCAGGTATATATATAGAGATCACAGTACAAGCAGAGTCAAGAAGTAAGCAAGTGAGGCCCAGTAGGCACAAGGCCTAGAACAGTACAGAAACGCTGATGGTCACAAGGCTGAAGCGCCTTGGTGAACACATCAGCAGTGTTGGCCCGAGTGGCCACGTAACGCAGTCGAAGCTGACCGCGCTGCTGCAGCTCTCGAGCAAGGAAGTAGCGCAGAGCGATATGCTTCGTTCTGTGCTCCAGTCTGTGCTCCTCACACAAGGCAATGGCAGCCTTGTTGTCGACGTACAGCACTGGAGGAGAACGAGGCCGCTCTCCCAAGTCGGTCAGCAGGTAGGTGAGCCAGCGTAACTCCTGTGCAGCCATGGCTGTGGCGTAGATCTCAGCCTCACAACTGGAGCTGAGAACAGAAGACGAGCGTGTAGAACGCCAAGAAACTGAACCAGAGCCAAGGCTGAAGGTGTAACCCTGAGACGACCGCTGAGTAGCCTGGTCGTCAGCCCAAGACGCGTCTGAGTGCCCAGTGAGTACAACTCGGTCTCGTCCTCCAAGCACTAGCCCCATGCCCGACGTACTGCACAAGTAGCGCAACACCCTCTTCGCGGCATCCATGTGCTCCTTTCGGTGACAGCCAGGAGCGACATAGCGTGCAAGGATGCTAAGAGGGTATGCAAGGTCAGGTCGAGTGCAGGTCATCAGGTACATGAGGCAGCCCACAAGCTCTGGATACGGGCCACCCGGCTCTACGGACTCATCCGAAGGCAGAGCTGAGAGCGAGTGACCGGTAGACAGAGGAGTGGGCTGAGGCAAGGAGTACGTGAAGCGGAAGCGCTGAAGGACCTGCTGCACCATGTGTGACTGAGTCAAGGTGATGGTGCGCCGTGCTCTGTCCCGGGTGATCCGCAAGCCAAGATAGCTTGTCAGTTCACCCAGGTCTGTGCACGTGTGTCTCTTCTGCAGCTCCGACTTCACGTGGGCGAGTGCCGCAGTGTCAGCAGTGGCAAAGACCAAGTCGTCGACGTACACGAGGATGTAGAACGGCGGCAGCGAGGTGTCGGTGCGTAGAAACAGCGACGGGTCAGCAGTAGAAGGAGCGAACCCAAGAGCCGCAAGTGTAGTCCTCAGTGTGTCGTGCCACTCACGTGGCGCCTGTCGGAGACCGTAGACTGGCCGCCGGAGGCTCCACTGGGTACCAGGAGGGAACGACCCAGTGAAGCCAGGTGGGCGGCGCAGCCAGATCTCCTCGTGCAGGCTGCCCTGTAGGAAAGCAGTGCTGAAGTCAAGAGAGTGGAGCTCGTAGTCACGCTGAGCGGCGACGTGCAGCAGAACCCGAAGAGTGGTCATCTTCGGGGTCGAGGAGAAGGTCTGGAAGAAGTCAACTCCCTCTCGCTGACTGAAGCCTCGTGCAACGTAACGCGCCTTGAAGACAGGCGGAGAACCCGGCGGCCGCTTCACCCTGAAAATCCACATGCCACTGACGATGTTCGCCCCAGGTGGGGGAACCTCGTCGACGTAGGTGCCTGTGGACTTCCAGGAAGCCATCTCTGCGTCCATGGCTGCCTGCCACTGAGAGGAGTAGGGACCCTCTATCGCCTCTGCGTAAGAGCGCGGAGTCGGGATGTCTGGTGCATCCGGGTCTCCCTCAGGGGCAACTAGCATGGACACGAGATGAGGTAAAGCAGCGGCAAAGCACTCAAACTCCTCCTGCCTGTCCTCAAGGACGTCCGTGCCAAGAGCACACTCACCCCCGACGGACGGAGGACAGACAGATTCAGAATCAGCAACTAGGCTAGCGGCGTAGTCTAGACGACAAGCGGCAGCAAAGTCGACAAGCTCAGCAACTAGGGCAGACGCAGCAGTGGACTCAAAGGAAGGGTCAGTGACAACAGTAGCCAGGAGACGCGTGACAGTAGGACTGGTAGCACGAAGGGAGTCAGACTCAGGGTCAGCAAGAGCAGGAAGAGAGGACGCAGGAGGAGACGGGAGAGGGACACGCTGTGGAGCAGTGGAAGGACGAAGCGCCATCTGGTGAGTGCCTGGGACAGCAGGAGGACGCTGACGCGGGACACGACGACCAGTGTGAGCAGCACGAACAGGCGACGCTCGACGAGACTCAGGCGACGCAGGACGAGACTCAGGCTCACGACGCTCCGTAAGACCTCCAGTCGGACCAGTATAAGGAGAAGGACCAGGGAGAGGGGAGGCAGACGGTAACTGTGACTGCGACTGGACAGACGGAGGACACTCTAAGGCGGGAGGAGGACAAGGAGGAGGAGGCTGACCAAGAACCTGCTGAAGGAGCGGAACGAAGTACGGCCGCGGCCGCGCAGCGTCTCCAGAACCAGCAGAGACACCAGTGCCAGGGTCGTCAGCACCAGCAGCAGCACCAACTCCAGGGTCCTCAGCACCAGCAGCAGCTCCAACTCCAGGGTCCGCAGCACCAGCAGCAGCTCCAACTCCAGGGTCCGCTACACTAGGAGCGCCACTCCGGAGACTGCAGCGCCGTGCGTACCACTCTCGGAGCCGCTGGGGAGAGGGCAGCTCCCGCCTAGGAGGGGAAGCACTAGCACCAGCTCCAGTAGCACTCCTAGCTCCAGAAGCACCTCTCCTGAGGCTGCAGTACTGTAAGTACCACTCACGCAGCTGCTGTGAGGAGAGAGCTCCTCCAGGTGTAGCACTCCCAGGCGCAGCACCTCCAGACTCAGCACCCCCAGACTCAGCACCCGCAGGCTCCGCACCCCCAGGCTCAGCACCCCCAGACTCCGCAACCCCAGGCTCCGCACCCCCAGGCTCCGCACCCCCAGGCTCCGCACGCTCAGGCTCAGCACTCCTAGCAGGACGAGAGTCGACAGCTACCTCGACAGGCTCAACCGGGTCTACCTGGGACACACCTGAGGGAGCGGCACCCTGAGGGGGGAGGGGGTCTACCACAGCAGCACCTGGCGCGAGGAAGAGAGGCGGGGGGGGGAGCGGGGCAGTGCGGTAGGGGAAGAGGCGGTAGTAGGGGACGGACTCGTCGAACGTGACGTCCTGAGAAGGCAAGACACGTCGCGAGGTGGGGTGGTAAAACTGCCAACCAGACGCGTCCGGGACAAAGCCAAGGAAGACACAAGGAACAGCGCGGGAGGAGAGCTTGTCCGCGGACGTATCGCGAACAAAGGCTCGAGATCCCCAGACCCGAAAGCGTGACGCATCGCCAACCTCTCCCGTCCAACGCAGTGTCGGCGAAGTCTCCGGAACGGAGACACGGGGCCAGAGGTTGAGCTGATGCGCAGCGTATCGGACTTCAAACGGCCACAGAAAGTGGGGGGCAGCCGCATGGATCAAGGAGGTACGAGCGACCTCCATGACCAAGCCAATGCGGCGCTCAGCAACCCCATTCTGCTGTGGAGAGGCCGGAAGCGTGAACGACTGGCGGATGCCGTGCTCCGCACAGTAGGCTGCCAAGAGGTCGGAGGAGAACTCACCACCTCTGTCAGAGCAGTAGACTGCTAATTCTGACATGCTATCAGAGCAGGTCGATCCCCTTGGGTCGATCCTGTGGGTGGGCCCCACCCGATGCTTCCGCTGCTCTACTGCTGTCGCGCACCCCTGGCGCGTGACCCTTACGTCCTGCCGCGCGCCCGGAGCGCGCGGCGTTTTTCATCCCGCCGTGCGCTCGGGGCGCGCGGCGGTTTTCTGCCCGCCGTGCGCCCCGAGGCGCGCGGCGGCTTTCTGCCCCGTCACCCCGCGCGTCGCCCCCGGAAGGCGCTGCAGCGGGCGACGGGGACCCGCGCGTCGCCCCCCGCCGCCCGTCGTGGCCTGCGCGACCTACGTAGGGCCCGCGCGCGGCCCGTACGGGCTGCGCCAGGCCCGCGCGCGACCCGTACGGGCAGCACCAGGCCCGCGCGTGGCCCGTACGGGCTGCGCCTGGCCAGGGCGCGCCTCGGTCCGCCCGCGCGCGGATCGTACGGGCTGCGCCAGGCCCGTGGGCGGCCCGTTCTTCTCTGCCCCTGCGCTGCCCGCTGTCCCCCGTGCTTCTGACGGCGCCCCACCCCTGCTGCTGCCCGTTCTCCTGAATTAGGGTTTGGGGGTGGGGGGTATGGGGGTGCAGTTTCTGTGCGTCGTCCCCTGCTCCTCCTCCTCCTCCGTCTCCCGGTGCTGCAGCTGCCGCTGAGGGGGGTGGGTGTGTGGGAGCCGAAGGAGTGGTACTAGGGGGGTGACGTGCAAGTGGAGTTAGGAGTGAAGCAGTGGGTGTGTGGGGGGTGTGTGGGACAGTTGGAGGAGGTTGAGTGGAGGCTGCTTGTCCGCAGCACCTGTAGTCCGGGGCGCACTGTCCTGGTAGCCCAGAGAGTCTGCTGCGCCTTTCGCCCGAGGGTCCGTTGCTCCTGTAGCTCCTCGTAGCCCGTGAGCCAGTTACTCCAGTAGTCCGGGGCGCACTGTCCCGGTAGCCACTGTGCCAGCAGCTCCTGTTGCCCGTGTGTCTGCAACTTCAGCCGTCGTCTCCCATCTTCTATCCTCGCACTGTCCCTCCTCCTCCTCACTTGCCCGCTGTGTCTACCACTAGCTTTACTTGTAATTGTGAACTCTTACTATGCTTGCTTGTTGTGCTGATTACACCCCACTTTGGCTATGGGGGTGTGTCAGAATGTTGTATTTGTCTAGCCTGCAGTGGGGTACTCTATAGCGAGTACAGCCCAATCTAGGGTTTCCTATATGTACTCAACTGCTTGCTAGTGAAAACCTCCTCCTTTCTTCATTTCTGTTTCTCACTGCTAATTCTGACACCATTCTGCTGCGGAGTGTAGGGGCAGGTGAGGTTGTGGAAGATACCCTTGTCCTCGACCAGGTCTGTGAACGCCCTACCGAGGAACTCCCCTCCGCGGTCAGAGCGCAGCCGTTTCACCGACTTGGACGTCTGCCGCTCCACCTCCTTCAGCCACTTCTCGAACACTCCAAGCACGTCACTCTTTTTCGCGATCGGACGGACCCACACAAAGCGAATCTTGCGGTCCTTGAGGAGGAGAAAATAGAGGCTCCCATCCATGGCGGCCACGCGAAAGGGGCCGCAGAGGTCAATGTGCACGACTTTGAGCGCGGTTTCAGCGTCCGATCCCTTCTCCGGAAAAGTATGACGCGCCAGCTTGCCGCCGACACAGGAGGTACACGGCACATCGGCTCCAGTTGACTTCTCGATGTCCAGGCCGATGGCAACTTTATGTTTCGCCGAACACATAATCGTGTCAATGCCGACATGCGCGAGCCTCGCGTGCCACTTAACTGGCTTGGACTTCGTCGCCGATACGATCGTCCGCAGTGCAACTGCTTCTGTCGCAGATGTAGTCGATTTCGAGGAGCAGGGGCGGAGGTCGGTGCAGAGGACTCGGCCGGTGTAGCGTGCTCGACCGAGCACATCTCCTGCAACGGAAACGAGCAGCATCAATGAGCAGCATCTCGTCACCCTCGTTCTGCAGCTTCACGCTGTTTTCCTTCAGCTGACCAGCCGACAACAGATTCGCCTGCACGCCCGGGACACACAACACGTCGGGGATCAGAATCTGCTTTCCGGTCTCCCCTTTCAGAGCAACTGTGCCACGACCTTCAACATTTTGAAGGGCCCCGTTGCATCCGCGCACGTGATGGATTTCACCTCCTGGCTTCATATCGACGAAGGCCTCTCGCGCTCCCATCAGATGATGAGAGCAGCCGCTGTCGAGGAGCACCACGCTCGGATTCGCCTGCACTGCTGCAGCGACCGCCTGGAAGTCTTCTCCAGCCTCCGGCGCCAGCGAAATAGTTGGCTCAACCACTCCAACCATCGAACAAGAGGCTTCCTTGCCGCTCGAGGTGT
Source organism: Closterium sp. Naga37s-1 (assembly GCA_947471745.1). Lineage (NCBI taxonomy): Eukaryota > Viridiplantae > Streptophyta > Zygnematophyceae > Desmidiales > Closteriaceae > Closterium > Closterium sp. Naga37s-1. The sequence continues at coordinate 3,732,781 of CANJKZ010000056.1, read as the reverse complement.
CTCCCTCTGATTTCGACGGCGTTTTCGACGACGCTGGCTTCTCCTTGCGCGGCTGGTGGTCACGACGACGACGCTCGCTGTCAGACTTCCCGCGGATTCTTCTCTGATCGTCGTCGGACTCGTCGCGATCAGGGCAGTCGTACAAGAGATGGTCAAGGTCTCCGCAGATGTAGCAGCGACGTCCTCCTCGACGCGAACCACTACTACCGCGATCATTGCCCTTCGCCGACTTCTCGCGGTCGCCCTCCGTTGACTTCGTGTTCGACAACTTTCCGCCACCGCCTCCTCCTCCGCCCAACTTCCCACGCTGCCCCGTCTGACGTCTCTGCTTCGTCGGAGCGACGTAGTTGGCCTGCGGAAGGAGCTCTGAAGACCGCTCAGACTCCTGCATGAACTCATTGTGGATGATGTGACTCGAAAGCGAATCCTCGTTCAGAGTCTCGCGCACGCCGGACATGATCAGCATCCGTCGCATCAGATTGTAGCTCGAGGGGAGGCCATTGATGATATGCGTGACATACGACGCCACTGAGTACTCGAAACCAGCCATTCGCATGTCGGCCAAAATTCGCCGCGCTTGATTGCAGTACTCGGTCGCCGATTCCTGCTCGCCCATGCGAATGGTGGCCAATCTCTTTTCCAGTTGGCTGATGTAGAGGTCGTCGGTCGCTTTGTAGGCGCGCATGATGTACTGCCACGCTTGGCAGCCGACGTCCACACGAAGTCGGCACGGCTTTAACGCGACTTGCACCAGTGGCGAACAGCACCGCGAAAGGACCATGAAGGTCAGAAGATGAGCGGCACGAAATTCCGCCCACAATTCAGACTCGTCTTCGTCCGGCGTCTCCACCTTGCCGTCAACGAACTTCTTCAATCCAGCGATCTCCAGCTGCGGCTCTATGGATTCGATCCATGTGATTAAATCGTGGCGTCCTTCGAGCAGCTTCGGCACACCGATCTTGTCTGGCGAAAATTTGAAGTAGCCGTACGCCGGTGCGATGCCTCCGTCATGGCCAGCCGACGCATGAGTTGCCGAAATCGGCCTGACTCCACTCCGCTGAGGAGAATGACGCCGACCATCGGTGTTGCCGTTCGAGCTGTCTGCAGCCGCCGTCGACCGCAGCACTTGCGCCTGCATTCCGCCAACGCCAACGTCGGCAGCCCGAATCACTCCGCGAACCCTCGTACTTCCACCGCCGACAACATTGCCGCCGTCACCTTCGTTGTGCACGGGTCGGGGAGAGGCGGACGCACCGTCCGCTTCAGCACGGGGAGGGGGATGCTCACGCGCCCACTGCGCACGAGTTCTGAGAAGCAAAATCTCCAAGTCCGCCTCGCCGTACCCGCCAGCCTCGTGGCGTGCCCGAACAGCATCTAACCGCGCCTGCAGGGTATCCTCTACTCATGCATCGACTCCTTGGTCGTCCATGGCGGTCTAGATGGATGCCGGCTTACAATGACTTAGGTATAGAACGAAATGTTGTCTAATCTGAAGGTTCTAACACGGGGTCGTTCCGCGCTCATCGCACCATGCAGAGAATTCTATTCTAAGAGAGAGCTGAATTGCGTGTGACGCACGGTCAGAGTTCTGGTAGTGATTATGGACAGAGTGTTTGAATGACTTAGTAGAATTCGAGCATAGTCTCACCAAGGAAAATTAATAGAATAAGATTATGGTACAAGGAAGGAGATCTCAAATCGCAAGCACAATGAACCCTGGAGAAACGTTCCTCGACAAACGCTCGACCTTTCCGAGTCAGCAACGCCAGGTGAAACGACAAGCATATGTGTCTTTCTCCTGAGTTGGCAGCTTCTCAGGTTTCCAACGTTCAGAGTTGTTTACGTTTTTACTATTAGTAAAAACGTGTTTCAGGTTCACTTTCCTTACTGATTCGAAATCTCCTGGGGAGTACAATTTCCGAAATGCTCTGATTGGTCGAAATTTGTTGTTTTGCGATTGGTCGAAATTCGCGCACATTGCGATTTTTGGAGACGAGTACTTTTGGTCGACCAGAATTTCTCTGCTCGACGATGCCTCGTTCGAGCTTAATTCTGTCGACCAGCGTTTCGTCGAAACGCCATTTTCTCCAATTTCGTCGATCCGCAAGGCCCGATTTTGACGCCGATTTGCTCCCCTCGACAAGTGCCTTGTCGACGGGCAGTTGCGTAGAGCAGAAACAACACTTCAATTTCGACGACTTAATCTTCTCGAAAATCGACCCGTCGAACAGAGATAAAAGTTCCTGAAGTCGCCGATGACCACGAAACGAACACCGTTGTGCTCCGAAAAGCATTGGCCGACTTCACCCAAACAAGGGCGGGGCCTTTTCTCCTCGACACATTTTTCCCTTCATTCTCCTCCCAGACTTGATCTCCGATTGAACAAGTCACGTTTCACAACTCTCCCATAACATTTTCACAGTTTTCAGCTGATCTAGCAGTCAGAAACGAACTCAATATTGCCAGGTTGGATGCAACCAGGATTCAACAGAGTGGGTTGTAGGCCAAGTGGATGAGAAGAAAGCAGGGGAGTGAGGGGGGTCGCAAATTTCTTGTTCCAGGGTTCGCCTATAGACTACCCTTTGCGGAGAAAGCTATTCTATGGGAGCGCTGAATTGCGTGGGACGCACGGTCAGAGTTCTGGCAGTGATTCTTGACAGAGTGTTAGAATGCCTTAGTAAAATTCAAGCATTGTTTTTACTAGGAAAAGTTGATAGAACAAGACTACAGTACAAGCAAGGAGAACCAAAAAGCAAAGACAATGAGCCTTGGATAAACGTTTTACGGTAAACGCTTGACCTTTCCGTGTCAGCAACGCCAGGTAAAGCGACAAGCACATGTGTCTTCCACCTGAGTAGGCAGTTTCTCATGTTTACATCTTTCAGAGTTGTATACGTTCCTACTGTTAGTAAAAACGTTTTTCAGGTTCAATTTCCTTACTGATTCGAATTCTCCTGGGGAGTACAATTTACATGATGATCTGATTGGTCGAATTTTGTTGTTGCGCAATTGGTCGAAATTCGCACACATTGCGAATTCCGGAGACAAGTAATTTCGGTCGACCAGAATCATTCTGCTCGACGTTACCTTTTTTCGAGCTTAACTCTACCGACCGGCGTTTCGTCGAATCGCTGATTTCTGCAATTTTGTCGACCCGCGAGGCTTGATTTGGACACCAATTTTCTCCCGTCGAAAAATGCCTCGTCAACGAGTAGTTCCGTAGAGCAGAAACAACGCTTTAACTTCGACGAATTAATCTCGTCGAAAATCGACCCGTCGCACAGAGGTCAGAGTCCCAGAGGCTGACGCACACAGATAAAAGTTCCCTATGTCGCCGATGACCACGAAACGAACACCGTTGTGCTCCGAAAAGCATGGCCGACTTCGCCCAAGCGAGGGCGGTGCCTTTTCTCCTCGACACTCCCCTGCCCAGCTCAAGCTTGTGCCCCCACATAGAAGGTCCACCCAGAACCTTCGTAATACAATACAAGGGGATATTTCGTCGGCATGCACACCCTCGCACGCCAATCACCGCACCAGCCATGTTAAAGGACATGGCGCCTACAGCTGCACGTCATCATCGTCGCCGACGTCGGCAAGGCGAACTTTGCCACACCGCAACGGAGCAACGATTGAAAGCCGGAAAATGCAGCGCCTTCGTCAGAAAATTTGCCGGCTGCTCGGAGGTCGGGATGTACTGCAGAGCAATTTTCCCGCGCTTCACCATATGCTGCAGCCAGACGTAGCGTCGCTCCATGTGCTTGAGGTTGCCCTTGCGACCCAAGCCCTCTGCGACAATGATTGCCGACAGATTATCCACGTGCATAACATTCGGCTTCCTTGCGTCGAGCAGTCGGAATTCGGCAAGGAGGAAGCGGAGACGGCGAGCCTCCTTGTCGGCTTCCGTGGCCGCGACGTACTCCGACTCGGTCGACGAGAGCGTCGCGCACTTGATACCCTGGCTCGATCAGGAGACTGCGGCTCCTCCGAAGACGAACACGTAGCCGCCCGTGCTCGTCCGATTCTGCTTGTCGCCAGCGTCGTCGGCGTCTGCATAGGCGACCAGACAAAGCGACGCTGGTCCGCCGCCGAACTCCAGAGCGGCGTTATGGGTTTCAGCGAGGTAGAGGAGACAGCGATCGACCTCACGCCCGTGGTTGTCGCTCCACACAGTCAGGCCAGATCCGAGCTTGCTGCAAGCAAAGGCAATGTTGGTCTCGTCGTGGTGGCCGCGAACTGCAGCGAGCCGACCTTCTGCCAGCACTCTGCTTCCTCGCGCGGCTGGAACTCCTCATCGTCGAACATCAGTTTTGCGTAGGCGTCGACGGAGATCGGCGTCTTCGGCACTCGCCCGATCTGCTCCTCGTCGGTGAAGCGTCTGCGCAGCTTGTCAACGTAGACTTGCTGGTGAAGCCACAACTTCCTCGCTGGCCTGTCGCGCACGATTTCCATCCCGCGATACTTCTCGACCGGGCTGATTTCGCGCAGCTCAAAGGCAGCCTCTAGCATCTTCTTCAGCTCCTTCAGCATGGCAGTGCTGCTGCTTGCGGCGAGCAGGTCGTCGACGTAGACGAGCACCCAGCACGCCACTCCTGTCAAACATTATATGTTTATATTGTACTAGGCTGTAGTGGGTTTAGCCTTAGGGGGTACAGTAATTCTCTCGACATTCTACTTGTACCCCTCACCTTAGTCTCTTAGGAACGTTTCCTAGGGCCCACCACTAAAACGAAACTTTTTTTTTTTTACCTGCCCAGAGCACCCTTCGCGCCTGCCTTAGTCGCGGCCCCCCTTAGCGGCTCTCTCGCGGCCCCCTTAGTGGCCCCCCTTGCTGCCCTCCTTAGCGGCCCCTTCGCGGCCCCCTCTTAAGGCCCCTCGCGGCCCTCCTTAACGGCCCCTTCGCGGCCCCTCTTACGGCCCCTCGCGGCCCCTTCGCAGCCCTTCGCGGCCCCTTCGCGGCCCCTCGCGGCCCCTTCGCGGCCCTTCGCGGCCCTCTCACGGCCCCTCGCGGCCCCTTCGCGGCCCTTCGCGGCCCTTTCTCCCGGCCCTTCGCGGCCCCTTCCGATCCCTTAGCGGCTCCGTCGCCGCCCTTAGCGGCCCCGTCGCTGCCCTTAGCGACCCCGTCGCCGCCCTTACAGGCCCCGTCGCCGTCCTTCGCGGCCCCGTCGCCGCCCCTTGCAGCCCCGTCGCCGCCCCTCGCGGCCCCGTCGCTGCTCTTCGCGGCCCTGCCGCCCTGTCGTCGCCGCCCCAGCAGCAGCTGCCGTCACTTCCGCTGCCGCCGCTGCTGCTTGCCGCTGCCACTGTCGTGACGGCCCTGCGCGGCCTACTTACCCGCTGGTGCGGGTCTCCGCGGCTGTGCCGCCCCTGCCCCTGCCGCCTCTGTTGCGGCCCTGCCCCTCCTTTGTCGCGGCCGCCGCTTGCAGCATCCGCCCCACCTGCAGCAGCTGCCGCCGCTAGACCTAAAGCAGCTGCCGCCACCGAGCCTGCCGCAGCTGCCGCCGCCGGACCAGCAGCAGCCGCTGCCGCCAAAGGAGCAGCAGCTGCCGCCGCCGGACCTGCAGCACCTGCCGCCGCCGGACCTGCAGCAGCTGCCGCCGCCGGACCTGCAGCAGCCGCCGCCGCCGAAGGAGCAGCAGCTGCCGCCGCCGGACCTGCAGCACCTGCCGCCGCCGAACTGCAGCAGCTGCCGCCGTCGGACCTGCAGCAACCGCCGCCGCCGAAGGAGCAGCAACTGCCGCCGCCGGCCCTGCAGCAGCTGTCGCCGCCGTACCTGCCGCAGCTGCCGCCGTCCGACCTGCCGCAGCTGCTGCCCTCACTGCTGCCCCGGCTCTGCCCTTCGGCCGAGCAGTGGCCCTGCTCTGCCGCCTTGCTGCGGCCCCTGGTAAGCACACCACTGAGTCGCACCGTATAGCCGTGTCCCGCTGCTACTGCTGCTGCTAGCCTATTGCTACTGCTGTCATGGCTAGCCCTACTGTGCTTACCTTTGATGCTGAGGGTCAGGCGGTCGATTTCGATGTCTGGGTCGATGATCTACAGCTTTTCCTACAGTGCGATAGCAAGGACGGTATTTCCCTGTTCGATCTTACATCTGGTGCCTCTACCGCCCCTGCTGCCGATGCTGACAGTACTGTTCGCTCACAGTGGACCACTCGCGATGCTGCTGCTCGTCTTGCTGTGCGTAGTCACCTGCCGTCCACTGAGCGCGCGCACTTTAGTCAGTACAAGAGTGCTAAGACTCTGTACGACGCTGTAGTTGCACGCTACTCCTCCCCTGCCACTGCTGCCCTTAGCCGCCTCATGCTGCCGTACCTGTTCCCTGACCACGCCGCTTTTGCCACAGTCGCTGACCTCATTACGCACCTCCGCACTAGTGACACCCGCTACCGCGCTGCGCTTCCTGCTGAGTTCTGTGCCAAGAACCCCCCCCCCCCATGTACATCACCCTCTACTACCTAGTCACCCGGCTCCCTGACTCCCTTCGTCCGGTCAGGGACCACTTCCTCTCTGTCTGCCCCACCACACTCACCGTTGACCTCCTCGAGGAGCGCCTCCTTGCAGCTGAGAAGAGTATAGTCGCTGTAGGAGCCTCCCGTGGTGACCCTCGTGCCCCTCTCTTTGAGGGGTGCTCCCCTGTTCCCCTTTTGCCCTCTGTTGCCTCTGCTGCTGCTGTCGACCTCGTTGGCACCGAGTCGGTCGGCGCTGCGTCTGCCCCTAGCGGGAGGCGCCGCAACGGCAAGGGCAAGGGGGGCAAGGGTGCTGGGGGAGCGGGCGGGGGCGGTGGTGGTGGCAGTGGGGGCGGCGGAGGGGGTGGGGGTGGCGGTGGGAGTGGTGGCGGGGGTGGGGGCTCTGGTGGCGGCGGCGGAGGCGGCGGCGGCGGGGGCGGTGGGAGTGGAGGAGGAGGCGGTGGCAGCGGTGGTGGCGGTGGTGGTGGGGCTGGTCGGGGAGGCCCTGTGCAGCGGGGAGGCTTCGGTGGTGGTCAGCGTCAGCAGCAGCAGCGCACTCCTGAGACCCCTCCCCCCCAGCAGCTTCGTGAGTGGTACGCTGCGCGTCAGCGAGGTGGGGGTGCTGGTCCCTGTGCCTACGTCCTGCGTACCGGCGACCGCACTGGCGAGCCGTGCGGCGGGCACACCACCCAGCGCTGCTTTGGCCGCCTGACTGACGCCTGGCGTCTCCAGTTCCCTCACGCCTCTGAGATCCCTCGCTGGGGTGATTTGCTTAAGTCGGGTGTAGCGATCTTTGATCTTGACTATGATGCTATTCTTGCTGCCATGTATACTGTGTCTACTAGTGAGGAGGGTGACTGTTACCTGTGTGTCCCGCCTGACCCAAGCATTATCGCTGCTGCTCTAGGTGCTCGCAAGTCCACTGCTCCAGGTACTAGTGAGTCTGCTGCTCCAGGTGCTGGTCAGTTTGCTCTCTCAGGTACCACGTCTGGTCAGGCTTTGCACACCTTCACCCTTGACTCGGGTGCTTCTCGCTCTTTCTTTCGAGACCGCAACACCCTCACACCGCTCAGTCGGCCGGTTGCAGTCTCCCTGGCAGACCCCTCTGGGGGTCCTCCTTGCCCACTTCTCCACTGTCCTACCGTGTCCAGCGGCCCCGTCTGGCTCCCTGTCAGGTCTGTACCTCCCCTCGTTCTCTACGAACTTGGTGAGCGGTGCTGACCTGCAGGATGGGGGAGTTGACCAGTTCACTCCTGCGAGTCAGCGGGTGACCCACTGCACGGACGCTCGGACGGGCCGACACTTGGCCACGTTTACCCGTCAGCCGGGGTCGAGCCTGTACACACTGACTACCGAGTCTCCTCCGGTCGCTGCGTCTGGTCAGGTAGCTGCGTCGGGTCAGGTGTTTGCTGCAGCGTCCAGGTCTGGTCCTGAGTCTGCCCCCTGCTCGTGTCGCCTCCTGTCCCACCAGACCCTCCTCTGGCACCACCGCCTTGGTCACCCCTCCCTGCCTCGTCTCCGAGGCATGGCTTCCCGTGTCCTTGTCTCTGGTCTGCCCCGGTCCCTCCCTCCCCTTCCTCCGGGGCATGCCCCTACCTGCGTTCCCTGCGTCGAGGGGCGGCAGCGCGCCGCTCCTCACTCCTCCGAGTTTCCGCCGACAGAGGCTCCGCTGCAGACTCTTCACATGGACGTGTGGGGCCCAGCCCGCGTCCGTGGACAGGGTCACGAGCGTTACTTCCTCTTGGTGGTTGACGACTACTCGCGTTACACCGCAGTCTTCCCCTTGCGCACCAAGGGTGAGGTCACTGGGGTGTTGATCGACTGGATCCGCGCTGCTCGTCTCCAGCTCCGAGAGAGTTTCGGCTCGGACTTTCCTGTTCTGCGTCTGCACTCCGACAGAGGTGGAGAGTTTTCCTCCGACCTTCTGCGAGCCTTCTGCCATGCGAGGGGCATCCGCCAGACGTTCACGCTTCCGGCCTCTCCACAGCAAAATGGGATTGCTGAGCGCCGCATTGGCATGGTCATGGACGTCGCTCGTACGTCCATGATCCATGCGGCTGCTCCCCATTTTCTGTGGCCGTTTGCGGTTCAGTACGCGGCGCAGCAGATCAACCTTCAGCCCCGTGTCTCCTTGCCGGAGACCTCCCCCACCCTGCGGTGGACAGGGAAGGTTGGTGATGCGTCTGCGTTCCGTGTCTGGGGATCTCGGGCTTTCGTTCGAGACTTGTCTGCGGACAAGCTGTCCTCTCGTGCTGTTCCCTGCGTCTTCCTTGGCTTCCCCCCTGACGCGCCTGGTTGGCAGTTTTACCACCCCACCTCGCGCCGTGTTCTGTCCTCCCAGGACGTCACGTTTGACGAGTCAGTTCCCTACTACCGTCTCTTCCCCTACCACGCTGCCCCCCTCCCCCCCCGCCGCTCTTCCTCGCGCCAGGTCCTCCCCCGGTAGACCCCCTCCCCCCTCAGGGTCCTGCCCCCTCAGGTGTGTCCCAGGTTGACGCCGTCGAGCCGGTCGAGGTAGCTGTTGAATCTGGTGCTGCTAGGAGTGCTGAGCCTGCGGGTGCCGGGTCTGGGGGTGCTGAGCCTGCGTGTGCGGAGCCTGGAGGTGCGGAGTCTGGGGGTGCAAAGCCTGAGCGTGCGGAGCCTGGGGGTGCTGAGTCTGGGGGTGCTGAGCCTGGAGGTGCTGAGCCTGGAGTTGCTGAGTCTGGGGGTGCGGTGCCTGCGGGAGCTGGGCCTGCTCGTGTGGAGTCTGGCGGTGCTGGGCCTGGAGGTCCTTCGGGTGCTTCGTCCCGGCGGGAGCTGCCCTCTCCCCAGGAGCTGCGTGAGTGGTTTGCTCGCCGCTGGAGTCGTGCTGCTGGAGCTGGTGGTGCTACGGCTGCTGGAGGTTCTGGAGCCACGGGTCCCGGAGGTGCTCGTACCGGCGGTACTGGAGCTGCTGGGCCTGGTGGTGCTGCTGGTGCTGGAGCTGGAGGTACTGCTGACGTGGGTGCTGCTGGAGGTACTACTGGAGCTGGTGCTGCTGCGTCTTCTAGTGGTCCTGCTGGAGCTGGAGCTGCTGGAGGTGTTGGCGCTGGAGGTACTGCTGGAGCTGGTACTTCTGGGGGTGCTGGAGTTGGTGCTGCTGGAGCTGGTCGTGCTGCTGGCGTTGGTGCTGCCGCTGGGGGTACTGGTGCTGTCCCTGCTGGTTCTGGAGGCGCTGCGCGGCCGCGGCCGTACTTCGTCCCACTCCTTGAGCAGGTTCTTGGCCTTCCGCCTTCTTCTGGTCCTTCTCCTTCCTTAGAGTGTCCACAGCCAGTCCCGTCCGCGTCACAGTTACAGCTGGCCTGTCCACTGCCTGTCCCTTCTCCCTACGCTGGTCCTACTGGAGGTCTTGCTGAGCGTCGTGAGCCTGCGTCGCGTCCTGTCTCGCCCGTTCGCACTGCTCGCACTAGTCGTAGGGTTCCGCGTCCGCGTCCTCCTCCTGTCCCTGGCACGCACCAGATGGCACTTCGTCCGTCCACTGCTCCTCAGCGTGTCCCTCTACCGTCTCCTCCTGCGTCCTCCCTTGCTGACGGTCCGGACCCTGAGTCTGACTCTCTTCGTGCTGCCAGTCCTACTGTCACGCGTCTCCTGGCTACTGCTGTCACTGACCCTTCCTTTGAGTCCGCTGCTGCGTCTGCCTTAGTTGCTGAGCTGGTCGACTTCGCTGCTCACTGTCGTCTAGACTACGCTGCTAGTCTTGTTGCCGAGTCTGAGTCTATCTGTCCTCCGTCCGTCGGGGGTGAGTGTGCTCTTGGCACGGACGTCCTTGAGGACAGGCAGGAGGAGTTCCAGTGCTTTGCTGCTGCTTTGCCTCATCTCGTGTCCATGCTGCTTGCCCCTGAGGGAGACCCGGATGCACCAGACATCCCGACTCCGCGCTCTTACGCGGAGGCGGTAGAGGGTCCCTACTCCTCTCAGTGGCAGGCAGCCATGGACGCAGAGATGGCTTCCTGGAAGTCCACAGGCACCTACGTCGACGAGGTTCCCCCACCTGGGGCGAACATCGTCAGTGGCATGTGGATTTACAAGGTGAAGCAGCCGCCGGGTTCTCCGCCTGTCTTCAAGGCGCGTTACGTGGCTCGAGGCTTCAGTCAGCGGCAGGGAGTTGACTACTTCCAGACCTTCTCCCCCACCCCGAAGATGACCACTCTTCGGGTACTGCTGCACATAGCCGCTCAGCGTGACTACGAGCTTCACTCTCTTGACTTCAGCACTGCTTTCCTACAGGGCAGCCTGCACGAGGAGATCTGGCTGCGCCGCCCTCCTGGATTCACTGGGTCGTTTCCTCCTGGTACCCAGTGGAGCCTCCGGCGGCCAGTCTACGGTCTCCGCCAGGCTCCCCGCGAGTGGCACGACACACTGAGGACTACACTTGCGGCTCTTGGGTTTGCTCCTTCTACTGCTGACCCGTCGCTGTTTCTACGCACCGACACCTCGCTGCCGCCGTTCTACATCCTCGTGTACGTCGACGACTTGGTCTTTGCCACTGCTGACACTGCTGGACTCGCCCACGTGAAGTCCGAGCTGCAGAAGAGACACACGTGCACAGACCTGGGTGAGCTGCGCAGCTATCTTGGCTTGCAGATCACCCGGGACAGAGCACGGCGCACCATTACCTTGACTCAGTCACACATGGTGTAGCAGGTCCTTCAGCGCTTCAACTTCACGTACTCCTCGCCTCAGCCGACTCCTCTGTCTACGCGTCACTCGCTCTCAGCTCTGCCTTCGGATGAGTCCGTAGAGCCGAGTGGCCCGTACCCAGAGCTTGTTGGCTGCCTCATGTACCTGATGACCTGCACTCGTCCTGACCTAGCATACCCTCTTAGCATCCTGGCGCGCTATGTTGCTCCTGGGAGACACCGACCAGAGCACATGGCTGCAGCGAAGAGGGTGTTGCGCTACTTGTGCAGTACGTCGGGCATGGGGCTTGTGCTTGGAGGGCAGAGTCCAGTGGTCCTCACTGGTCATGCAGACGCTTCTTGGGCCGACGACTTGGCTACGCAGCGGTCGTCACAGGGTTACACCTTCAGCCTTGGTTCCGGCTCTGTTTCGTGGCGGTCTACCCGCTCCTCTTCTGTTCTCGGTTCCAGCTGTGACGCCGAGATCTACGCAGGGGCCATGGCTGCACAGGAGTTACGCTGGCTCACCTACCTACTGACCGACCTGGGAGAGCCGCCTCGTTCTTCTCCAGTTCTGTACGTAGACAACAAGGCCATTCTGGCCTTGTGTCGCGAGCACAGACTGGAGCACAGAACGAAGCACATTGCTCTTCGCTACTTCCTTGCTCGTGAGCTACAGCAGCGTGGTCAGCTGCGCCTTGCTTACGTGGCCTCTCAGGCCAACACTGCTGATATCTTTACCAAGACACTTCAGCCTTGTGATCATCAGCGCTTTTGTACGATGTTAGGTCTTGAGCCTACTTGGCCTCACTTGCTCACTTCTTGACCTTGCTTGTACTGTGATCTATATATACCTGCACTTGCTTGTTTACCTTTATATATATGATCCTGCATGTGAACTGGCCTTGTGGCCTTGAACCTGTGCTCGGAATGTGTGGTGACGTTGTGATCCACCCTGAGCTTGCTTTGCTTTGCTTGACTGGTCTTGTGACCGCTTGCCCTGGCTATCCCCGACTTCACCTATGGGGGTGTGTCAAACATTATATGTTTATATTGTACTAGGCTGTAGTGGGTTTAGCCTTAGGGGGTACAGTAATTCTCTCGACATTCTACTTGTACCCCTCACCTTTGACCTAATGCCATCATTCCTCTCTTAGTTTCTTCACAACTCCGTCGTCGCCAACCTTGAAGTAGAGAGCCTCGTCGACCTGGCTCTTCTTCCGGTTCGCGCCAATCAGCACGTCATCGAGCGCCTTGTACCACAGCAGCGGCGACTGTTTCAGCCCGTACAGGCTCTTCAACAGCTTGCAGACGCGGCCGGTTCCGTCGTTGTAGTAGTCAGGCTGGTACATGTAGAGGACGCGATCCAGCTTGCTCTGCAGAAACGCATTCTTCATGTCGAGCTGCATCAGATGCAGGTCGAGGACTGCTACGATGCTCAAGAATATCCGCAGAGTTGCGTAGCTTCCCAACGGTGCGTACATTTTGTCGTAGTCTGCGCCATAGACCTGTGTGAAGCCTTTCATGACCAGGCGAGCCTTCTCGCGGGCGACCGTGTCGTCGACATGGTACTTCGTCATGAGCACCCAACGGTTATTCATGATGTTGACACCACGCGGATGCTCGACCAACTCCCACGTGCCGTTATAAATGAGGCTTCAGATCTCCGTTTCCATAGCGGCCTTCACCGCCTTGCCCTTCCAGCTCGCCAACGCCTCTTTCACCGTCATGTTGGCGATGTCCCAGCAATGCTCTGGGTCGGAGTGCATGTCGGGGTCGAGCTCGGGCGACGTCGTCCTCTGTGTCGTTGAGCAAAGTACTGTAGGCCGTCGGTGGCAGACAAGCGTGGTAGCTCAGTTTCTTAGGCGGCTTGCCGATGTTGGAGCGGACATACCGTCGCAGTTTCTCCTCTTCGACCGGGACCTCCACCACGTCGCTGACGTCAGAATGCTTTCATGTCGGCAGCTCCCCTTCGCCGCCGCCGGCCGCACCGACGACTTCCACAACGTCGTCGCTTGGCGAGTCGTTGTCAAACTTCTCCCCTGTCGGCAGCTCTGCCAACGGCTCCCCTGAAGCTGGTGCCTCTGCCGATGGCTTCTCGGAAGTCGGCTTCGACGCCGACAGCTTCTCTGTCATCTGCTCCCCTGTTGTCTACCGCTGCGCGTCTACGACATTCCCGGCGTCACGTCGGCCACCGGCGATGCAACCGGTCGGCACAGCAGGCGATGCACCAAGTCTCCCCTCATCGCCGGCAGCCGAAGAGGATCCGTTCCCTGGAAGGTCGACGATGGGCGGTGAAGGGGAGGGCGACGAAGTCGCTGACGGTGGCACAATAGGAGGAGGGAGTGGGACTTCCTCTACGTCCTCGTCATTATGCTCGTCAACGTCGGCGAGCAGGGGAGGCATCTCAGAGGAGGAATCTGGCGGCGGGGCAGACGGCATCCTCTTCGACGTCGGCCCGTACTCTGCCTTCCACAACTCCATTGACAGGGTCTCGTAGAAGATTGCTTCGACCGTCTTGACGACTTTGTTGTCCGTTAAGTCGAGCACCTCCCAGTTCTTGCTCTCTGACGACACTCTGAGCCTTCGGCGCCAGCTTCCCGCCGCGTTGCTGCTCGGGGACCATGAACTGCACCATGTAGCCACACACGCACGCTAGTGTCAAAATCCGGCTTCTTCTCGAACAGGGGCTCGTGCGGCGTCGTCCCCGGAGGCGGAGAAGCCCGTTCGAGGCAGTTGCGCACCCAGACGGCCTGTCGCAGAGCGAGGTGCCACCAGTGATGCTTCACGCTCATGTGCAGAAGCATGGTTCGCATGGCCTCGACGACCGTGCGCATCTTCTGCGCTGCCATCCTGTTCTGCTGCGGAGTGTAGGGGCATTGTGGAGGATTCCCTTGTCCTCGACGAGGTCGGTGAAGGCTCGACCGAGGAACTCCCCTCCGCGATCAGAACGCAGTATCTCCACCGCCTTTGAAGCTTGCCGCTCCACCACCTTCAACCACTTGTTGAAGACGACTAGCACGTTGCTTTTCTTCGCGATCGGCCTCACCCACACGTAGCGGGTCTTCCTGTCCTTCAGAAGAAGAAAATAGAGGCTGCCATCGTTGGCAGCTACTCGAAGCGGCCCGCAGAGGCCGATGTACACCACGTCGAGCGCATTCTCTGCATCCGATCCTTGGTCGGGGAAGGTGTGCCGCGCAATCTTGCAGCCGACGCAGGAGGCATACGGCAGATCATATGCAGTCGACTTCTTGATGTCCAGACCGGCGGCGACCTTGTGCTTCGCCGAGCTCTTGATCGTGTCGACGCCGACGTGCGCAAGCCGTGTGTGCCACATGTCTGGGGTTGACTTCACCGCCGACGCTATCGTCCGTAGAGCCACAACCTCCGTTAAAGTCGTTGTAGACTTCGTCGAGCAGGGGCGATCCCGCCCACCACATGCGTCGACGACGTGGGCCTCCCAATGCTTGGCAGTGGAGAGCGACGTCGTCCGTCGATGTCGACACGTGAGGTGCCTGCGGCTACCGTCAATCGCTGCACTCATGCCTAATTCCCGCCGATGCCATTGTCGGCGGACCTGATCACTCCTATCTTCCTCGTGCCCTCGTTGCCGCCGACTTGGTCACCGCCGTTGACCTCCTCCTTGACACTGCCTTCGTTGCACACCGGTCGAGGAGATGCAGGTCGGGAAGGGTGTTCCGTCGCCCACTGCGCACGGATCCCCAGGAGAACCACCTCCAAGGGGAGCACCGGCCCGAACTCGCCATCTCCATGGCGTCTTGTCGCATCAGCCAGACGTGCCTCCAAGGTCTCCTCTACCGCACCGGCCGCTGCCAGGGTAGACGTCATGGTTTGCACGGGCTGCCGGCCTACGAACGACTTAGGTAAGTGATACGTCGGCTACTAATCAGAAGGTATCTGCGGGGCCGTTCCACGCTCACCGCACCTTGAGGAGATTAACTCTACAACAGTGGGAGCTAAACTATGGGGTAGGCACTGGTTGTAAGAGTGATCGTAGCTCTGTCTGTGTTCTCTAGGACCTGTGTGTTCATGGGGCAAAACAGCAAGAGTTTTACTAGGAAAGTTGAGAATACCGAATTTAGAATGAACAAGCAATGGCAAAGACTGACTACATCACATGCAAGGTTTGCTAGTGCACAGGCAGGTCGACCGCCAACACGACAAAGTCGTCGACCTGCCAACGTAGCAAGTTTGCGGCCCGCCAATGCAGCTCGTGCACGGCTTGCTAACGCTGCAGAATGCGCGGCCTGCCAACGATGCACCCGCGCGGCTTGCCAACACACCACCTGCGCGGCTTGCCAACGTTGCATCCGCAGGTGATTGTAAGCGCATGTGCAAGCACCTACTTTGCAGGTGCTTGTAGATAGCGACGCACGACGTGCACTGTCATGCACATTGCGCAGGTTGTCAGCCACATGCCGACGGTTGCACCTGACGAGCCACGTCGACCATGTGCTGCCACGTCGGTCGACTAACCTCGACGAACTTCGCACACCTCTGCAGAACCTCATCGAGCAGGTAACTCGGTCGACCGGATAAAGTCCTCGGGAACCCTGCAGTACGATGACCTTCATCATCATCGGTTGACGACCTTCGTCATCGCGGGTCGACGACCTTCGTCATCGCTGGTCGACGACCTTCGTCGTCGCGGGTCGAGGACCTTCGTCGACCACCTTCATCGACCACCTTGGTCGAAATTTCAGCTCCTCATTGGTCGAAATTAGGGCACATTCGATTTTCTAGCCAAAATTCTCTTGTGCAATCGCGAAGGTGCGCTGGATCAGACGCGACCCTGCGCAGACGAACTCCCGCAAACCCCTGCACCAGCTGCGCCACTTGCATATGTGCACGAGACGTTTGCGTTGCACTCGCGGGCGCTTCAGTTACTCTCGCACGGGTTCCCTAGTACACCTCGTGTACAGGCAACCCTTCACCTTGTGCACGAGGTCCTTGTCCCAACTTGCGCAGAAGCTCCAGATCTTGCACTGCACCTCCCACATACCCGACCACACAATCAGTTTTGCCTAATCGAGGGCGGGGTCAACTCCCGTCAACAGTGGTGACAACAACCGAACCTGCCTACTTGTTGTTGTCAAGCACGGAAGGCGGCAGGTGGCAGGTGTGAGGTAGTACAGTATAGTCATTGATGCTGGTCGTGGCCTCAATATACCTGAAAACAAGCTGTATATGCAGCTCCATGTACAGGCAACCCTTCACCTTGTGCACGAGACATTTTTTGAGTCCCTATCAAGTTATCACGCTCTGCTCTATATGCCTACCCCAATCCCACGAAACTCCCTCACTCACCCCTGCCTCCTTCTTTGTGCGCAACAGAGACCTCAAATATAACATCAGCACCCTCCATTGGCTCTCTCTCCAGCCTCGAATACCTGTAAGCAGCAAAAGCCACCTCAATCCTCACTACTCTCCCTGTGCTTCCCTGTGTATCTGTTGCTCGTACACTTATTTGCCATTCTCTTTTGATTCTCACAGCGCCCTCCTTTCCTTGCCTTGTTTGCATTCCTTCCTCCTCCACCCACTTCTCCTCACCTCTTCCCAATGTTGAACCTCCAGTGGCCTCAGTTACAATGTGTTGGACGGCCCCATCCCTTGTGAGGCTCAAAAGTTGTTCTTGTTCTTGTTCTCCCGTCCATTCTTCCATCATTTTAGTGACCTCAGTTACAACATCCTATCCCTTTGGAGCTTATGGCACTCACAAGCCTTTCTTACATGTGAGTGGCGAGGCTAATCATCCATCCGAGTGAGCCCTGCCATTGGCAGCAACTACCATATGCCTCTCAATCCCCTTCCTTCCTCACCAATCCCGTTCATCATCTACTGCTGCTATTACTCTGTTCATCACTCGGTCTCATTGGTATCATCACTCCCTCCCATCAGTCCTTCACATCACTTCCTCCCTGCACTGACTCTCATCACTCTGTCTCATCTCATCACTCCCTCTCATCACTCCCTCTCATCATCCCCCCCCCGTCTCATCTCTTCACCTATCCTTCCATCCCCTACAGCATGTGGTAGTGACATGCACCACAACACTCTCAGCGGCCCCATACATGATACCATCTACAATCTTCAAGGCCTTGAGAAACTGTAAGCTTCTTTTGAGTCGATTCAAAAGCAACACTCTCAACGGCCTCATCCCTGATACCATCTACAAGGCCTCAAAAAACTGTAAGCCTCGCCTCTCTTCCAGTATATTGTGCACAGTCATAGCATCCTAATCCTTATCCCCACTCTCTCCTACCTCGTACCACCCTACCCCTTGTACCCTCTTTCTGTAAACTCACACGTGCGTGCAGGAACCTGAATGGGAACTCTCTCTCTGGACCAATTCCCAAAGGTCTTGGATCCCTCTCCAATCTCCTGATCCTTATCCCCTCTCTCCTGCCTCGTACCACCCTACCCCTTCTACCCTCTTCCTGTAAACACCGCATGCGTGCAGGAACTTGAATGGCAACGCACTCTCTGGATCGATACCCGCATGTCTTAGATCCCTCTCCAATCTCCTAATCCTTATCCCCTCCCTCTCCTACCTCGTATCACCCTACCACTTCTACCCTCTTACTGTAAACTCACGCGTGCGTGCAGGAACTTGAATGGGAACTCCCTCTCTGGACCAATTCCCGCAGGACTTGGATCCCTCACCAATCTCCTAATCCTTATCCCCTCTCACCTGCCTCGTACCTTCCTCTTATACCATCTCCTTGTCAACTCACACGTGCGTGCAGGAACCTGTATGGTAACTCCCTCTCTGGAAAAATTCTCGAAGGTCTTGGACCGCTCACCAAGCTCAGTACCTTGTGAGCAACCATAGACCACATGCACAGGCATATACACAGATATGCACACACAAAGACACACATGCCGTGCAGGGTCCTGCCTGAAAACTCCCTCTCTGGACCGATTCCCGCAGGACTTGGATCCCTCTCCAAGCTCAGTACCTTGTGAGCAGCACACATGCAGAGATAAACACACGCTCACATACGGACACCAACACACACGGACACAAGCACATATGCGCACATGCACGCATGTGTGTGTGCGCGCGCACACACACATACGCACACGCGCGCGTGCACACACACACACACTCCCTCACTCACCTATACGTGTTTCCACACTTTAAGAAGCAAAAAAATCATACTCTCCTTCATTACCTACCTCTTCCCTTCCTCTCCCTTTCACTCCCCCTTCCAATTGGTTAGGTACCGGCCCTGAGTGTCCCAAGGAGTCCAGCTTTGAGGCGCCTCAAAGTAGACTCCCGAGTGCCCCAAGGCGCCTCAAAAGCGGACTTGCCCGCATCCTCCTCCTCCTCCTCTTCCAGAACTCTCCCTTCCACTCCCCATTCCAGGCTGTTGGGAAGTTGCCATGAGTGCCCCGAGGATTACACCAGCTGTGTGGTGCAGCAGAGCTACGGCAGCCAGCTGTTAATTTTGAGTAACCTAAAATTCCGCCTTCTCTTCGTCCTCCCTTCCTCCCTCCCCACTCCCCCTTTCAGGCTGTTGGGAACCGGCCCTGAGTGCCCCGAGGGTTACGCCAGCTGCGTGGTGCAGCAGAAGACCGGCAGCCAGCTGTGCACGTTGTGCTACTCCTTCTGCTCCACTTGCGACAAGACCAATAGTGAGTTAGAACCACAACACTCAAAAGTTATGAGGCGCCTCAAAAGTCGCCTCTTATCCCACAACGCTCCTACTCCTGCCCTACCGGCGACAAGGCAAACCAAAGGTGCCTCTGGAGGCGGCGCCTCATATAATGACTCTCAAATCACAATACACTTACCCGTATGCCCCCCCAAATAAAGGCCCCTAGGGGGGGTGGGGGGTTTATTCGGTTATCGCCCCGGAGCTTAGTAACTAATCTGGGGGAAAAACCACAATTTTCTCGAGCTTCTCAATAGTGAAGATTCCCACAACTTGGGTAGGGGCTTGTATTTGGAAAAAAAAAAAACTTATCACCCTTTTTGCTTATGTTAAGCCCCAGGGCGAGGATTATATTTGGGGGAATACTGGTACTTGTGCTCCACTTGTAAGAAATCTCAAAAGTATTTCTGTTCCTCTTGTGACAGAAAGAGCCTTGAGTTGGAATCAGAGGCGCCTTTTGAGGTGCCTCAAAGTCGTTAAAACTTATCACCCTTTTTGCTTATGTTAAGCCCCAGGGCGAGGATTATATTTGGGGGAATACTGGTACTTGTGCTCCACTTGTAAGAAATCTCAAAAGTATTTCTGCTCCTCTTGTGACAGAAAGAGCCTTGAGTTGGAATCAGAGGCGCCTTTTGATGTGCCTCAAAGTCGTCTCTTAACCCTCAATGCTCCTTTTGTTCTATCTGCTACTAAAAGATGGATATGAAGAGGGCACCTAATTAGATATATTTGGACTAGAACAAAGCTGGAATTTGAGTTGTCAGCCTCAGGATCAAACTCGTTGCACCTGTTTTCTCACCTCGTTGCACCTTCCCCCTCACTCGCCGACCCCACCTCCTCTTCAGTGCCACCTCAGCATTCATCATTCCACCTTTCCCTCATCCCGCATTCTCTTATTCCACCTATCTGACCCCAACTTCTTCCATATCCCCTCTACAGCTAGCTTTGGGCAACATTAACTGGCCCATTCCAGGTGCCACTACCAACAACAACAACAACAACAACAACAACGCCAGCACCAGCGCCACTAAGATTAAAGTAGACTCAAAACCCCTATCATTCTCTTCCATACCCCCTCTCTACAGCAATGGACAACTTTAACTTGCCCATTTCAGGCGCCACCACTACCATCAGCACTACCAACAACAACCACAACAATTCCAGTGCCAATGTTTCCTCGTCCAGCTCGGGGTTGTCAACACGAGCCATTGTGGGTATCGTGGTGGGCGTGCTGCTGCTGATTGTTGGCGTCATAGCAGTTGTTTTCATCATCATTCGCTGCGGAAAGAAAACCGAAGGTGGGCACCATCTAGTGCTCTTTCTGTGCCTTTCTTAGATAGGCACGCAAAATCACCTCATCTACCACGCTCACAACAAACAAACGTAACAACCAGAAACGCTCTCTTCTCCTGACGCATGCCTCCAAACCGTGCCCACTGCCTTCACAAAGCAATAAGCAATCTGCCGTCTTTCCTGTGCAGTGGTGAAATTGCTGGCATACCTATTCAGGTGAAGGCCAATAACCTACTTTGAAAACAGCTAACTACTGAGCTGAATCAAAATTCACTTCTTACAATCTGCTCCTTGTTCAACACCCTTGTCCCTATGCAGTGGTGGAGGTGCCTGCATATGCAGGTGGGGGCCAGTACCCTGGCACCTATGCTAAGGGCTACGACGGTTACCAGCCAGATACAAGTGCCAAGGTCTAGTTAAAGCTGCTTCACCTCCCAGAGCCTGCTACAGTTCGCTACACCTGCACCTGCTGCAATCTGCTGCATGCAGCTCGTGCAGATCGCTTCTGCTGTACTCAGGAAAATGTTACAACCTGCTGCTTTGACTGTGTTTGTGCCTTCCCTTTTGCTTACCAGACATCTTTAGCGAATAAAAGTACTGTATTAGAAGAGAATTCTGAATAACTTAGTTCTTGAGTGTCTTGGAGTGTTGGCGTTTCTTGGTGCAGCAAAATCATGTGTTCATCTAATGTCCCAAATTGATACCAAAACCAGTGTTGAATGAGCATTGATACTGGTATCATCTGTGATTTGCATCATCTTACCCTTGTGTGCCGCCGAGGCACTGGCACAACATTGCCAATCATATGGTACCACAGCACTGGCCATCTTCGGAAAGCCTTGGGTACAAAAAACTTTTTCTTAGCTCAACAAAAAGTGGTCCAACCATGCCTTGGGCAAGAGCATCACTAGCCGTGAATTTTTTCTCAGCTACATACCAAGTAACTCATGTAGACAGCAGCTCGAAATTAACGAGTATGTCCTTGGTGGTTCATGTCAGCCAGAACCAAGCACCAGCAACGTGGATCCCATAAAAACGCCACTGCTCTGTCGTTGTCTGTGGCGCAGTCCAGCGCTGAGGTCGAGATTTACGCGGGTGCCATGGCTGCGTAGGAGCTTCGCTGTTTGACCTTCTTGCTCACTGACCTTGGTGAGCGGCCTCACTCTGCTCCGACCTTGTTCGCTGACAACAAGACCATGATCCTCCCGTGTCGAGTGCATCGACAGGACGGTAGAGGTACATTGACAAGAGGTACTTTCTACTGCAAAAGTTGCAGTGATGCGGCCAGGCACGCTTGGACTTCATGGCCTCGGTGGCCAACACTGCAGACAACTTTACCAAGACCCATCCGCTTGGTGACCACTACAAGTCCTGTCTACAGCTTGGCCTTGTCCAGGCAAGCCCTCGGTTGTTGTAGGCTTGCCTCTTGTTTCTTTCTCTGTTGCCTTGCTGTTTATCTAAGTTGGAATATACGTTTCACACCTTAAGCGTGTAGCGTCTGTACGGTAGCGTACATACGCTATCCGCTATACGCTAGCGAATACGCTATACACTCTCAGCATGTTTTTAGGGCTGCAAAAAAAAAAAAAAAAAACGCAAAAAAGATGTGGATTTCCTAGATGAGCATTTCGCCGTAGTCGAAATTCAAATCCGCGGTCTAGGCAAACGGGGATCTGACTTCGAAGTCGTCAGGCTAATGTTGAATTTCAGATCCCATCTAGCCATTGAAATCCATCCCTTCTACCGCATTGAACCCCGCTTTATCTACAAACTCCAACCTGCCAACATTAACCCCCCAACAAATCTCACAGTACTTTACCAGCCAGCCCTGTTGGCTAACCCTAACTCGTCATGGCGTTCCCACTTTCACCAGATTTCATGCTACCTCGCTTTCCAGCTATTATGTCTTCTCCACCTCCCATTGCACTCGTCATTCGGATTCAGTATTATGCTAGGGCAAGCCTTAGTGAGAATAGGGCGTACTTTTATTTCATCCTGCTATCATAACTATAATTGTAGGAGTAGGTGAACACAATATATATTCATGACTAGGATAAGTAGCGAGAATGACTAGAGCGGGGACGCCTAAATTGTGGGACGGCGGGGAATTGTGGAGGGAACCGCAGGGCAGGGACCATTGCGAAACGGTAACAAAGTAGATTACTTAAGCGTGAGTAGGATGGTATGCTCCTTGCTTGCGTGTTTGTTTTCGTATTATGTTTGGATCTCGTTAAGCCTCGTCATAGGTAGCCCAACAACCCATGAAGCCAACCCCGCAAGCTACAGGGTAACTGAAGTCCAGTGTGTTCAGCCAGCCGAGCTGTCTGGAGCTAGAAGCCTAGGGTTTGTCCCATCGGGTAGGGAGTGGTAGTCTCCATACTTGTAACAAACACGCAAGAGACGTAGCAGATGAATAGTCTGGATAGGAATCAGCTAAGAACGCGCCTCTGGAGCAGTACCGAAGATAGAAGACCGGAACCCAGCTGGCGAGCACATGCGATTGACGGCGTCAGTGACGCCGCGGGAGACATCGACGCATCGGAATCGCCGACGTACCGGACTCCGCATCAACGAGCCCGGGCAGCGGCGGAAAGGATGGAGAGGGAGCGCGGACGTATGCATTCGTTCGACCGGGAAGACGGAGCAGCGGAACCGGTGCACGTAGCGGGAAGTGAGCCGCCGACGGCGGACCGAGTGGCTAAGAGCCCGTCGGTCGATATGCCGGAGATGGGGAGCCGGGCGACCAGCGCATGGCGGAGAAGACCACGACGAGAAGAGAAATTGTCGAGAGCAGTGGCACGACGGTAGCCGGGGAGTTCGGAGGAGGTCAAGCCCAGACGGTATGGCTGTGGAAATCCGCACATCTGCCTAAAGTAGAAGTAGCTGAGCGGTATAGCGGCAACCCCGGAGTCGGCCCGAGTTTGAAGAACTTTCTGATGCAGTTGGAAACGGTGCAATATTGCTGGGAAAGAGACGGATACGACCCGTCCGAATTCTTCCGGAAGATGGTGGGGACTCTGACGGGAGAAGCAGAGACTTTCTATCGATTGGTGCGGGAGGAAATCTTAGAAGAATTGGCATGTGGGGAGATCGAGAACCCGACGGCCCGCTTGATTCAAATGTTAAAGAAGGAGTTCGTCGGACAGACAAAGGCGAGGGTCGAAGAGTTCCGGGACTTCAGGAGGAAGAAAGATGAATCGATGCTGGCGTACTACTGTCGCCTGAAGGAGCTGGCGGAAGATTTGGAGAATCGTGACGAACGCTTGCTCGTGCAGAAGTTTGTACGCGGGCTGGATGAAGAATTACGGCATGTGGATCGGACTGCAGTGTACGGCATTGGCGCCGACGTCACCCTGAAGGAAGTCTACGGCTTGGCAAAGCGGACCGAGCATGCGCAGAGACTCCTAGATCTGGAGGACAGTGAGGCGCGAGGCAAGACGCGGACCAGCTGGGCGGCAGCAGCCGTGCCAGAAGGAAGTGGAGCCCGAGAGATCAGGGGGGATGCCCGCACCTGCCACGTATGTGGAGAAGGAGGGCACCTACGGAAGGACTGCCCGAAGGTGCCGATCTGCAGCCAGTGCGGGAAGAAAGGACATCGGAGGGAGGAGTGCTACAGTAAGCCGAGAGAGACGCTGGGGGCAAGCCGAGAAGAGCTGCAGGCGGAGCTGAGGAGGTTGCATATGCAACTGGATAATATGCCGCTAGGAAAGGACGTGAAGGCGCGTGCGATGATGGGTTACGAGGAGATCGAAGGCGAAGAAGAAGAAGAAGAGGAAGAGTACCAGCGAGAATACGTCGTGATGGCATATCCCAGGGAGCGGGACGAGATCGATCTGAGGCCACGACCCAGCCAATCCCAAGGCAGCGACGTTAGTTCAGGGAGCAGTCGGAGGAGCCAACCCAGGGCGGAGCCGCGGGGGGCAGGGATGCGGAGGCATCCAAACGAACGGATGGTGTGCCAGGCTTCGGTGCTGATAGCGGAAAAGGGGAGCTTGACGGTGGGGGGGTTACCCGTGAAACAGGCTATTATTGACACCAGAGCCCATCACGTGCTGATCGGAAAGGGGTTGGCGAAGCAGTTGAATTTGGACGTGCCGGGGAGGCTTGTGGAGCGAGGGATCCTGCTCATGACCGCCGAAGGAGGGAAGCCGAAGTGGATGCCGCGGACAAGGAGGCCCATCGAGGTGGTCTTGATATTGGGAACAGAAAAGGAGTGTTGCCTGCGGCTGCAATGTGGGGTGACCGAATCTGAGGACTATGATGTTCTCGTGGGGATGGAGCTGCTGTACCGAGTGGGGGCCACCATTTGCACGTGGCAGGAGAAGGTGTTGTACCGTGTCCAGTATTGGGACCCTGAGAGCACGGTAGGCACTCTGCCAGTGAAGTTCGTCCGGCAGGAACCCCGGGAGGCATATCAAGCCCAGGAGCAAGATCTGTCAGAGGAGTTGGACGAGTGGACCTGGGAGAAGTACGGGGAGGAATATGAGAAACGAATAGAGCGGAGGGTGGCCGGAGTGGAACCACCTGCGCTAACTGGACGGATTAGCCGGCTGTGGACGCTCGAACGGGCCATCTGTATCGTGGAGCTGTATGGAGGCATCGGCTCGGGGCTGGCGACGGCGTTGCGAGCAGGGTGTATGGTGAAGAAATGGATTCATGTGGAAAGGGACCCCGCCGTGAGGAAGATGGCACGACACCACGCACAGTTGCTGCTGGAGGAATACCCGGGGCAGTTGTGGCCCGAGGCATTGCCGAAAGAAGACAAAGTGGGGGTTTACGACGTGAGAGACGTCAACGAGTGGGTGATAGACGACGGGGGGCAGGTTGACCTAGTGATAGCCGGGTGGGAGTGTCAAGGCTACTCACGGGCAGGAGAAGGGAGGGGTATGGACGATCCCAGGGGAGCGTCATTCAGGGATTTGAAGCGGGTACTGGAATTAATCCAGAAGAAACAAGGTGAAGTGTTGTATATTCTGGAGAATGTAGATATGGCGGAGGATCGGAGGGAGCCAGTGAGGCAGGCGTTTGCTGAGATCGCGCAAGTGCTGGGGAGGGGGGTACCGGCAGATGCGGCTCAACTGGGTTCTAGAGCACACCGGCCGCGGCGTTACTGGCAGAACGGCATATCGGCGGCGTCCTTGAGGCACGCGCTGGCTCGGATGCAGAGGCCGGAGCCGAGGCTGGTGAGTGACATTTTGGAGCCGAATCGGCTGCCCGCCCCCGTCACCAGCCCCGATCATTCGTCGCAGTACCAGTGCAACGTGCCGGGAAAACCAAGGCAGGCGTTGCCCACTTTAGTGACCTACGAGGAGGCCATCAAAATGGAAGGGGAGCTGCCGGGGCCAGGCATGATTTTCGATGTGCGGAAGGGCAGATGGGAAGAGCCTACAGCGAACGAGCGAGAAGCGGCGATGGGGCATTTATGGGGAGCTACAGCGCACCTAGAGGTGACAGAGCGGCAGAGGAGGGCGGCCTTGGGGAGGGCCATGGACGCGAACGTGATGATGTGGCTGATTGAAACTATCCGCATTCAGCTCAAGGAGCGGGAGCTGCGGAGAGACATCGCGCTAAGTGAGAGGATCCTAGAGTACGAAACCGCCGCCGAGCATCGACGGGTGCTGGAGGAAATGAAGGAGAGGTACGAGGAGCGAGTAGAGGAGGGATACGCGTACTTGGCGTTCCAAGGAGAAGTGGCGGGGGACACGGAAGGGGAGAAGCCGGATCTCGCAGAGAAGCAGGGAGGAGCCGAGCGTAACCCGGAAGTCGAGTGGCCACTAGGAGAGGGTTTAACCGGAGAAGCGGCTGCTCAGATGCAACAAGTGCTGAAGCGGCACCAAGAAGTGTTCGCCTACACTCTGCAAGAGTTGGGAAAGTGTACAACTCAGGAGATGCAGATCCAGCTCACGGCGGAAGTGCCAATATACCAACGGAAGCGGCGCATGAGACCCGGGGACGTGGACATTTGTATGGAGAAGTGTGCGGAGCTGATGGAAGCAGGGCTCATCCAGCGGTCGGAGAGCGAAGAAGTGTTCGCCTACACTCTGCAAGAGTTGGGAAAGTGTACAACTCAGGAGATGCAGATCCAGCTCACGACGGAAATGCCAATATACCAACGGAAGCGGCGCATGAGACCCGGGGACGTGGACATCTGTATGTAGAAGTGTGCAGAGCTGATGGAAGCAGGGCTCATCCAGCGGTCGGAGAGCGATTACGCCGCAACTACGGTAGTGGCCTCTTGCAAGGATCTCACGGGGGAGGTGTCGGCCAGGAGGATGTGTGGGGATTACCGCGGGTTGAACAAGGTGACGGTGGCTGATCGGCACCCCATGCAATCGGCGGAA
Organism: Closterium sp. Naga37s-1; assembly: GCA_947471745.1. NCBI lineage: Eukaryota > Viridiplantae > Streptophyta > Zygnematophyceae > Desmidiales > Closteriaceae > Closterium > Closterium sp. Naga37s-1. The sequence continues at coordinate 3,706,388 of CANJKZ010000056.1, read as the reverse complement.
GAGATCTTCGATAAATTGCAGGAGGCAAAGGTACTCTCGACCTTGGATCTGAGGCAGGGCTTCAATCAGATCCCCATCCTACTACAAGACCGGAAGAAGACGGCCTTCCACGGGCCGGACGGATTGTACGAGTGGAAGTTTATGCCGTTCGGCTTGAAAAATGCGCCGGCGCTGTTCCAGCGGACGATGGATGCGGTGCTGAGGGGAGTCCCCGCTGCGGCCTGTTATATTGACGATGTGATAGTATTCAGTCCGAACGCGGAGCAGCATGTGAAGGATGTGGAGGCGACGCTGCAGGCTATTCAAGCAGCTGGGTTGACGTGTCACCCGAAGAAGTGTAGCTTCGGTAACACGGCGGTGACCTACCTGGGATTCCAGGTGCAAGGGGGAACGCTGGGGATCCAACAAGCGAAAGTGGAAGTGCTGGATCGGGTCCCAGCACCCAAAGACCGCAGAACTCTGAGGGCAGTGTTGGGGTTCCTGAATTACTACAGGAAATTTGTGCCCAACTTCAGCAGGACAGCAGCCATCTGAACCGTCTGCTGAGAAACCAAACGTGGCATTGGGGGGAGGCAGAGCAGCAGGCACTTCAGGCGCTGTTGAAGGCCGTGAAAACAGCTACAGTCCTAGCGTAACCGAATAAGGAGGACCCCTTTATGCTGTATACGGACTGGAGCAGCGCCGGGATGGGGGCAATCCTGTGCCAGAATCGGAAGGAGAGGAACGGGTGGTGGCGTTCGCCAGCCGGAGCTGTAATCTAGCAGAGGCGAACTATAGTTCATATGAAGGAGAGGGGCTGGCCGCTGTGTGGGCCATCACACATTTCCGAGTGTACCTGCAGGGGAGACCGTTCGATTTAGTAACGGATCATCAACCTCTGACCTGGCTAATGACGAATCAAGCTCTGGCAGGAAGGAACGCGCGGTGGGCTATGCGGTTATAGGAGTATGAGTTCACAATCAGGCACCGAGCAGGAAGGACCATGCAGCACGTCGACGGGCTCTCAATTAACCCGCCGCCGGAGCGGCCCTCTGCCTGCTTGGTGGCGCTGGCTAAAGGAATAGACAGCGAAGGAGCAAGGAAGGCGAAGAACGGAGGGCCGGAAGACGTATGGGAGGACCTGGAAGTTCTAGAATGGGTGCAAGGAAAGACCGGAGAGACAGCACTAGTGAGTGAGCGAGCACGGGCCAGAGGAGCGCATTACCGGTGGCACTAGGGGCAGCTGCAAAATAATACCAACACTGGGTGGAAGATGGTACCCAAGAAGGAGGAAAGAGAGCAGATCATCCGAGAGGTCCATAGGCAGCTGGGGCATTACGGAAGTCTGAGGACGGCACAGCTGGTCGAGACAGGTTGGTGGTGGGCCGGGATGCAGAGAGACATTCGGAATTGGGTAGAGGCGTGCGAGCTGTGTAGCCGGAACAAGGTGGAGCTGGACCCGGGAAAAGCGGAGCTGCAGTCTCTACCGATCAGGGGCATAGGATTCCGATGGTCCCTGGACCTGGCAGGAGAGATGCCACTGAGCAGGAGGGGTAAGAGTTACATACTCATCATGATTGAGCATGGAAGTAAGTGGGTGGAGGTGAAGGCATTACCTAGTAAGATTTCGGCTAAGATAGCGGAAGCCTTTGAGGAGCAAGTGCTGACCAGGTTCGGGGCATGCGGGGAAGTCCTTACCGATCAAGGGACGGAGTTCATGGGGGAGTTCGATAAAATGCTGAGGACGACCGGAATCACACACAGGTGCACTTCCAAGTACCACCCACAGAGCGACGGCCTGACCGAGAGGTTCGTCCAGACGCTGAAAAGGGGCCTGCGGGCATACGGGGAGAAATACAAGAGGGATTGGGACGCCCGGCTACCCTGGGTGGCGGCGGGGTACCGCTTCAGTATGCAGGCTGCGCTTAAAGATTTGTCTCCATACTACCTGCTCCTAGGAAGAGAGCCAGTCCTGCCAGTGGATGCGCCCAAGATGCTCACCGGCACAGTCAAGGTGGAGAGAGAGGAGGACTGGGTAGGATTGGCGGAGGCCAGGGCGAGGTATCTTTGAGAGCTACTGCCAGCGGCTCTAGAGAATCTGCACGTGGCGCAGCTGCGTGACGCCCAGATGTACAAAAAGCGACGGGCGGCGGCAGGAGGTAGGAAGGACGAGGCACTGGGAGCCGGAGAGGAGGTGTACATCAAGCAGGCGAAGGGGGACATGATGGATATTGGTCTCAGCGTTGAGAGGTGGAAGGTGAAGGAGGTGAAGGAGTCGGGAGTAGTGGTATTGACCAGGGAAGGAGGGCAGGAGCAGGTAGATCACCGCACCAACGTGGCCAGAGCGAAGGCGAGGGGAAGGGAGATCAAGCGCAAAGAGGAAGAGAAAGGGGCTGGGAAAGTGGAAATAGCAGTAGGAAGGATCCATCGAGCACAAGGCCGAGGAGGGGGCAAGTGAATGGGGCTACTATGAACAATGTCCAGAGGAACAGGGAAATGAGGGCACTGGGGGAAGGAGAGTGAGGAGAGGTGGACAGACAGGGGACAAGGGCTAAGCCAGCAGAAAGAGGGAGGGAATTTCCGTCAGCTGTCATTATTATAATTGTAGGAGTAGGTGAACACAATATATATTCATGACTAGGATAAGTAGCGAGAATGACTAGAGCGGGGACACCTAAATTGTGGGACGGCGGGGAATTGTGGAGGGAACAGCAGGGCAGGGACCGTTGCGAAACGGTAACAAAGTAGATTACTTAAGCGTGAGTAGGATGGTGTGCTCCTTGCTTGCGTGTTTGTTTTCGTATTATGTTTGGATCTCGTTAAGACTCGTCACAGGTAGCCCAACAACCCACGAAGCCAACCCCGCAAGCTACAGGGTAACTTAAGTCCAGTGTGTTCAGCCAGCCGAGCTGACTGGAGCTAGAAGCCTAGGGTTTGTCCCATCGGGTAGGGAGTGGTAGTCTCCATAGTGAATGGGGCTGCTATGAACAATGGCCAGAGGAACCGGGAAATGAGGGCACTAGGGGAAGGAGAGTGAGGAGAGGTGGACAGACAGGAGACAAGGGCTGAGCCAAGAGAAAGAGGGAGGGAATTTCCGACACTGCCCTGGAAGTTTTTTTCTCTGCCTGAAAAAGCGTATCTCCAAACCGAACCCCTAAGCGGATAGCGTATATACGCTAGTGTATATACAATACGCGTATATACGCTACACGCGTATATTCCATTAAAGGGTGCATTCTTGTGTCGACATTTGTGTCTCAATCGTTTTGTGACACCCAAGAACAACATAAACTATATTGTGTCCCAAATGTGAGTCGCGTTTCGGCGACCAGTACTGTATTTTTAATGGTCAGCGTGAAACGCTCTAACGTCGCGCACGAATTGCACCTTGATCCGTCACTGTAAAAAAATTGCACGCGGCTTGAAATGCCCGACACGACCACATGCACTTGGACACCCCACAATGCCAATTTCGCGAGGGAAATGTGAAAGAACAAGGAATGAATGCACTAGGAAACAGGTGGGTACAAGTAGGAAGACCTAAACGTGTTGTACCCCATATTGTCTACCCCACTACAGCCTACACAGACTATAGCATATAAGTCTGACACACCCCCATAGGCAAAGTGGGGGAGAACAAGGGGTCACAAGACCAGTCAAGCAAAGCAAAGCAAGCTCAGGGTGGATCACAACGTCACCACACATTCCGAGCACAGGTTCAAGGCCACAAGGCCAGTTCACATGCAGGATCATATATATAAAGGTAAACAAGCAAGTGCAGGTATATGTAGAACACAGTACAAGCAAGGTCAAGAAGTAAGCAAGTGAGGCCAGGTAGGCACAAGACCTAGCATCGTACAAAAGCGCTGATGATCACAAGGCTGAAGTGCCTTGGTAAAGATATCAGCAGTGTTGGCCTGAGAGGCCACGTAAGCAAGGCGTAGCTGACCACGCTGCTGTAGCTCACGAGCAAGGAAGTAGCGAAGAGCAATGTGCTTCGTTCTGTGCTCCAGTCTGTGCTCCCGACACAAGGCCAACATGGCCTTGTTGTCTACGTACAGAACTGGAGGATAACGAGGCGGCTCTCCTAGGTCAGTCAGCAGGTAGGTGAGCCAGCGTAGCTCCTGTGCAGCCATGGCCCCCGCGTAGATCTCAGCCTCACAGCTGGAGCCGAGAACAGAAGACGAGCGGGTAGACCGCCACGAAACAGAGCCAGAGCCAAGGCTGAAGGTGTAACCCTGTGACGACCGCTGCGTAGCCTGGTCCTCAGCCCAAGAAGCGTCTGCGTGACCTGTGAGGACCACTGAACGCCGCCCTCCAAGCACTAGCCCCATGCCCGACGTACTGCACAAGTAGCGCAACACCCTCTTCGCTGCAGCCATGTGCTCTGGTCGGTGTCTCCCAGGAGCAACATAGCGTGCCAAGATGCTAAGAGGGTATGCAAGGTCAGGTCGAGTGCAGGTCATCAGGTACATGAGGCAGCCAACAAGCTCTGACTACGGGCCACTCGGCTCTACGGACTCATCCGAAGGCAGAGCTGAGAGCGAGTGGCGGGTAGACAGAGGAGTGGCCTGAGGCGAGGAGTACGTGAAGTCGAAGCGCTGAAGGACCTGCTGCACCATGTGTGACTGAGTCAGGGTAATGGTGCGCTGTGCTCTGTCCCGGGTGATCTGCAAGCCAAGGTAGCTGCGCAGTTCACCCAAGTCTGTGCACGTGTGTCTCTTCTGCAGCTCGGACTTCACGTGGGCGAGTCCAGCAGTGTCAGCAGTGGCAAAGACCAAGTCGTCGACGTACACGAGGATGTAGAACGGCGGCAAAGAGGTGTCGGTGCGCAGAAACAGCGACGGGTCGGCAGTAGAAGGAGCAAACCCAAGAGCCGCAAGTGTAGTCCTCAGTGTGTCGTGCCACTCACGGGGCGCCTGGCGGAGACCGTAGACTGGCCGCCGGAGGCTCCACTGGGTACCAGGGGGGAACGACCCAGTGAAGCCAGGTGGGCGGCGCAGCCAGATCTCCTCGTGCAGGCTGCCCTGCAAGAAAGCTGTGCTGAAGTCAAGAGAGTGAAGCTCGTAGTCGCGCTGAGCGGCTACGTGCAGCAGCACCCGAAGAGTGGTCATCTTCGGGGTGGGAGAGAAGGTATGAAAGTAGTCAACTCCCTGCCGCTGACTGAAGCCTCGAGCCACGTAACGCGCCTTGAAGACAGGCGGAGAACCCGGCGGCCGCTTCACCCTGAAAATCCACATGCCACTGACGATGTTCGCCCCAGGTGGGGGAACCTCGTCGACGTAGGTGCCTGTGGACTTCCAGGAAGCCATCTCTGCGTCCATGGCTGACTGCCACTGTGAGGAGTAGGGACCCTCGATCGCCTCAGCGTACGATCGAGGAGTCGGGATGTCTGGTGCATCCGGGTCTCCCTCAGGGGCAATCAGCATGGACACGAGATGAGGCAAAGCAGCAGCAAAACACTGGAACTCCTCCTGCCTGTCCTCAAGGACGTCCGTGCTAAGAGCACACTCACCCCCGACGGACGGAGGTCAGACAGACTCAGACTCAGCAACAAGACTAGCAGCGTAGTCTAGACGACAGTGAGCAGCGAAGTCGACAAGCTCAGCAACTAAGGCAGACGCAGCAGTGGACTCAAAGGAAGGGTCAGTGACAACAGTAGCCAGGAGACGCGTGACAGTAGGACTGGCAGCACGAAGAGAGTCCGACTCCGGGTCAGCAAGAGCAGGAAGAGAGGACTCAAGAGGAGACGGCAAAGGGACACGCTGCGGAGCAGTGGAAGGACGCAGTGCCATCTGGTGCGTGCCCGGGACCGCAGGAGGACGCTGACGCGGAACACGACGACTAGTGCGAGCAGTAAGAACAGGCGACGCAGGACGAGACGCAGGCGCACGACGCTCAGCAAGACCTCCAGTAGGACCAGTGTAGGGAGAAGGAGCAGGCAGTGGGGAGGCGGGCTGTAACTGTGACTACAACTGGTCAGGCTGTGGACACTCTAAGGGAGGAGGAGGACCAGTAGAAAGCGGGAGACCAAGAACCTGCTCAAGGAGCGGAACGAAGTACGGCCGCGGCCGCGCAGCGACTCCAGAAACAGCAGGGACAGCGCTAGGACCCCCAGCGGCAGCACCAGCGCCCGCAGCACCTCCAGCTCCAGCAGCGCCAACTCCAGCACCCTCAGAAGCACCAGCGCCAGCAGCACCGCCAGCTCCAACACCAGTAGCACCTCCGGCTCCAGCAGCGCCTACGCCAGCACCCTCAGAAGCACCAGCGCCAGCAGCACCGCCAGCTCCAACACCAGCAGCACCTCCACCTCCAGTAGCGCCAACTCCAGCACCCGCAAAAGCACCAGCGCCAGCAGCACCTCCAGTGCCAACACCAGCAGGACCGCCAGCTCCAGCACCGCCAGCAGCTCCAGTGCCAGGAGCACCTCCAGGCCCAGCAGCTCCTGTACCCACAGCACCACCAGCAGCTCCGGTACCTCCAGCAGCACCAGCAGCACCTCCAGCAGGACGAACGCCAGCAGCTCCAGCAGCACCCCGGAGGCCGCGACAGTACCGAGAGTACCAGTCACGTAGCTGCTGGGAAGAGAGAGCTCGCCTAGGCGCAGCACCCCCAGGCTCAGGACCTCCAGAACCCGCACCCCCAGGGACAGCACCCCCAGGCTCAGGACCTCCAGAACCCGCACCCCCAGGGACAGCACCCCCAGGCTCAGCACCCCCAGTCTCCGCACCCCCAGGCTCAGCACCCCCAGTCTCCGCACCCCCAGGCTCAGCACGCTCAGTACCTCGCGCAGGACCAGAGTCGACAGCTACCTCGACAGGCTCAACCGGGTCTACCTGGGAAACACCTGAGGGAGCAGGGACCTGGGGAGGCAAGGGGTCTACCAAGGCAGCACCTGGCGTGAGGAAGAGCGGCGGAGGGGGGAGCGGGGCAGTGCGGTAGGGGAAGAGCCGGTAGAAGGGGACCGACTCGTCAAAGGTGACGTCCTGGGACAACAGAACACGGCGCGAGGTGGGGTGGTAAAACTGCCAACCAGGCGCGTCAGGGGGGAAGCCAAGGAAGACGCAGGGAACAGCACGGGGGGACAGCTTGTCCGCAGACAAGTCGCGGACAAAAGCCCGAGATCCCCAGACACGAAACGCAGACGCATCGCCAACCTTCCCCGTCCACCTCAAGTAGGGGAGGTCTCTGGCAAGGAGACCCGGGGCTGAAGGTTGATCTGATGCGCCGCGTACTGAACCGCGAACGGCCACAGAAAATGGGGAGCAGCCGCATGGATCATGGACGTGCGAGCGACGTCCATGACCATGCCAATGCGGCGCTCAGCAATCCCATTTTGCTGTGGAGAGGCCGGAAACGTGAACGTCTGGCGGATGCCCTGTGCACGACAGAAGGCTCGCAGAAGGTCAGAGGAAAACTCACCGCCTCTGTCGGAGTGCAGACGCAAGACAGGAAAGTCCGAGCCGAAACTCTCTCTGAGCTGGAGACGAGCTGCGCGGATCCAGTCGATCAACACCTCAGTGACATCACCCTTGCTGCGCAAGGGGAAGACTGCAGTGAAACGCAAGTAGTCGTCAACCACCAGCAGGAAGTAACGCTCGTGACCCTGTCCACGGACGCGGGCTGGGCCCCACACGTCCATGTGAAGCGTCTGCAGCGGAGCCTCTGTCGGAGGAAACTCGGAGGAGTGAGGAGCGGCGCGCTGCCGCCCCTCGACGCAGGGAACGCAGGTGGGGCCAGGCCCCGGAGGAAGAGAAGGGAGGGACCGGGGGAGACCCGAGACAAGGAAACGAGAGGCCATGCCTCGGAGACGAGGCAGGGAGGGGTGACCAAGGCGGTGGTGCCAGAGGAGAGTCTGGTGAGACAGGAGACGACACGAGCAGGGGGCAGACTCAGGGCCAGACCTGGACGCTGCAGCAAAGACCTGACTCGACGCAGCTACCTGAGGAGACTCAGCAGTCAGCGTGTACAGGCTCGACCCCGGCTGACGGGTAAACGTGGCCAAGTGTCGGCCCGTCCTAGCACACGTACAGTGGGTCACTCGCTGACGTGCAGGGGTGAACTGGTCAACCCCTGCGTCCTGTAGGTCAGCACCACTCACCAAGTTCGTAGAGAACAAGGGGAGGTAAAGACCCGACAGAGAGCCAGAAGGGGCCGCCGGACACGGTAAGACAGTGGAGAAGTGGGCAAGGACGGGACCCCCAGAGGGGTCTGCCAGGGAGACTGCAACCGGCCGACTAAGCGGCGTGAGTGTGGTGCGGTCTCGAAAGAAGGAGCGGGAAGCACCCGAGTCAAGGGTGAAGGTGCGTAACACCTGAGACGACGTGGTACCTGAGAGAGCAGACTCACCAGCACCTGGGGCAGCAGACTCACCAGCACCTGGGGACGCAGACTCACCAGCACCTGGGGCAGCAGACTCACCAGCACCTGGAGGAGCAGACGCACTAGCACCTAGAGCAGCAGCCTCACCAGCACCTAGAGCAGCAGCCTCAATGCCCGGTGTCAGAATATTATGCTCTAGCCTGTAGTGGGGTGCTCTATAGCGAGTACAACTCTTCTAGGGTTTTGCTATTTGTATCCCCATTCTTGCTAGTGCAACCCCTCTCTTCTTTCTTCTAAACTTTAACATGCTATCAGAGCAGGTCGATCCCCTTGGATCGATCCTGTGGGTGGGCTCACCACCTTGTTGCTTCCGCTGCAACTGCTACTGCTACTCTCTGTGCCGCACGCCCTGTGGCGTGCGGCAGTTTTTCTTCCCGCCGTGCGCCCCGAGGCGCGCGGCGGTTTTCTGCCCGCCGTGCGCCCCGAGGCGCGCGGCGGTTTTCTGCCCGCCGTGCGCCCCGAGGCGCGCGGCGGTTTTCTGCCCGCCGTGCGCCCCGAGGCGCGAGATGGGTTTCTGCCCCGTCACTCGCCGCGTCGCCCCCGGGAGGCGCTGCGACGGGCGACGGGGACCCGCACGTCGCCCCGTCGCGCGGCCCCTGCAGCCCCGTCGCGCCGCCTGGGAGAGCCGCGCGCGGCCCCTGCTGCCCCGTCGCGCGGCCCTGCTGCCCCGTCGCGCTGCCCAGGGGAGCCTTGCGCGGCCCCTGCTGCCCCGCCCCGTCCCGGACCTGCCCCGGCCCAACTCCCGTCGCCCGTCGCGGCGCCCTGGGGGGGGGCCGCTACAGGGGGCCGCGCGTTGCCCCCCCCCCCCCTACCTCCCTACCCTGTTTTTAGGGTTTGGGGGGTGGCGGTTGGGGGGTGGTGGTTGGGGGGTGGCGGGTGTGTGGCGTCGCCTGCTCCTCCTCCTCCTTCGTCTCCCACTGCTGCAGCTGTCGCTGAGGGGGGTGGATGTGTGGGAGTGTACGGAGTGGTGCTAGGGGGGTGGAGTGTGAGTAGAGCTAGGGTTTGAACAGGGGGTGTGTGAAATGGGGGTGGGACAGTTGGGGGAGGTTGGATGGAGGCGGTCGTCGTGTCGTCAGCAGCAGCAGCAGTCCGGAGGCTACAATCTCCGGTAGTCGCCAGTCGCCCGTGGGTCCGTTGCTCGTTTGCCGCTACTTTTAGCCGCGGGGCCAGTTACCCCAGTAGTCCGGAGCGCTGTTCCGGTAGCCACTGAGCCAGCAGCTCGTCTGTGTGTCTGCAGCGTCAGCAGTCGCCTCCCATCTTCTCTCCCCCACAGTCTCTCCTCCTCCTCACTTGCCCTCTGTGATAGCCTCTAGCTTTGCTTACATTTGTTAACTATAAAACTGCTACCTCTTGTACTTGTGCTCAGAATGTGTGGTGACATTGTGATCCACCCTGAGCTTGTTTTCTTTTGCTTGCTCTGCTGATTACACCCCACTTTGGCTATGGGGGTGTGTCAGAATATTATGCTCTAGCCTGTAGTGGGGTGCTCTATAGCGAGTACAACTCTTCTAGGGTTTTGCTATTTGTATCCCCATTCTTGCTAGTGCAACCCCTCTCTTCTTTCTTCTAAACTTTAACACCCGGGTCAGGCGGAACACACAGGTAACAGTCACCCACATCACTAGTAGGCAATGCATACATGGCAGTGAGGATAGCATCATAGTCAAGAGCATAGATATCTACCCTCTGCCTAAGCAGCTCCACCCAGTCGGGGAGCTCAGCGGCGTCGCCAAACTCCGTACGCCAGACGTCGCTCAGACGGGCGAAGCAGCGGGACTCGGCGTGACCAAGCGTCCCACAGGGCTGACCAGTCCGAGCACCAGTGCGAATGACGTACGGACAGCGGGCAGAACTCCGTGACCCTCCACGCTGAGCGTACCACTCACGAAGCTGCTGGGGCGAAAGGACCGCGGGCGGACTACGCTGCAGCTGCACCTGACCACTACAAGTAGCTCCCGAACTCCTCACGCCAGAACGACTCCCACTACGGCCACCCCGACAACCCCAAGTAGCGTACCACTCACGAAGCTGCTGGGGCATGAGGGACTCACGCGGACGTCGCTGGAGCTGCATCTGGCCACCACCAGGAGCAGGAGGAGCAGTGGTAGCCACAGTAGCAGCAGTAGAAGCAGTAGCAGTAGTCGTAGCGCGGCCACCCCTACAACCCCAACTAGCGTACCACTCACGAAGCTGTTGGGGGGTGAGGGACTCATGCGGACGGCGCTGGAGCTGCATCTGGCCACGCCAGAAGCAGTAGTAGCAGTAGAAAGAGCAGTAGCAGCAAGAGCAGCAGTAACAGCAGTACGGGCAGGGCAGTGCTCACCAGTGGCGAGAAGGGCAGGCGTACGACGGCGGCAACGGCGAGGCCGCTACCACTGCAGGGCGAGGGCTCCGCGGCTGCTGCAGGGGCGGCTGCTCCAGTGGCGGCTCCTGCAGGGGCGGCTGCTCCAGGGGCGGCTGCTGCAGTGGCGGCTGCTCCAGGGGCGGCTGCTGCAGTGGCGGCTGCTCCAGGGGCGGCTGCTGCAGGGGCGGCTGCTCCAGGGGCGGCTGCTGCAGTGGCGGCTGCTCCAGGGGCGGCTGCTGCAGTGGCGGCTGCTCCACGGGCGGCTGCTGCAGTGGCGGCTGCTCCAGGGGCGGCTGCTGCAGGGGTGGCTGCTCCAGGGGCGGCTGCTGCAGTGGCGGCTGCTCCAGGGGCGGCTGCTGCAGTGGCGGCTGCTCCAGGGGCGGCTGCTGCAGGGGCGGCTGCTCCAGGGGCGGCTGCTGCAGTGGCGGCTGCTCCAGGGGCGGCTGCTGCAGTGGCGGCTGCTCCAGGGGCGGCTGCTGCAGTGGCGGCTGCTCCAGGGGCGGCTGCTGCAGGTGGCGGCTGCTCCAGGGGCGGCTGCTGCAGTGGCGGCTGCTCCAGGGGCGGCTGCTGCAGTGGCGGCTGCTCCAGGGGCGGCTGCTGCAGTGGCAGCTGCTCCAGGGGGCGGCTGCTGCAGGGCGCGGGTTAGGGCAGGGCGCCGCGGCGGTCAGGGGGCGGCGCGGCTGCTGCAGGGGGCAGCTGCTGCAGGGCTGAAGTGGCGGCTGCTCCAGGGCGCGGGTTAGGGCAGGGCGCCGTGGCGGGCAGGGGCGACGCGGGAGCCGCAACGGGGCCGCGAGGGAGCCGCGACGGGGCCACGAGGGGCCTGGAGAGGGGCCGCGGAGGGGCCGCGACGAGCCGCGGCTAGCCACGAGGGGCCGCGAGGGGCCGCGACAGGGCCGCGAGGGGCCGGGAGAGTGGCCGCGAACGGCCGCGAACGGCCGCGGAGGGGTCGCGCGACGAGCCACGAGGGGCCGCCGGGGGGGGGGGGGGGGGCGCGAGAGGGGCCGCGAGGGGCCGCGAACGGCCGCAGAGGGGCCGCGAGAGGGGCCGCGAGGGGCCGCGAACGGCCGCGGAGGGGGCGGCTAAGGGGCCGCGAGGGGCCGTGAGAGGGGCCGCGAGGGGCCGTGAGAGGGGGGGGCCGCGAGGGAGCGGCTAAGGGGCCGCGAGGGGCCGTGAGAGGGGCCGCGAGGGGCCGCGACGAGCCGCGGCTAGCCACGAGGGACCGCGAGGGGCCGCGACAGGGCCGCGAGGGGCCGGGAGAGTGGCCGCGAACGGCCGCGAACGGCCGCGGAGGGGCCGCGCGACGAGCCACGAGGGGCCGCGGGGGGGGGGGGGGGGGGGCGCGAGAGGGGCCGCGAGGGGCCGCGAACGGCCGCAGAGGGGCCGCGAGAGGGGCCGCGAGGGGCCGCGAACGGCCGCGGAGGGGGCGGCTAAGGGGCCGCGAGGGGCCGTGAGAGGGGCCGCGAGGGGCCGTGAGAGGGGGGGCCGCGAGGGAGCGGCTAAGGGGCCGCGAGGGGCCGTGAGAGGGGCCGCGAGGGGCCGCGAACGGCCGCGGAGGGGGCGGCTAAGGGGCCGCGAGGGGCCGTGAGAGGGGCCGCGAGGGAGCGGCTAAGGGGCCGCGAGGGGCCGTGATAGAGGGGCCGCGAGGGGCCGTGAGTGGGGCCGCGAGGGAGCGGCTAAGGGGCCACGAGGGGCCGTGAGAGGGGCCGCGAGGGAGCGGCTAAGGGGCCACTAAGGGCGGGGGACGTGGGGCGCGACTCGGGCAGGGGTGAAGTGCGCTCCGGGCAGGAAAAAAAAAACTTTCGAATTTTCGGTGGGCCCTAGGAAACGTTCCCACTAGGGAACCTGCTCTATACCATGTGAAAGAACAAGGAATGAATGCACTAGGAAACAGGTGGGTACAAGTAGGATGACCTAAAAGTGTTGTACCCCATATTGTCTACCCCACTACAGCCTACACAGACTATAGCATATAAGTCTGACAGGAAAAATCCCGCGCATTGATTTTGCTGCCCTGGTCGACTGGTCACCCATGTCACCCAATCAAATTCACACAACTGTACATTTCGCCTGATCGCCTACTGCCGCAATACATTCATTTTTTGAGACGCGAGGTCGACAAAATGTGTAAACGCGACTTAGGAATAAGGGCATTGGGACACAAATGTCGACACAGGAATGTACCCTAAGCTGTTTATATATGTTTGTGAATTCTTGAACTGACCTTGTGACCCCTTGGTTGCTCTCAGACTATGTGGTGACTTCGAGATCCACCCTGAGATTTGTGGTGTTACTTCTCTTGACTGGTCTTGTGACCATTTGTTTCCCTTGCTTGTTTTGATGCCCCTCACTTAGCCTCTAAGGGTGTGACAAATGTTATATAAGTTTTTAGGCTATAATGATTAGCACTCTAGAGATTACAGCCCTATTTGGTGTTGGTATTTGTTTGCCTTGTTCCTACTCACACCATTCCGCTGTTTCCTACTTTGAGATGCAAGCACAGTCGTGTGACGATGTTTTCTCAAAGTGGTGAAATTCTAACCCAACGTGGAATGTCCAGGCCTATACAAAGTCACATTATGCCACATTTGTACCGTATTCTCCCAGACATAACACCCTAGGGTGTTATATTCAATACAGGAAAAATATTGGGGGGGGGGGGGGGGGGGGGGGGGGGTGGTCTTCTCATCAGTAAAAGCTACATTCTACCCGGATCTATTATGGCATTTTTTAGTATAAGGATTTTGATAAATGGACAGCTTGGGTGTTTTCAAAGTTGGTTTAACATAATAGTCAGAGGCAAGAACGCGAGCTTCGACGCCAACAAATTCACCCCCTTGAAATTGCCAGGTGGCACCTCTTTGGCCACTTGTTAGCAAAAGGATCTACCAGCGTGGCACAGCGAAAAAGTGGGAGGGAGGTGATTCCGGCATATTCTTTCGAATACCATGTAATTTCATCGAGGATGTGATTTCCGCGATGTTCTCCCTTGATTGTACCCAGGGCTCTCGTTATCAGACTAATTTGGTCTGATGGTCTGATTTTCAGACTCATTTTTTCCGATTCATCTGATTTGGCAAACAGGATCAGACAAAACCATGTCTAATGCCCGGGGGACCCGTCTGATAAATCAGACGTCCTCAGATCCTAGCAAGAGCCCTGATTGTACCTACTCGTTAACAGCTATAATTAGAAATTCTGTAAGAAAAGGGGGTGTTATAAAGAATCACCCCAAAAGGGGGAGTATAGTACAAACGAGGTGGGCTATAACACCCACCCCGCACAAGCTACCCGGGGGGTGTGCAATTTCGGCGGGTGTTATGTCCGGGAGAATACGGTACTCTTCTACTCCACTATTACAATCTCATACAACATGTAAATTGAAAATTTTCAGTTTCCCCTCATACCACATAATCTGCTGGCCAACATATCAGTACCCAGCTCTGCACCCTCCAAATAGAAAAGATTGTAGAAGTTCTCCATATACATCAATAGGCCCCTGGTTGTGATTGAAAGCATCTTATTGAGAAATTTTGTAGGTGTACCACCCATCTGATTACACCTGGCCGGAAGCACCAGGCGTGTAACCAGCATAAGCACCCTGAGGCGGCTTGTACTGGTCATCTCCTGCATATGCTCCTGCAGCTTGAGTCGTGTAATCCACCTCCACCTCTGCAAAGAGGGAAGCACACACGAGGGTATAAGGACAATGGAGAGGGATAACGTAGGAGAATTTCAGGATGTAGACCCTCCATGGATGAGTGCAAGCAGCTGAAACTACACAGCGCGAGGAAAAGAAGCATTGCTTTGCATTGGTGGGCTCTGTTGCCCGCTCTGCACGTGTTGCAGCACTGAATGACGATAAAGACCCTGACAAGTGAGAGACGTCTTACAAATGGAGAGGAGAAACTTTTGCTCACGCAGGTGCCTTTCAGGGGCTTACCTTTGGACCTCCTGCCACACTGTATGATGATGAAAACAGCAGCCACGACACCAACGACCAGCAGCAGCACGCCCACCACGATGCCCACAATGGCTCCTGTTGACAGCCCCGAGCTGGACGAGGAAGAAGCATTGGCGCTGGCGTTGGCGTTGTTGTTGTTGGTGTTGGTCGTGGTGATGGTGGTGGTGCTGCTGCCATCGAGGTTGGATGGAGGAGGCTCAACAACAGGAGGAGGAGGGGGAGTAGGAGGGGAAGGGGAAGACTCGGAGAGAGGTGCAGGGATGGGAGGAGAGATCGGAGGCTCGGATGGGGATGCTTGGGATGGGGATGCCTCTGACGGTAGTGCATCGGATGGTGGGGCATCGGACGCAGGGGCTGCACACAAAACAAGAGTATCAGAAACAAAAAAAGGATGTCTTGCGCAGACTCGGAGTATGGACTACAAGCAGACGTGTTTTGAGTCGACTCAAAACACGACAAGAGTATCTGACACAAAAAGGATGTCTTGCGCAGACTCGGAGTATGGACTACAAGCAGACGTGTTTTGAGTCGACTCAAAACACGACAAGAGTATCTGACACAAAAAGGATGTCTTGCGCAGACTCGGAGTATGGACTACAAGCAGAGGGGAATCAGAATTCGGGTATTGCCACAAGGGATGCAACGCAACAGGTTCGGCCCGGCAGCCAGTGTTACCCTCCAGACAGGAGGGAAGCAAGCAACAGATGCTACCCACCAGGGGCAGGAGGGGAAGCAACAGATTGTACCCACCAGGGGCGGGAGGGATGCAGGAGTTGCAGAAGGCAGCACAGGCGGTGCAGAACTCGCTGCTGTCTCTCTGCTCCACCACACACGAGGTGTTCTTGGCAGGGCACGCCACGGTAGAGTCGTAGTTGCTGCACGCAGGGGCGGTGAGAGGGTAGGGTAGAGGGGTGAAAGGGGTTTTGGGACGTGTCTCAAAACACTGGGGCTTGCCGTCTCTCTGCTCCACCACACACGAGGTGTTGCTGGCAGGGCAGACCACGGTAGAGTCGTAGCTGCTGCAGGTAGGGGCGGTGAGGGGGGCAGGGCAGTGAAAGAGGCAGGACAGTGAGGAAGGCAGGGCGGTGAGAGGGCGGATTGACAGTAGGAGGAAAGTGGTGCGCGATGGAAAGCGATAGGGGGATGAAGCGAGGAAGGTGGGATGAAGCGAGGATGAAACCAATCAGCAGCACCACACAGTCGCTCCATAATCCACTGATACCTTACACAGATCCCAAGCAGCGCCATGGCACACAGAGTGCAAGCCGCGCCATCGCATTGCAGACGCTCGTATTGATGCCCTAGTCTGCAGTAGCGACAATATACTGCCGCTTCCTCTTCAGTTGCTCTTCTGTTCTCTGCTACGTCAGCTTACGTTCACATATAAGGTGTAAGCTGCTGTGGATTGTTAACGCCACAGAAAAAGTCTGGCGATATGCTGTGCTGCATTTGAGTCGACTCAAAAGTCACCTCCTGGCAATCGTGGTATTCCGTGGCACGTCATCTTACAGAGTGAGGAGATGCGGTGCGCCCAGAGTGGCAGGAAGCGTGCCGGTTAGCTTGTTGCCATCGAGCCTCCTGTGTGGGTGGGCAGAGAAGGAAGCTTGCACTTAAGATTCAGGAGCGTGTTCAGTGGTGAGTCGACTCAAAAGCCTTTTGTGTGGGTGGGCAGAGAAAGTTTACTTGCACTCACTGTGTGTGTGTGGGCAAGAAGTATACTTGCAATTGAAATTCAGGAGTGTGTTCAGTGGTGAGGACATGTAAGGCAATGATGTGTGGTGAGGTGAGGACATGAGGGCAATAGAAGCGGAGAGGTATGGCAGGAAAATTGAAGTCTGGGCAGCACTCACAGCAGGCAGCAGCACTCACAGCAGGCAGGCAGCAGCACTCACAGCAGGCAGGCAGCAGCACTCACAGGGTCTGAAGATTAGTCAGCAAGCCAAGGCCGGATGGAATGGAGCCGCCCACACCTGTATATTCGAGGCTCCTGGTGGGGTAAGGCAGGGTAGGGAGGTGGGGAAGGTAGGGGGTGAGAATGGGGAAGGTAGCACGCAGCAGCATCCTTAAGGTCTGAAGGTCAGGAATTGAGGCAAGGCCGGATGGAATTGAGGCAAGGCCGGATGGGATTGAGGCAAGGCCGGATGGGATTGAGGCAAGGCCGGGTGGGATTGAGGCAAGGCCGGATGGGATTGAGGCAAGGCCGGATGGGATTGAGGCAAGGCCGGATGGAATTGAGGCAAAGCCGGATGGGATTGAGGCAAGGCCGGATGGGATTGAGGCAAGGCCGGATGGGATTGAGGCAAGGCCGGATGGGATTGAGGCAAGGCCGGATGGGATTGAGGCAAGGCCGGATGGGATTGAGGCAAGGCCGGATGGGATTGAGGCAAGGCCGGATGGGATTGAGGCAAGGCCGGATGGGATTGAGGCAAGGCCGGATGGGATTGAGGCAAGGCCGGATGGGATTGAGGCAAGGCCGGATGGGATTGAGGCAAGGCCGGAAGGGATTGAGGCAAGGCCGGATGGGATTGAGGCAAGGCCGGATGGGATTGAGGCAAGGCCGGATGGGATTGAGGCAAAGCCGGATGGGATTGAGGCAAGGCCGGATGGGATTGAGGCAAGGCCGGATGGGATTGAGGCAAGGCCGGATGGAATTGAGGCAAGGCCGGATGGGATTGAGGCAAGGCCGGATGGGATTGAGGCAAAGCCGGATGGGATTGAGGCAAGGCCGGATGGGATTGAGGCAAGGCCGGATGGGATTGAGGCAAGGCCGGATGGGATTGAGGCAAGGCCGGATGGGATTGAGGCAAGGCCGGATGGGATTGAGGCAAGGCCGGATGGGATTGAGGCAAAGCCGGATGGGATTGAGGCACCCACAGCTGTGGAGTCGAGGCTCCTGGGGCAAGAGAGGTAGGGGCAGAGGATGGGCAGACTCGGTATGAAAGGGTGGGGCAATGTGCATGGTGGGGTGGGAGAATTGCCATGCAAAGCGGTGGGTGAATGTGCATGGATGGGGGAAGAGGATGGGCATGGCTGGGAAGTGGCTGGAGATGGAAGTTAAATTCCATGAAGCGCGAGCTCCTTACTTTCTGTTCAAGTGGATGGAGAGCAGGCAAGATGATGATAGAAAAATGATTCGAATGGGGTGACGTGCAGTGAGGTGCGGTGAGGTGATGCGAGGTGAGGCAAGGTGAGGTGCGGTGAGACAAGGTGAGGTGAAGTGCTGGTTCATCGTGAAGGCTTACAGCTCAACGAGGTTTGTAAGGGCGGTGATGGTGCTGGGAATGGTGCTGCCTGTGAAGTTGTTGCCCTTGAGAGAGCTGCAGGGGGAACAGGGTTGGGGGATTTTGGAGGTATCTCAGGAATGGTGCTGCCTGTGAAGTTGTGAGCGTGCTGCAAGGGAGCAGAGGGGAATCAAGGCATAGGGGAACACTGAGGGCGGTGATGGTGCTGGGAATGGTGCTGCCTGTCACACGCGCACCTCATTCCCTCCTCTCACACACATGCCTCCTGCCCGGACTCACAGGTACTCCAGGTTGGGGATGGTGCCAATGCTGTCAGTGAGCGGGCCAATGTTGTTGTTGGCGAGATCGCTGTGAGACGAGGGAGGGAGAGGCGAGGGAGGGAGGGAGGGAGAGGCGAGGGAGGGAGGGAGAGGCGAGGGAGGGAGGGAGAGGCGAGGGAGGGAGGGAGAGGCGTTGGAGGGACAGGCATGGGAAGGCCAATAATGTCGGTGAGTGGACCAGTTGTTGGTGAGGTCGCTGTGAGTCGTGGGAGGGAGGGTGGTGTGAGGGAGAGAAATGGGAGTGGGGAGAGAAATGGGAGTGGGGAGAGAAATGGGAGTGGGGAGAGAAATGGGAGTGGGGAGAGAAATGGGAGTGGGGAGAGAAATGGGAGTGGGGCACGGGATGCACGTGTGAGGTCTTGGGGTACAATTCATACCTATGGCAGTTTTGATGTGCCAATAACGAACACCGGTTGCGCTTGCAGAAAAATAGGTTGTGTAAAAAAAAAAGGAAAAAAACAAACAAACAAACAACCACAAGAATAGGTGAGTGTGCTTACAGCGAGGTGAGGTTCTTGAGGTTGGAGAATGATTCGGGGATGGGCCCTGTGAGGGCGTCACCCGTGGTGTCGTAGTCACTCACACTGATGCTCCTGTGCCCACGCAAAGGGGGGAGATGTAACAAAGAGGGAGATTGAAGCCATTGCCAAGTGCTCGTGGAATTTCCGGCAAGAGAGAGGAATGGGATGGAAGAAACTGTCAGGGCCTGCCTAGTGTGAATCATCATCACCACTTTCCAGAGTGCACAGTGCCTCCATTTTGAGAAAGCGGTGCTCACAGTGATCGTAGGCTGGCCATGTTGCCAAAGGAGGCCGGGATGCTACTTTTGAGGTGCCTCAGCAGTAGTGTGCGGTACGGTGTGGTGCGGTGGGGAGTGGCTCACAGTGATTGCAGGCTGGCCATGTTGCCAAAGGAGGCTGGGATGCTGCCTGATGCCACCTGCATGATTGATCTGCACGGGCGGAAGGGAGGGGAGAGGGTGATGAGAGAGAGGGAGAAGAGGTGAGAGAGGGGGAGAAGAGGTGAGAGAGAGGGAGAAGAGGTGAGAGAGAGGGAGAGGGGAGAGGTGCCAGGTGATACGCGGAACACCAATGCATGCCTGTACCTATAAGCCTACAATTAATACATGGACACTTAGAGAGGGGAGGCTACCCAACCACCTTCTCCTCTGCAGCACGGGGCATGAGCGTGCGGTGCGGAGTGGTGTGGTGCGGTGGAGAGGGGCTCACAGCTTCTGCAGGTTGGTCATGTTGCCCATGCTGGCGGGCAGGGTACCTCTAACGGGGATGAACCCTAGGTCTCTGCCATTCACACGCGCACATCAACAAACACACACACATGCGTGCACACATACACACACATGCGTGCACACATACACACACATGCGTGCACACATACACACACATGCGTGCACACATACACACACATGCGTGCACACATACACACACATGCGTGCACACATACACACACATGCGTGCACACATACACACACATGCGTGCACACATACACACACATGCGTGCACACATACACACACATGCGTGCACACATACACACACATGCGTGCACACATACACACACATGCGTGCACACATACACACACATGCGTGCACGCATACACACACATGCGTGCACGCAAACACACACATGCGTGCACACATACACACACATGCGTGCACACGTACACACACATGCGTGCACACATACACACACATGCGTGCACACATACACACACATGCGTGCACACATACACACACATGCGTGCACACATACACACACATGCGTGCACACATACACACACATGCGTGCACACATACACACACATGCGTGCACACATACACACACATGCGTGCACGCAAACACACACATGCGTGCACACATACACACACATGCGTGCACACGTACACACACTTGCGTGCACACATACACACACATGCGTGCACACGTACACACACATGCGTGCACACATACACACACATGTGTGCATGCATGCACGCGCACCCACGCACACATACAGGGGGGAATGAGCCTCGTCCCTCGCACAACGAACTGAATTGCCTCGCGAGACACGCTTTTCCAGTCACATCACCCCCATCGCTCACAGCAGGGAGAGAGGGTGACAGCAGAGAGAGTGTGACAGCAGGGAGAGTGTGACAGCAGGGAGAGTGGATGACAGCGGGGAGAGTGGGTGACAGCAAGGAGAGTGGGTGACAGCAGGGAGAGTGGGTGACAGCGGGGAGAGTGGGTGACAGCGGGGAGAGTGGGTGACAGCGGGGAGAGTGGGTGACAGCAGGGAGAGTGGGTGACAGCGGGGAGAGTGGGTGACAGCGGGGAGAGTGGGTGACAGCGGGGAGAGTGGGTGACAGCTGCGAGAGTGGCTCACAGGGAGGTGAGTCGTGTGAGGTTGGTGATGACATCTGGAATGGTGTCGAATCCCTGTTGGGTGATCAGAGACGTTGGGCTGGCGTGGCGCAGAGGGGGGGCGGAAAGAGAGGGCGGAAGGAGAGGGCGGGATGGGCGGGCGGAAGGAGAGGGCGGAAGGAGAGGGCGAAAGGAGAGGGCGGAGGGAGAGGGCGGAAGGAGAGGGCGGAGGGAGAGGGCGGAGGGAGAGGGCGGAGAGAGAGGGCGGGAGGAGAAGGAGGAGGGAAAGCAAGGATAGAGAAATGAAGGATAAGGCTTCGCAAGGGACCCATGATAGACGGCAGTAGGCACCAGCACCCATCGTCATCACATCATCATCACCAGCAGCAGCGGCAGCACCAGCAGCAGCAACACCCATTATCATCACATCACCACCACAAGCACCAGCACCAGCAGCAGGAGCGTGAGGAGCAGCAGCAGCAGCAGCAGCAGCAGCAGCAGCAGCAGCAGCAGCAGCAGCAGCAGCAGCAGCAGCAGCAGCAGCAGCACCATCATCATCACCACATCATTGAAACCAGCACCACCAGCATCATCACCACCACAAGCAGCAGCAGCAGCAGAACTAGCACCCATCGGCATGGGGGCGTACGTGATCGAGACGATGAAGCCTTTTCTGTCGCACTCACGAGTGGCCATCAGCGGCACCAGCAACCATCATCAGCACATCACCAATATCATCATCAACATCACCACAAGCAGCAGCAGCAGCAGCAGCAGAACTAGCACCCATGGGCATTGGCGCGTACATGATGGAGACGATGAAGCCCTCTGTGTCGCACTCGAGCACGGCAATGAGCAGCAGCAGCTGTACCAGTACCCATCATCATCACATCAGCATTACCACAAGCACTTGCACTCATGGGCATTGGCGCGTACGTGATGGAGACGATGAAGCCCTCCGTGTCGCACTCGCGCACCACCTGCGTGTTATACAAATCCGCGCAGTCCCCGCCGTTCACAATGTCGATTGCCCACACCTTGGACAGCTCCTTGAGAGGCGGGACTGAAGCGAGAGGAAAGAGGAGGTAGAGGGGAGGGCGGGGACGGGAACGAGATTTCTGAGGCGCCCCTAGGATTGACCTGGGTGTTATACGTGTCCGCACAGGCGCCGCCGTTGACAATGTCGATTTCCCACACCTTCGATAGCTCCTGGAGAGGCGGCACTGCGAATAGAGGAGGGCCCCTCATTCCAGTGGGAGGGGGGGGGGGGGGGAGGAACTTCCAGGCGCCTCAAAATCGACCTGATAGCTATTCGAGGCCGCGCAGCCGCCGCCGCTGATGATATCCTGTTACCCACTCGCCGCCTCAGAAACTCCCGTAGACAGCTCCTTAAGAGGCGGGATCCCGCAAAGGGGGGTGAAGGGGTGGAAGGGGGGGAGGATGGAGGAGGTGGATTATCTTGAAGATATATGTGGTCGCACAGCCACCTGTGACGATGGTGTCGATGCCTCACACCAACTCCTTCAACGAGTTAATAGCAGTTGCCCCTCAGCCTCACAGCGAACAAGAGGGAAGAGTCTGCTTATTATGGGTGAATAAATCGATGCCTCACAGCCTTGATATTCCTAGTAAAGAAGCAGGATTTCAGAGAGGGAGGGAAAAGAGAGCAGCGCAGAGGGTTGAATACTATGAAAAGCAGAAAAGGGGGAGGAGAGGTCACGTCATCATCTCTATGTCCTCGCTTTGCTAAAAGGTTCGGTTTTTGGGGTGCGCATGAAATGCGACGCGCCGATGCGACGCGACGCTGCGACGAGCTTACGTTGCGACTGTTCGATGAAGGGAATCGCTTCTGCGACGAAGTAGTGTCCGACGCCGCGTGTGCCGCCGGTCCCCATCCCAGTGGGATCAGGAACGAGAAGTGCGAGGAGGAGAACAATAGTCGTGCCTTTGAATAGCCTTTTTGGGGACACTGCCGCGCCGCCGTTTCTCGCCATTTAACTGTGACTGACTGTTCTTAATGATACTACTTTTGCAGGAGAATTACTTGAGAAGAGATGTTGCTGGTTCAAATGGCTTTCGCTGCTTCTGGATGAGACACATCGATGCGACTCCTACTATGGCTTTTAGCTCAAGATTGTGTGAGTGACTGATACTAGGGTTGGATGTGTTGCTGTGCTGGAATGATGAATACAATTAGGAAGGGTTCTTGAATGGAAAAGATGGCTGAGAATGAATGGAAAAGGAAACCCCCATGTGAATATGAATGCGAACTAAGGCAGGAAATTTGAGGTTTTTGGTGCGGTGCGCTACGGTACGACGCATACGTCTAAATTCCTAGGCTTGCGCGCGAACGTTCTGCCGCAGTTGCCTTGCTGGACGCCATGACAGCATTCTCTCTCAACGAGTAAGTGCCACGAAGGATTCAACGTTAGTCTTTGAAGCTTTCGTGATACGAGAACCGTCGATCTTAATCGAGATTTATACCGGAGCCCACGAACTTGCTGCGGTGGGAGGAACCGTGCACGAGCAAGAAGCCCAAGTGGGTGCTTTTGCTGAGCTGGACGACCGGGGTCATCGCCCGCCCGGTCGTCAATGTCAATCTTAGTTTGGCGGTGTGCTGGCGGAATTAGGTCGCACTACTTTCTTAGACCAATCGCAACGACCGAATTCTGACGATCGAAGGTTCCAGCATCTGTGACGCAGACAGACATGCATCAGCAACAAATGTACAAGGGCGTGTAGCGCCCTTGTAACGCGTATTTATATGGGACTGTTACAGTAAATTCTCTATCATATGCGACTTTCTCTCATATTGTGTCAGTAGGTTGCTTCTTGTAACAGAATTGAGCGAAGCTTGAATCAGAAAGTGATATAAAGTAGATCATTCGACCATGCGAGCACTTATTAATATACTACATGGATATTCAAGAGAAGTGGTCACTTTGCTGAAATTGATTGTTCGTTTCGATATACCCTCCTCTTACACGGTTGAGTGTACAAGATATAAGGTGTTAAGGGGGGATTTACTGTTCATTCCGAACAGTACTTTCCAACTCACCCTTATCCTTATCTTCTTTGATTTCCTAGTGCCACGTGGCACTCTACTTTTCTTGCCTTCAATTCCTAGTCCCACGAAGTACTTTCCGACATTCGATCTTGCATGCTATATCAACCTTGCTTGTACTTGCCATAATCAATCAATTCTCATTCAACTCTTCTTCAATTACTCAGTAACTTCTTCGCCTATTTCGCCAATAGTTCTTTCGCCAAAGTCTTCCGCCGCGTTTCATCCTCGACTTAGTCGACCCCGCTAATTCTTTAGCGGACTTAGGCCGTCGGGCCTAACATAAGGAGTCACGTCATGTCGCATAACAGAAGTTCTCCACTCCCCATCGCTGTCTCGAATCCCACCTTCGTCTCCCCTGGAAGTTCCGTCATGTCCCGTCATTCTGTTCCGTCACAGACCGTCAGGCACATCCTTCACGCCACACTTCCACACCACACCACGCCTCAATGTAACAAACCATACCATACCACACCTAACCACATTGAACCAAGGCACAGCAGCTCAGCACCATATTGCCCTACATGGTGCGCTCCATCCGCCATAGCCAAAAACATCACCCATCCAAGACTGGCTTTGCAGGATCCATTTCACGCACCCGTTCGCGTTGAATCGGCTTCAGCTGATCCATAGCTCTGCTTGTCGGAAAAACGAGGATAGGTTTTCACGAGACGTAGCGTAGCGAGGCCTTCGCGTTTCATAGAACCACCACCTTCCAACGTCAGGTTCCTTGAAAGACTTTCGATTAGATCCATTGAGGACAGAGCCACTTGAATTTTGCTCCCTTGTTGGCATAATTCTGTAAGAACGGGTTTTCTTTCTTAGCAAGAGGTTACGTAGTGTGACCTACTCTAGGAGAGTTTCGATCCAGGGTTTCAATCCGACGGCTTGCAAGTACGCATTCCAATCCAGCGGTCCGCAATGAAGCAGAAGCTTTCCGTGAAGCCGCATCCGCATCAACCACCAATCTCCGTCACCCTAACCGACGAAGCTGACGTGGCAAACGAGTGGGTCCAATCGTTCGCCGGGTGGGACGTGACGTCAGGTCACCAGCACCGGATCATGCTGGGGATGGACATCAAATGTCAACCAATCAGATCACGAGGCCGGGAAGGCAGCGTGGCGCTAGTCCAGCTCAGCAACAGCTCCCACTGCCTGATTCTCCAAATGCTCTACATCGATCGAATGCCTGAAGAAGTCGCGGAGCTTCTCGAGAACCCCGACGTCCCGATCGGCGGGTGCGGGATCGAGGCCGCGGCGAAGCTGCTCGAAACCGACTACGGGTTACCATGTAACGGGATCGTGGAGCTGGGACAGCTCGCGGCGAAGATCTACCACAACAAGCGGTGGCGACAGGCGGATTTGGACGAAATGAATTACCAGCTGGTGGGGACGCCGGTGATAAAGCCGCGGCGAGTGGGACCCGCGGAGTGGTGGCGACAGGGGCTCGGGTGGAATCAGATCCAGCTGGCGGTTCTCGACGCGTGGATGGCGTTTTCTGTCTTTTCTGAACTCGCGATCAAGGCGACCGGGAAAGCCGTCCGACCGTCGCACGGGAGAGCGGGTGTGTGAGAGAGAGAGGAGAGAGGCGGGGGGGTCTCTAGAGAGGCGCGGGGGTCAGGGGAGAGGCGCGGGGGTCAGGGGAGAGGCGCGGGGGTCAGGAGAGAGGCGCGGGGGTCAGGAGAGAGGCGCGGGGGTCAGGGGAGAGGCGCGGGGGTCAGGAGAGAGGCGCGGGGGACAGGGGAGAGGCGCGGGGGACAGGGGAGAGGCGCGGGGGTCAGGGGAGAGGCGCGGGGGTCAGGGGAGAGGAGACCGAAGGGGCGATGTTGGCGCTGACGTTGACACTGAAGGAGATGGGTGTAGGCACGGGGTGAATCAATTCTGCAAGTATCTTACCTTTGTTCGCGCGTGGGTGGATAAGTGCTGTTTCCATCTCAGCTCCGCAGCTTGTATACTGGCCAGGGTGAATGGGTGTGTGTGTGTGTGTGTGTGTGGATGTGGGGATGTGGGGATGTGGGGATGTGGGGATGTGGGGATGTGTATGAGTCGCCCAGGTGTTGATGTTGGTACGGTATGTGTGTCGATGGCGTGACCATCAACGTAGAAGCATTGCATCCGTGCATGCATTCGTGCAGACACCAAATGGCGAGGTGCTGTGTAGGTTGTAGGGTAGTAACACGGTATGTCAGTGCAGTGGACACACACAGCACAGCTTGTGCTAGTGGATTTAGGTGCGTCTGTAGAGTTATTCTGCTGTGGTTGCTATAGAGTGTCCGGTCCGGGGTCACCTAGTACCAACAGTAGGCATAGGATAGGTGGTCTCGGTAATGGTGGATTATGTTCGGTTTTAGCACAGCTAGTTGTTGCAGTGGGGGGGTTTGTATGCTAAAGTACACAGGTCCGTGAGTCTGGTGCTGCTGTAGTCACTGGGTCCGTTGGCTCCAGTCCAGGAATTTCAGACGGACCACCTTAGAATACTACAGTATACCATTATGTTGCTGTATGCAGCATCAGGCTTTGAACTTCTATGTACCATAATTATGAAATTTATTGCCAAGCAAGCTGTTGGGGACATACCATACCATACCTTACCGTACTCCACCAGCCCCCTTCCTGGTTTATACTCAACTCAGATGCTCAGCAGTCTTCAAGCAGCCTATACTGAAAACTATCTAGGTAGCAATGGTAGCTCGATGGTGTAGATGCTCCCATTACGCTGTCAGTGACAGAATTCCAAGAATGGCATACAGAACCTACAGTTTGACTGCGCAGCTGCGCCTTGCAGCAGGCCTGCTCTTCAGCCAGCACGTGGCGTGCCTCCTCCCCTGCATGCATACACCAGAAGGCTCACCCATCCATGTGCTTCAAGGCCACATGAAGGGGAGCCGATGCGAAGGTGTGTGTGTGCTGCTGCTGAGGGCACAGCAGAGCGCAATTCAGAGCAGCATTCAACATCTTGCAGCATCTTCAGGGCAACGTTGCCTTACTCACTCACACCATCACTGTCAGTTGAGGCCTCCAGGCATGAAGAGGCGCCCCGCACGGGTAGAAGGTGGCGGGGTGGACAACGCAGCGCACCCCATGGAGGGTGCAGCAGCATGCGGCAGGTTGCAGCACATAGTGATTTATTGCAGGCATTGCTCACGTTTCCAGTCAGTTTACATTGTTCAAGGCCTTTGAAAGCACATCCAGGGGAGCAGATGTGAAGCAGGTGGCAGGGTAGACAGCAGAGCCCTGTGCCGGGTGCAGCAGCCCGCGTTGGCCCTAACCATTGGTCAGTTGACGTGTTTCAAGGCCTCTAGCAGCACTTCTAGAGGGGCAGACGTGAAGAAGGTGGCGGGGTAGACAGCAGAGCCCCACTGGGGGTGCAGCAGCACCTTGCAGCAGCCCGCATTGGCCACCGGATACCCCAGCAGCGTCTGTGCTGCTTCCACCTCGCCGTAATATGTCTGGCTGTTGCGGTTCACCATCTGGTGTGGCGTGGGGGGCGGGGATGGGAGAAAATGACAGGGAGGGGGTGAGAGGAAGGACAGCAGCACCTTGCAGCAGCCCGCATTGGCCACGGGGTACCCCAGCAGCGTCTGTGCCGCTTCTACCTCCCCGTAGTATGTTTGACTGTTGCGGTTCACCATCTGGTTTGGGGGGGGGCATTGGGCGGGGGGAAAGAGGGCGGGGAGGGAATATGGGGCCATGTCTGTGCCGCCTCCACCTCACCATTGCATGTCTGCCTGCTGCGGTTCACCATCTGGTGAGGGGGGAAGGGGAGGGGATGGAGAGGTGAGAGGAAGGGGACTCTAGCGCCATGTCTGTGCCGCCTCTAACCCCCCGTAGTACGTCTGGCTGCGGCGGTTCACCATCTGATGTTGGGGAGGGAATGTTGATCATGTGGTTCAAAGGGGATGTGACTGTTCGCACAGGTCAATGCAGTCGACACAGTCAATGCAGTCAACAGAGTCAATGCAGTCAACACAGTCAATGCAGTCAAGGAGGCTGTTGTGAGACGTCTCAAAGCAGTCAACAGGAGACGTACAGGGAGGCCAGAGCAGGGATCAATGTAGTCAGTTCAGTGAATGCAGTCAATGCAGTCAATGCAGTCAACGCAGTCAACGCAGCCGACGCAGTCAATGCAGCAAGGGTACGTACAGGGAGGCCAGAGCAGGGGTCGATGTAGTCAGCGAAGTGACCGTGCTGGGAGAGGCGCTCCACCAGACCCGAGGCAAACGCTGCAAACTGCAGAGAGGCAGGCAGATGGGCGGGCAGATGGGCGGGCAGATGGGCGGGCATGAGGGGGTGAAGGGAGGAAATGGCAGGGAGCCTTTGTGAGAGAGGCAAGAGGTGGTGACGAGGCCAACGGCGGAGGCAGTGCGGCGTAGAGAGGAGGAATGAAGAGCACTGGCAGGAACGGGAGTGGAGCCTGGAGGCTGGAAGCACCAAGGGCACAGGGCGGGTGAGGGACGCGCTGCTGCTGCTGCTGCTGCTGCGACGAGAGGCAGATCACGAGGTCAGATAGAAAAGCGGGCACGTTCTTGTGAATCCGGTATCCGGCCTTGCACAGGACTAAAACAGCGCATACTCGTTACAAATACCGCCTCGAGCAGCAGGCGGTCCTTCTCCTTCACAACCTCCTCCCCCGTGTTCACCAGATCCACCCATGAACCCCCTCCCACCCCCATCCCCAACCGCAACTGCACCCGCACGCGCACGCGCACCTGCACCCACACCCACACCCAGACCCAGACCCAGACCCAGACCCAGACCCACACCCACACATGCACTACCGCAGTCCATACTCGTTATTACCGTCTCCAATAAGCGGTCCTTCTCCTTCTCAACCTCCTCGCCCGTGTTCACCAGATCCACGCGCGCCCTCTGCTGCGTGGGCAGAATCAAAAGTTTCGACACGTCCTGCAGGGGAAACAGGGACTCCATATCCTGCTTGTACTGCCTCGGGCAGCCTGAAGAGAAAAACAGCATGGAGAGGGCCGAGAGGGAGGAGATGGTGGGGAGGAAGTGTTTTGAGACGGTAGATTTGAGACGTCTCATATTCTTGAAGATAAAAATGACAGAGAGAGGGCCGAGGGAGGCGAGGGAGGAAATGGTGAGGAGGAGTGGAGGGACGGAAGGAGGAGTGGATGTGACACGCGGATGTGACACGCGGATGTGAGCAGCGGCAGGGTGGTGCGAAGACGGGAAGGAAGGGAAGGTAACGGGCGAGTGGGAAGGTAACGGGCGAGTGGGAAGGTAACGGTCGAGTGGGAAGGTAACGGTCATGGCGTCAATTCAACGCCAGCAGGTTACATCCGCGTCGCGACAAAAGACTCACTCAACTGTGAACGGAGTACTCGAGGCCGGCAGACGTCCGCAGCACGTCCGTCAGCGCGTATTTCCGTCTAAACTGACGGTCGGCAGGCTTCGCCGTCCCGTCATCGCCGACGGCCGTCATCTCTGCCGGCTGCCGACAGACGTCGTCAATTGGCGCTAACGACGTTGACAGGGGTGCTGGTAGCGGCTCTGGAAGAGCTAACGTCGTTTGGGAGCCGGCAGAGATGACGGTCGGTAACTCGCGACGGCGACGGATGGGAGGTCGACGAGCGACTGGGAACGGGCGAGGCGCAGGCTAGGAGCAGCAGGAGAGAAAAGGCCGCGAATGGGGCGTGTGGCAGAATAGGTGGGGGATGGGGAGAGAGAGGAAGGTCGGTCGAGCTGATCACAAGGTGCGATCCGTCCCGTGCTGTGTAGTGAAATGAACAGGGCCGTCATGTATGGAGACAAATACGTTTGTAGGAAACTGGGTCGGAACACTTTGGAAGCAAGACTGCGGTAAGCATCGGTTTTGGCTTTGTGTGGGATTCAGCAAGGTGCGATGGAGTGAGACAAGATTTTGGGTTGTGCGTTTTTCGGGGCTGAAATAGATCTGCCGAACCCGTTACTAACAGTCACGAAGTGAATGTATAGGAGCTATGTTACAAATATATTCAGTCAACCAGACATGCAATAGTTCCATGGAAATAGATCAGTCTCAACACACGGTCTAGATGGTTGGCTGGCATAGCAAGGACACACTGCAATGTCTCAGCAATCATAATCATAAAATAAATAATTATGGCAAAAAGCTAATGGCTGCTGTATCTTACGAAATCCATTGTGCTAAGAACGCCTCCCTAACGTAGCTAGAAACAAAGACAAACCACATGAGGTCAAGAAAGCCCCCGAAAATAACAAATTACCGGCAATCTCTGGTCTTAACAACGAAACTTTTTGGTGGAAGAGAGGAACTCGACTAGAGCGATGCGAGAGAGGAAAGCTTGTGCCGCGTGCCTTGCTTTCAAGGACGAGCATGGCATGGGAGATCCCATCCCATCCCATAACACCACTGTGATGCATGCGGTGCGGTTCATTCGCGGCTGTAGGGTTTGACCAAGCAAGCAGCAAGCAAGCAACATAAGCTACTTGCGAAACTTAAAAGGAAGCGAGGGTGGGGAACAGACAGGATGATCATCTGCTGGCTGCTGTAGGGGAAGGCACGTGTGCTTGGATGATAGGCTACTCCAGCATAAGGGGCGAGCGTGTAAGGAGTATATCAGGATAAAGGAGAGGCTAGCAGGCTTTGAATGAAGAGAGGCTAGCATAGCGCGACTTGACAGAAAAGAGAGGGGGGGACTAGCGGGCATTGAAGGGAGGAAGGGCTGATGAGCTTGAGCATGTGCTGCCATGGGCCCATGGCAGGCACCACGAGCACGAGAGGCGCTTGATCCTTGATCTGAAGGGCATGTGCAGCATGCTCCCAGGTAGGCTCTTGAGCGGGATAGACAGGTGTTGAAAGAAGAGGGGCTGACGGGATGGAAGGAGACCTAGAGGGCGTTGAAGGAGGGGAGGCTTTTGAATTTGAGCATGTGCTCCCAGGGCACCACAAGCAAGAGAGCATGCCGCGTGCTCTTAAGCAGGAAGGTGGGGAGGCTAGTGAGCAATACAGGCTGAGAGGCTATCGGGCGTTGAAGGAGGAGAGGCTTTTGAACTTGAGCATGTGCTCCCAGGGCACTACGAGCACGGGGCACGTGCAGTTGTGCAGCAGGTAGTCGCTCACACTGCCCTTCACGGCCCTGCGGATAGGTAGGAGTGGGGTGGGGGATCGGAGTGGAGGAGAGAGAAAGGTGGAAAGAAATGAACGAAAGAAGTCCGTTTAGCAGGTGGTCACTCACACTGGCTTTCACGGCCCTGAGGAGTGGGCACGGGGGTGGGTTGGGGGAGGGAAGTGGAGAATAGCACTGGTTGAAAGAGAAGGAAAGAGAGACGCCAGTGGCGCAGCAGAAAATCGCTCACACTGGCTTTCACGGCCCTGAGGAGTGGGCACGGGGGTGGGTTGGGGGAGGGAAGTGGAGAATAGCACAGGTTGAAAGAGAAGGAAAGAGAGACGCCAGTGGCGCAGCAGAAAATCGCTCACACTGGCTTTCACGGCCCTGAGGAGTGGGCACGGGGGTGGGTTGGGGGAGGGAAGTGGAGAATAGCACAGGTTGAAAGAGAAGGAAAGAGAGACGCCAGAGGCGCAGCAGAAAATCGCTCACACTGGCTTTCACGGCCCTGAGGAGTGGGCACGGGGGTGGGTTGGGGGAGGGAAGTGGAGAATAGCACAGGTTGAAAGAGAAGGAAAGAGAGACGCCAGTGGCGCAGCAGAAAATCGCTCACACTGGCTTTCACGGCCCTGAGGAGTGGGCACGGGGGTGGGTTGGGGGAAGGGGAGGTGGGGAGGGAGGTTGAGCGTGGGGATGGGAGCAGGAGAGAGAAAGACGAAAAAGAAAGAGAGACGCCAATTGTGCAGCAGGTATCGCTCGCTCACACCACCCTTTTCTTCAGCAGGACCTTCTTTAGAGTGTCGAATCTGAGTGCCAAAAACGAACCACGTTCTGGTCATCTTGGAGCATTGCCACCACCCAAATCACACCACCATCAGCACTCACCAGCAGAAACAGCTTTTGAGTCGACTCAAAACCAGCAGGAGCAGCTTTTGAGTTGACTCAAAACCAGCAGGAGCAGCTTTTGAGTTGACTCAAAACCAGCAGGAGCACCACCAGGACCAGCAGCAGCAGCCACATCAAGCAGCAGCTCTATAGAGTCACATTATCAGCTCTATGTCCTGCCTGCCAGACCATAGCACTACAGAGTCACAGCAGCAGCATTTCGATATAGTCACACCTATTGGTGGTACCTTTGGCCTCACTCACCTGCCCCTCATTCACTCACCTGCCCCTCATTCACTCACCTGCCCCTCATTCACTCACCTGCCCCTCATTCACTCACCTGCCCCTCATTCACTCACCTGCCCCTCATTCACTCACCTGCCCCTCATTCACTCACCTGCCCCTCATTCACTCACCTGCCCCTCATTCACTCACCTAGCAACAGCGCTGAGGTGTCTCGTGCCCACGACGAGCTCTATGTCCTGCCTCACCACCAGTCCATACAGTCACACCAGCAGCAGCAGCAGCTCGATACAGTCACACCTGTAGGCACTTCTAGCGGCCACTCACCGCGCAACGGCGCTGAGGTGTCTCATGCCCACGACCAGCAGCTCTATGTCCTGCCGCACCATCTCTCTGCACACTCACACCAGCAGCACCTCTTGGCGTCACCAATGCTCACCTAGCGACGGCACTGAGCTGTCTCGTGCCCACGACGAGCAGCTCTATGTCCTGCCTCACCACCGCCTCGCATATCTCCTGCCGCCGATCACTCGCCTTACGCGACACCCCGTGGCAGATCACCTGGTGTGGCGGATGAGGGGTGGCACATGAGGGGTGGCACATGAGGGGTGGCACATGAGGGGTGGCACATGAGGGGTGGCAGATAAGGGGTGGCAGGTGAGGGGTGGCAGGTGAGGGGTACGTTTTGACACATGTTGATCGTGTGGGGTTTGTTTGTTTGGTTTGTAGGCCATCAATGGGTACCCTTGGGCAACACCCCGTGACAGATCACCTGGTATGGCGGAACAAGGGGTATGTAATGATACATGTGGATTGTGTGTGGTTTGTCGGTTTGTAGAGAGGTGACATCCCGTGGCAGATCGCCGGAAGTGACGGAACAAGGGGTGCGTGATGACGCACGCTCATCCCAAGGCTAAGCCAGTGTTGGTAGCTCTGCAATGCACACTGCACCACCACACTCACCGTACCCACCAGTAAGATACTCACCTCGCAGTGACACTCACCCCGCAGTGACACTCACCCTGCAGTGACACTCACCCCGCAGTGACACTCACCCTGCAGTGACACTCACCCCGCAGTGACACTCACCCCGCAGTGACACTCACCCTGCAGTGACACTCACCCTGCAGTGACACTCACTCCGCAGTGACACTCACCCCGCAGTGACACTCACCCTGCAGTGACACTCACCCCGCAGTGACACTCACCCTGCAGTGACACTCACCCTGCAGTGACACTCACCCCCTTAACATGCACCAGCGTGAGGTCTTTTGAGGCGCCTCAAAAGTCGTCTCCTGTCTCGCGGTTTTTATGTGGGGAGAATTATAATTGCATGGAAGTGTGCGCGTAACCTTCAGCGGTTACTTGTAAGGGCGCGGTTACCAAAGTCACTCGCCAATGTTGTCGAAGAAGTTCCCGAAGGCTGACTTGGCACCCTGAATTTGTTTCATTGCCTAGTTGGCGAACCCCTTTCCTAGTTGGATTCTGGGTAGTCGGGTTTCTTGTATGTAGATCTCGAGGGTAGTCTAGCTACTTTAGCTGCTACCAGACTCTCTGTTTCTGAGTTCCGAATTGTGCTGTACTGATGAAGGCGTGATTGGGTTCGCCCATCCGCCGAAACTAGTTTACGCAAGGAGGCTTTTCGGAAGCTAAGGGTTTTTCAGATCTGCGTTTTTTTTTTCACCAGTTTTCACTGTTTGTTCCTTTGCTTAAGCGTCCTCTCTGCTACTGCAGCCCTTCGAAACATGAGTCAGGGTCACCCCCTTAACATGCACCAGCGTGAGGTACCGGTGTGGCAGCGCATCCACGCGCGCATCAATCGATGCATGCCTGCACCGTTCTCTCAATGCCAGAGGGCAATCCGCCCTGTCGTACGTTACGCGCACGTGCTAGTATGACACTCAACCCCCCAAAGCCATGCCATGCAACCCACCCCTGCAGCGACACTCACCCCCTTGCCGTGAGCCAGCTTGCGGTAGCGGTGTAGCAACGCATCTACCCGTGCGTCTATGGCTGCCTGCACCTCACCGCCGCCACCGCCGCCGCTGCCGCCGCTGCTGCTGCTGCTGCCTGCCCCCGCCTGCTGGGCCTCCGCCCGCCACGCTGATACTGCCAGGGCCAAGTGGTGGGATGGGGTTGGATGGAATCGGATGGGGTGGAGCGACCAGAGAGGCGTTGTGAAGGAAAGAGGGTGGGGGGTGGTGCTACTGCTGCCCACAGGTGGCGTGACAAGCAGAAGAACGGATGGGAGAGGGGTGGCAGCAGGTTTACAGACACATGACATGGCATGAGATGGCACGGCACGGCACGGCACGGCAAAGCACAGCACAGCACAGCATTGCCTGACACGGACTAACGCACATGTCACATGTGCGCGGGCCAAGCATGTGTAGCATGTCGATGTTGTCGCTGCGCCTCAGGAGGGAGGATTGACACATGGCATGGTATGGCATGGCATGGCATGGCATGGCATGGAATGGCATGGCATGGCATGGTATGGTATGGTATGGTATGGCATGGCATGGTATGGCATGGCATGGCATGGTATTGCATGGCATTTGTGGGCGGAGGGAACAACATACATGTGCGCGGGTCCAGCACGTGCAACACGTAGATGTTGTCGCTGCGTCGGAGGAGGGGTGATTTACACATGGCATGGTATGGCACGGTAGGTATGGCATGAAACAGCATGGCATGGGTGGGGTAGAGGGGACAACTCACATGTGCGCTGGTCGAGCACGTGCAACACGTAGATGTTGTCGCTGCGCCTCAGCAGGGCTCAGTGAGCTATGGTATGGTATGATGTGGCATGGTATGATGTGGCATGGCATGGGTGGGTGGGGCAGCTCACATGTGCGCGGGTCCAGCACGTGCAGCACGTATATGTTGTCGCTGCGCCTCAGCAGCGTGAGCGCGTAGCGGAAGGCCTGCCGGGGCAGCCCAAGTACGCACGTGGGGGAGGAAAGGGAGGGGTGGGGAGGGGTGGGGAAAGGTGGGAAAGGGTGAGGAGGGGTGGAGAGAGGTGGAGGGGATGGGTGAAGGTGGCAAAGAGGCATTGTGAGGAACGCGAGGCGCAGGTCGCGTGGGAGAGAGAGGGGGGGGTTGACGACAGATCGGATGTCTGATGAGGAGGGGAAGGCGGAGATGGGGGACGTGAGAAAATGGAGGAGGGGGGGAAGGAAGAGGGGAAGGAGGGCGAGGGAGACGGCGGGAGGGTGGAAAGAGGGTAAAGGCGGAGAGGCGGCGCCGGCACGTGCGGCACTCACGGCCTCGGCGCCGTCCGATTCGTCGACGGCCACGAGGATTCGCGGCGAGCCCCCCGGCCTCGGCGTGGGCGGCGCGGGCATCGAGTCACCTTCCATCCGTGCCGTGACACGCCCGCGCACGACTGCTGCAGCGACTGCCGCAGCGACTGTCGCGGCGAGCGGAGAGGGAGCTGACTGCCTGTGGCTATCTGGCGACGAGCTTGCTGCAGCCTCTCTTTGCTTCCATGAACGGCGCGAGAGGCAGTTGATAGTACAGTAATGAATTATAAACGTACTAATATAATAACAACGTAAAAGAGTAGCTAGCTAGAGAAGAGACTGCACTCTTAGCGAAGAGCCGGATTATATTCGTCTGGTAACGATTTAGTACCAAGCAGCTTGCATTGCGAGCGAAAGAGAAGCCAAAGTCAATTGAGCGCGACGCGACCGTTGAACAAAGCACGCGTGATCGCGCAAGCTACCACGTCGCCGTCCGATACAACCTCTTAACGAAACGACTATTTAACCGTCCTCTACAATCTCGATCGATTGATGAAGGACCCAATGCACCAACGGCGGTATTAGGGATGCCAATGCCAGGCACTACGTCGTGCTGTAAGAGCGGCCGCACGGAAATGCGATTGCGAAAAGGTGGACGCAATTGGCCATGGCGGGTAAAAGAAAACAG
Organism: Closterium sp. Naga37s-1; assembly: GCA_947471745.1. NCBI lineage: Eukaryota > Viridiplantae > Streptophyta > Zygnematophyceae > Desmidiales > Closteriaceae > Closterium > Closterium sp. Naga37s-1. Next base: position 3,670,605 of record CANJKZ010000056.1, on the reverse strand, counting down.
AAAAAGACAATGATTGTTGTTGTCTGCTTGGTAGCAGGCGGTCAAGGTATTCCCAAGCCAAGGTTGGGCTGCCGTTCGAGCGAGAGCTTTCGTGACCTGCAACGACGCTGGGGGGTGAAGGCTTCAATTCGGCTATAATTAGTTGAGTTCGATTCGAATGTGTTTTGGGTAGTTACGAATGGGCTGCGCTGGGTTGTGTGCTCACGACAGAGACTCGCTATGGCAGCCTTGTTGTGGTCCTTCGGGGGTTAACGGAGAACAGCTCTTAAAAGTGCTCTTGCAATACGGTATAAGCGATGCTAAGGTGAAACAAGCTTAAGTACTGTTTGAAAAATAATGAGGATGATGCGTTTTAGCAGACAGGATAGGGCCCCTCTGCCCTATATTATATACAAAGTGTCTTACGAATGCACAAGCAAAAGCTAACTGAAGATGAAGAGGACATTCAAAGGGTGGATACAAAATAGAGAGAGGGAGGAACAAGGTTAGAAGGGGGGGGGATCTGGGGAGGGGAAGGGGGTAGGTGGGAGTTGGGGGGGTGGGGGGAAGGGGGGGAGCGGGACAGAGGTCAAGGTTGAGGGAAGATAGAACAGACGAAATAAACAAAAAAGATGGAAGGCTGGCTCTACTCATCCAACCTTCACTTCACTCAGCACAACCAGCCATTTCATCCCCAAATCAAGACCCTCCAATACACCCAACCCCACCCTCACATGCAAACCTGATCCGCAGCTACCCCCACAAAAACCGCAAGGTTGACCAACGGCCCTTCCACCTCGGGAATTCTCATCAAGTCAAGCGAGTCAACCACCACCACCTCCCCTCCCCCCTCCGCACTCCTCCTGAGTGCTACCCGGATCCTCCCCCTCCCCACGTCCACCCCAGCCGGCACAGCCACACTCGCATATGACAGCCCTTGGATGCTCACTTGCAGCAGGTGGATCTGACGGCTGTGACGAAACCCCGACTTCACCACCCGAATGCCGTGACGAGGCTTGCCGCCCTCCACTAAATACAACCCCTTCAGCTCCCCTTTCGGCACACTGTCTCTCTCCCAGAGAGAAATAAAATCTCCAACCACGGTTTCAGTCTCGGGGGAAGGCTGGGGACCCATGCCCTCTCGGGCCATCTGCCTGGCAGGCACCACCCTCCAGTGCTGCGCCTTGTTCTTCTCATCCCCGCTCACCGCTTCCAACCGTTCCCAATAGTAATGATCCAACACCATCCTCGTCTTCTTGTTCTTCAATACAACATACACGCCTCCCTCTACGTCTTTCAGCTGCCACTTGTGAAACTCGCTGCTAAAATCGTTATCATAAGCGCCGATCCGCCGCCCGCTGTAATGATCCAGAACCAGCCCGGAGGCTCGATTCTGTAACACGTGGTAACCCTTTTCCGTCTTCACAGCGCGCCACTGCTGCTCCAAGGCCCCCCACTCATAATCCACAGCCTCTACGCTCTCCTCGCACACAGCCAGCGCCTTCCCACTGTCCCGGTTGAACACATAGCTCCACGGCCGGTCCACCACAAGAGCAAGGCTCGCGGACCCCTCACCACCACCCTGCACCGCTTTGCACCACTTGTCACCGCTCTCGTCCTCCTCCTGCTCCCAGTGCGCCTTCCCACCTGTGGTCCCTGCAGGGGTGATGGTCCAGTGGTGCTGGTACTGTAGCTCATCCTCGCTATAAGCCTGAATGCTTATCCCAAAGAAATGGTCCAGAACCTTCCCGCTGCCCCGGTTCTTGATCGCCCAGAACCCTCCACAAGCGCCTCTCAGCTCCCATTGGCTGTACTTCCCTGCCACGTGGCAGTCACTAGCTGCCACGTGGCTGCCCCACCAGGAGTGGCTCAGAACGAACCCAGAGGCGCGGTTCTGGAGGAAGAAGTAGCACACGGCTGGTGCTGCTGCCACCACGCCCACACTCACAGCGCGCCACTGCTGCTGCAGGCTGCCGCCTTCAAACTCCCGCGCCTCCACGCTGCCGCTCGCATGCGCAGCAAGGGCCATGCCGGTGACTCGGTTGCGGAGGTAGGTCCAGGGGAGCAGCACGGGTAGAGCCGTGGTGGAGTAGCGCTCGCCGTCAATCCCCTTGTCCGCCAACTCTGACCCCGCTTCAACCGCCCTTTCTGTCGGGTTACACAGGAGTTTCGGCATCACATGTGGCAGCTGGGACAGGCCGGATTCTGCTGATGGTGATGATGATGAGGGTTCACGTTTGGTGGGCGTCGTCGGTGTCGAGTTGTTAGGCAGCAAGGCTGGCGGCGAGAGTGGCAGCACGGGCGGCAGAGGTGCGGATTTACCAAGTGCAAGCCCCAGCGTAGATTGTTTAGGCGCCTCAAGAAGCACCGCTTTGGACTGGCGAGGCGCTTTGAAAAGCTCTGGTGGGGATCCCACCACGTCATCCACTGTTGCCTTGGCCACGTCATCAACAGCATCCGCGCGGATGGCGGCCCACTGGCAGCACGTGCTCGCCTCCACCGCCCCCAAGCTTCCTCGCACCTTCTCCCCGCACGTGTTCTCGAGAAACGCTCCCCCGTGGCGGCTCTGCAGCGTGAAGATCTCCAAACCATTGATTTCCGCCAGCAGCCATTGATTGCCCTCGCGAGTCACCTCGTTGTCCCTCGCCTGTGCTTCCACTGGCACTGCTGTTGCCCGTGATGCAGCTGCGTTACTGTATGATTCGGTTCCACTTGTAGCACCGCCAATGGTGAGCAGGGAGGAGTTCAGAGGCGCGTGAGGAGTCATCATGGTGGTGAGCAGAGAGCCGGAGGCGCGATTCTGGAGGCACGTGTAGCCCTCTGACACGGCAACCCGCCGCCACTGCTGGGTGACGTCATCGGGAATCGGCTCTACTGCTTTGACTGAGTTAGACTGTACAGTATTGGTACTAGTAGTAGCGACGGGGCTGCCACGCTTGACGGAATCCGTCAACGGCTGCTGATGCGAGTGCTGCAGCACCTTGCCGCTCCGGCGATTCCGTATGTACTCCCAAGGTCCGACGTAATACACTGCTGACGGAGACAGCTCCTCTATTTTCCACCAGTGGTTCGGGTTCCTCTCATCCCCGTTATACGCCATCACGGTACCGAGACTACGCGCCAACACCATGCCTGTACAGCGGTTTCTAATGGCGACGAGGCCTTTCCCGACGTCGTAGAGCTTCCACTGGTGGTTGAAATTCGACACGTCAGCATCTGGAACGGCGGTGACATCTTCGCCGCGCCAGTGGCCGATCGAATCGCCCGATTGCCGGTTCTTGATCGTGTGGTAACCGTCTCCCGCATCCAGAAACTGCCATTCCTGACTCTCGTCGCGCAGATTCCCGTCGCACGGATTCCCGTCGCACGGATTCCCGTCGCACGAATTCCCGTCGCACAGATTCTTCTCAACTTCTGTCATTTCCGTCTCCTCCGCTTGAAGAGTTTTCGCCGGAGCATCCTGTTCCTTCTGGCTCGCTCCGGTTTGGCTGCTGCTGTTAGTGTTTCGGACGTCCTCTGTTTTAGGTTTCAAAGACTCGGGCTCGCGGCCGGACGAAATAGTGACTAAATCGTCATCCTGAGAGAGCCATGCTTTCTCGAACGCGGCTCGAATGGTGTACCACATCTCGCTTTATTTCAACTCAATAATAAAGAGACGGTTAATTTAGGAGCAGGTATCCACGGTTCCAATCGTCTACTTCTACTAAGTGGTGTTAGTTGGAGATTCAAGAGCCGTTCGGTACCGCGGTGCAAGCTGCAACGGAGGAGACAACGGACTCGCATTTCCATTCCAACACCTTTTTGACGGGGACCTAAACAAGAGGCGGAGCAGGGGCCGAGGCGTGACAGAGGTGGACGGAGCGGGGAAAAAGGCCGATGAGACAGACGGGGCGCGGTGGTTGGGAGGAATAATTGCCAGCAGCGTGGTAGGCGCTGGGCGGACAGGCAAACCACCCGCTTGTTCTGCTGCTTGTCTTTCCGCTCCCTCCTACACCAGAAAAATGGCTTCGTCTGGGCTGTGCTGCTAGTGCATGCCTTGCCATGGCTTGCCAGGGAAGGTTCGGACATCTGAACCGTCGATGTGAGGAGGGTCCTTCCCGTTGTCCGACCGTAGAGCCGATTGACGCTGTGGTACAGTATTGAGGGACAACCCAACGAGGTTTCGCCACATCGCATTTGCCACGTTCGCCACAAGGTCCTGATTCGCTAGCTGCAGCTGTTACAGTCGCGAACGGTGGTGGTTTGGTTCGGCTCGGCACGACCAGCGCGGTACAGAATTTTGTCACAAAGCAGAAGGATTGGCTGGAACCACGTCGTTTCTTGTCGTCGCTGTTGTGTATACTGTACGATGTGACGCGGCTCGTAAAACATACCCAGACAGAATTAGCTCGATAAACGATACGGTGTCGACACTTCGAGCTGATATTGTAGTGATGTTTCAAAGCTTCAACTCCCTGATAACCACCAAACCTTGTAGTCAGCGTTTTTGCTGGAAGTCCCTTGCAATTTAGCGTCAGCAGTGCATCCGCATCTCGCGGGAAGGTTCAGGGTTAGCGTCCGCAGTGCGCCGCATCTCGCCCGATTTAGTCGGTTCAGCGGGCGATCAGACCTGCAATCTTTCACAAGAATCGCCATATCCCATCACTGAAACACGTGGCGTTTAGTAAAACCTGCAAACAGTCGCGACCGTGGAACACGTTTCGTCATTAAAACACGTCGCAGAGTCATGGCATGGAGTCTGGAGCGCATTTCACCACTTCACACGTCTCACACTTTTTCTCACTCGATACAGGGGCAAACTTTAGCGCGTACATCCCTAGCGCCCTGTTCCCTCCCTCGCACTAGTCAACGGCTAGCCGTTCAATGCGGTCGTCACGGCGGTTCACTTCGACGGCCGAGTGAGTGTAGTTACACAACAGCCGGAGTCCACGCTAGTTCACATCAGCCCCTACCAATCCGCTGCCTCCCTACCAGTCCGCTTCCCGCTACCACTCCGCTTGCCCATGCCGCTCCCCTCTCACTACTGCTCTGCTTCCCCCGGTCCCCCGACCACCCGGCAGAGTCCACCAGGCGGAAGTCGAAGCCCGCGCGTTCCGCGGATGGGCAGCGTGCGGGGAGGAGCGGCGGAGGGGGCGGGGGGGCGTCGGTGAGCGAGGAGGTGTTCTCCCTGGGGAAGGGGTGGCTTGTCGACCCCGCCGCGCTCATGGGCGGAGAGACGGGGGACGCGGAAGGGCGCGGGGGGGCGGAAAGGGGCAGGGGTGCAGACGGCGGAAGGGCGGTGAGCGCGGGGGGTGGGGGGAGTGAGGCGGTGGCAATTGCAGGGCTGGAGCCTGGGAAGACGCGCAGCACACACAAGCTGCTCAAGGTGTGTGGGGGGGTGTGCGTGGAGATGAGTGGCGGGGGGTGTTGAGTGGGAGGGAAGGAGAGGGGGTTTTGGGGGTTGTGGGAATGTGTGGGTGTGTGGTTGTGTGCGTATGTGTGTTTGTGATGTCCCCCCGCCTCTCCCTCCGCTTTCCTTTCCGCTTCCCTCCTCTCCCGCCCCTTCTGCATCCTCCCCAGCTTTCCTTCTCCTCCACCCGCCTCTCCCCATCCCCCTCCTTCATCCCCTCCCCTTCCCCGCCATTCCTTCCCTCTCCCCCCTCCCCCCTGTCCCCTGCAGAACGTCTGATGGGCCAACCGGGGGAGGCGTCTTCTGCACCCGCCCGACCGCAACATGCGCCCAATGATAGAGGCCGTGCAGGCGGCCACTTTAAACCCAAAGCCCGAAACATTAAAGCTACTGACACCAGACTTTCTTCTCCTATACCTACTCTCCTCACTCCCCCCTTCCTCCCCACCCCCTCCTCCCCTCCCTTTCCCCCCCTCCCCCCCCACCCCCCCCTCCCCCCCTCCTTTCCTCCTTTCTCTCCCTCCTCCCCCCTGTCCCCCCCTAGATCGTATCAGGCACCAACAGGGGGCGGCGTCTTCTGTCCCCTGCCGACCGCAACGTGCGCCCCATGATGAGATGGTGCGGGCGGTCACTTTAAACCCAACCTCCGAACCTTAAACCCCATGACACAATAATTTTGATCATCTACTCTTACTTCCCTCTCTTCCCGCTCCTCCCCACCCCCTCCTTCCCTCCTTTCCTCCTTTCCCTCCCTCCTCCCCCCTGTCCGCCCCTAGATCGTATCAGGCACCAACAGGGGGAGGCGGCTTCTCTCCCCCGCCGACCGCAACGTGCGGCCCATGATGGAGATGGTGCGGGCGGCGGTGTTCGACATGTTGCACGCGATGCTAGACGCGCCGCACCGCCTGCCGACTAGCTCGCGCTGGCTGGACCTATACAGCGGCACGGGGAGCGTGGGGCTGGAAGCAATGAGCCGAGGGTGCGGACAGGTGAGGAGAGTGGGGGCATGCGGGGCATGCGGAGCATGCGGGGCATGCGGGGCATGGGCAGTACCTGCCAGGCAGGCAGTCGGCTCGCGCTTGCTGGACCTGCACAGCGGCACGGGGAGCGTTGGATTGGAAGCAATGAGCAGAGGATGCGGACAGGTGAGAGGCAGGGGGGCATGGCATGGGGTCAGGGCAGCGTGGGGAGGGGACATGTGGGACATGAGCAGTACTAGCCAGGCAGGCAGGCAGGCAGCCGCCTTGCGCTGGCTGGACCTGTCCTGTACAGCGGCAGTGGGAGCGTTGGATTGGAGGCCATGAATGAGTAGACGGTGCGCGCAGGTGAGGGGACTGGGGGCATGGCCCATAGGGGTGCATGGGATAATGGGAGCATGGCCCATAGGGGTGCATGGGATAATGGGAGCATGGCCCATAGGGGTGCATGGGATAATGGGAGCATGGCCCATAGGGGTGCATGGGATAATGGGAGCATGGCCCATAGGGGTGCATGGGATAATGGGAGCATGGCCCATAGGGGTGCATGGGATAATGGGAGCATGGCCCATAGGGGTGCATGGGATAATGGGAGCATGGCCCATAGGGGTGCATGGGATAATGGGAGCATGGCCCATAGGGGTGCATGGGATAATGGGAGCATGGCCCATAGGGGTGCATGGGATAATGGGAGCATGGCCCATAGGGGTGCATGGGATAATGGGAGCATGGCCCATAGGGGTGCATGGGATAATGGGAGCATGGCCCATAGGGGTGCATGGGATAATGGGAGCATGGCCCATAGGGGTGCATGGGATAATGGGAGCATGGCCCATAGGGGTGCATGGGATAATGGGAGCATGGCCCATAGGGGTGCATGGGATAATGGGGGCATGGCCCATAGGGGTGCATGGGATAATGGGAGCATGGCCCATAGGGGTGCATGGGATAATGGGAGCATGGCCCATAGGGGTGCATGGGATAATGGGAGCATGGCCCATAGGGGTGCATGGGATAATGGGAGCATGGCCCATAGGGGTGCATGGGATAATGGGAGCATGGCCCATAGGGGTGCATGGGATAATGGGAGCATGGCCCATAGGGGTGCATGGGATAATGGGAGCATGGCCCATAGGGGTGCATGGGATAATGGGAGCATGGCCCATAGGGGTGCATGGGATAATGGGAGCATGGCCCATAGGGGTGCATGGGATAATGGGAGCATGGCCCATAGGGGTGCATGGGATAATGGGAGCATGGCCCATAGGGGTGCATGGGATAATGGGAGCATGGCCCATAGGGGTGCATGGGATAATGGGAGCATGGCCCATAGGGGTGCATGGGATAATGGGAGCATGGCCCATAGGGGTGCATGGGATAATGGGGGCATGGCCCATAGGGGTGCATGGGATAATGGGAGCATGGCCCATAGGGGTGCATGGGATAATGGGAGCATGGCCCATAGGGGTGCATGGGATAATGGGAGCATGGCCCATAGGGGTGCATGGGATAATGGGAGCATGACCCATAGGGGTGCATGGGATAATGGGAGCATGGCCCATAGGGGTGCATGGGATAATGGGAGCATGGCCCATAGGGGTGCATGGGATAATGGGAGCATGGCCCATAGGGGTGCATGGGATAATGGGGGCATGGCCCGTAGGGGTGCATGGGATAATGGGAGCATGGCCCATAGGGGTGCATGGGATAATGGGAGCATGGCCCATAGGGGTGCATGGGATAATGGGAGCATGGCCCATAGGGGTGCATGGGATAATGGGGGCATGGCCCATAGGGGTGCATGGGATAATGGGAGCATGGCCCATAGGGGTGCATGGGATAATGGGAGCATGGCCCATAGGGGTGCATGGGATAATGGGGGCATGGCCCATAGGGGTGCATGGGATAATGGGGGCATGGCCCATAGGGGTGCATGGGATAATGGGAGCATGGCCCATAGGGGTGCATGGGATAATGGGAGCATGGCCCATAGGGGTGCATGGGATAATGGGAGCATGGCCCATAGGGGTGCATGGGATAATGGGGGCATGGCCCATAGGGGTGCATGGGATAATGGGAGCATGGCCCATAGGGGTGCATGGGATAATGGGGGCATGGCCCATAGGGGTGCATGGGATAATGGGAGCATGGCCCATAGGGGTGCATGGGATAATGGGGGCATGGCCCATAGGGGTGCATGGGATAATGGGGGCATGGCCCGTAGGGGTGCATGGGATAATGGGGGCATGGCCCGTAGGGGTGCATGGGATAATGGGAGCATGGCCCATAGGGGTGCATGGGATAATGGGAGCATGGCCCATAGGGGTGCATGGGATAATGGGAGCATGGCCCATAGGGGTGCATGGGATAATGGGAGCATGGCCCATAGGGGTGCATGGGATAATGGGAGCATGGCCCATAGGGGTGCATGGGATAATGGGGGCATGGCCCATAGGGGTGCATGGGATAATGGGGGCATGGCCCGTAGGGGTGCATGGGATAATGGGGGCATGGCCCGTAGGGGTGCATGGGATAATGGGAGCATGGCCCATAGGGGTGCATGGGATAATGGGAGCATGGCCCATAGGGGTGCATGGGATAATGGGAGCATGGCCCATAGGGGTGCATGGGATAATGGGGGCATGGCCCATAGGGATGCATGGGATAATGGGGGCATGGCCCGTAGGGGTGCATGGGATAATGGGGGCATGGCCCGTAGGGGTGCATGGGATAATGGGAGCATGGCCCATAGGGGTGCATGGGATAATGGGGGCATGGCCCATAGGGGTGCATGGGATAATGGGAGCATGGCCCATAGGGGTGCATGGGATAATGGGAGCATGGCCCATAGGGGTGCATGGGATAATGGGGGCATGGCCCGTAGGGGTGCATGGGATAATGGGGGCATGGCCCATAGGGGTGCATGGGATAATGGGGGCATGGCCCATAGGGGTGCATGGGATAATGGGGGCATGGCCCGTAGGGGTGCATGGGATAATGGGGGCATGGCCCATAGGGGTGCATGGGATAATGGGAGCATGGCCCATAGGGGTGCATGGGATAATGGGAGCATGGCCCATAGGGGTGCATGGGATAATGGGGGCATGGCCCATAGGGGTGCATGGGATAATGGGGGCATGGCCCATAGGGGTGCATGGGATAATGGGGGCATGGCCCGTAGGGGTGCATGGGATAATGGGGGCATGGCCCATAGGGGTGCATGGGATAATGGGAGCATGGCCCATAGGGGTGCATGGGATAATGGGAGCATGGCCCATAGGGGTGCATGGGATAATGGGGGCATGGCCCATAGGGGTGCATGGGATAATGGGAGCATGGCCCATAGGGGTGCATGGGATAATGGGAGCATGGCCCATAGGGGTGCATGGGATAATGGGAGCATGGCCCATAGGGGTGCATGGGATAATGGGGGCATGGCCCATAGGGGTGCATGGGATAATGGGAGCATGGCCCATAGGGGTGCATGGGATAATGGGAGCATGGCCCATAGGGGTGCATGGGATAATGGGAGCATGGCCCATAGGGGTGCATGGGATAATGGGGGCATGGCCCATAGGGGTGCATGGGATAATGGGGGCATGGCCCGTAGGGGTGCATGGGATAATGGGGGCATGGCCCATAGGGGTGCATGGGATAATGGGAGCATGGCCCATAGGGGTGCATGGGATAATGGGGGCATGGCCCATAGGGGTGCATGGGATAATGGGAGCATGGCCCATAGGGGTGCATGGGATAATGGGAGCATGGCCCATAGGGGTGCATGGGATAATGGGGGCATGGCCCATAGGGGTGCATGGGATAATGGGAGCATGGCCCATAGGGGTGCATGGGATAATGGGAGCATGGCCCATAGGGGTGCATGGGATAATGGGAGCATGGCCCATAGGGGTGCATGGGATAATGGGAGCATGGCCCATAGGGGTGCATGGGATAATGGGGGCATGGCCCATAGGGGTGCATGGGATAATGGGGGCATGGCCCATAGGGGTGCATGGGATAATGGGGGCATGGCCCGTAGGGGTGCATGGGATAATGGGGGCATGGCCCATAGGGGTGCATGGGATAATGGGAGCATGGCCCATAGGGGTGCATGGGATAATGGGAGCATGGCCCATAGGGGTGCATGGGATAATGGGGGCATGGCCCATAGGGGTGCATGGGATAATGGGAGCATGGCCCATAGGGGTGCATGGGATAATGGGAGCATGGCCCATAGGGGTGCATGGGATAATGGGGGCATGGCCCATAGGGGTGCATGGGATAATGGGAGCATGGCCCATAGGGGTGCATGGGATAATGGGAGCATGGCCCATAGGGGTGCATGGGATAATGGGAGCATGGCCCATAGGGGTGCATGGGATAATGGGGGCATGGCCCATAGGGGTGCATGGGATAATGGGAGCATGGCCCATAGGGGTGCATGGGATAATGGGAGCATGGCCCATAGGGGTGCATGGGATAATGGGGGCATGGCCCATAGGGGTGCATGGGATAATGGGAGCATGGCCCATAGGGGTGCATGGGATAATGGGAGCATGGCCCATAGGGGTGCATGGGATAATGGGAGCATGGCCCATAGGGGTGCATGGGATAATGGGGGCATGGCCCATAGGGGTGCATGGGATAATGGGAGCATGGCCCATAGGGGTGCATGGGATAATGGGAGCATGGCCCATAGGGGTGCATGGGATAATGGGGGCATGGCCCATAGGGGTGCATGGGATAATGGGAGCATGGCCCATAGGGGTGCATGGGATAATGGGAGCATGGCCCATAGGGGTGCATGGGATAATGGGAGCATGGCCCATAGGGGTGCATGGGATAATGGGGGCATGGCCCATAGGGGTGCATGGGATAATGGGAGCATGGCCCATAGGGGTGCATGGGATAATGGGAGCATGGCCCATAGGGGTGCATGGGATAATGGGGGCATGGCCCATAGGGGTGCATGGGATAATGGGAGCATGGCCCATAGGGGTGCATGGGATAATGGGAGCATGGCCCATAGGGGTGCATGGGATAATGGGGGCATGGCCCATAGGGGTGCATGGGATAATGGGAGCATGGCCCATAGGGGTGCATGGGATAATGGGAGCATGGCCCATAGGGGTGCATGGGATAATGGGGGCATGGCCCATAGGGGTGCATGGGATAATGGGGGCATGGCCCGTAGGGGTGCATGGGATAATGGGGGCATGGCCCATAGGGGTGCATGGGATAATGGGAGCATGGCCCATAGGGGTGCATGGGATAATGGGAGCATGGCCCATAGGGGTGCATGGGATAATGGGAGCATGGCCCATAGGGGTGCATGGGATAATGGGAGCATGGCCCATAGGGGTGCATGGGATAATGGGAGCATGGCCCATAGGGGTGCATGGGATAATGGGGGCATGGCCCATAGGGGTGCATGGGATAATGGGAGCATGGCCCATAGGGGTGCATGGGATAATGGGAGCATGGCCCATAGGGGTGCATGGGATAATGGGGGCATGGCCCATAGGGGTGCATGGGATAATGGGAGCATGGCCCATAGGGGTGCATGGGATAATGGGAGCATGGCCCATAGGGGTGCATGGGATAATGGGAGCATGGCCCATAGGGGTGCATGGGATAATGGGGGCATGGCCCATAGGGGTGCATGGGATAATGGGGGCATGGCCCGTAGGGGTGCATGGGATAATGGGGGCATGGCCCATAGGGGTGCATGGGATAATGGGAGCATGGCCCATAGGGGTGCATGGGATAATGGGGGCATGGCCCATAGGGGTGCATGGGATAATGGGAGCATGGCCCATAGGGGTGCATGGGATAATGGGAGCATGGCCCATAGGGGTGCATGGGATAATGGGAGCATGGCCCATAGGGGTGCATGGGATAATGGGGGCATGGCCCATAGGGGTGCATGGGATAATGGGGGCATGGCCCATAGGGGTGCATGGGATAATGGGGGCATGGCCCGTAGGGGTGCATGGGATAATGGGGGCATGGCCCATAGGGGTGCATGGGATAATGGGAGCATGGCCCATAGGGGTGCATGGGATAATGGGAGCATGGCCCATAGGGGTGCATGGGATAATGGGGGCATGGCCCATAGGGGTGCATGGGATAATGGGGGCATGGCCCATAGGGGTGCATGGGATAATGGGGGCATGGCCCATAGGGGTGCATGGGATAATGGGGGCATGGCCCGTAGGGGTGCATGGGATAATGGGGGCATGGCCCATAGGGGTGCATGGGATAATGGGAGCATGGCCCATAGGGGTGCATGGGATAATGGGAGCATGGCCCATAGGGGTGCATGGGATAATGGGGGCATGGCCCATAGGGGTGCATGGGATAATGGGGGCATGGCCCATAGGGGTGCATGGGATAATGGGGGCATGGCCCGTAGGGGTGCATGGGATAATGGGGGCATGGCCCATAGGGGTGCATGGGATAATGGGAGCATGGCCCATAGGGGTGCATGGGATAATGGGAGCATGGCCCATAGGGGTGCATGGGATAATGGGAGCATGGCCCATAGGGGTGCATGGGATAATGGGAGCATGGCCCATAGGGGTGCATGGGATAATGGGGGCATGGCCCATAGGGGTGCATGGGATAATGGGGGCATGGCCCGTAGGGGTGCATGGGATAATGGGGGCATGGCCCGTAGGGGTGCATGGGATAATGGGAGCATGGCCCATAGGGGTGCATGGGATAATGGGGGCATGGCCCATAGGGGTGCATGGGATAATGGGAGCATGGCCCATAGGGGTGCATGGGATAATGGGAGCATGGCCCATAGGGGTGCATGGGATAATGGGGGCATGGCCCATAGGGGTGCATGGGATAATGGGAGCATGGCCCATAGGGGTGCATGGGATAATGGGAGCATGGCCCATAGGGGTGCATGGGATAATGGGAGCATGGCCCATAGGGGTGCATGGGATAATGGGAGCATGGCCCATAGGGGTGCATGGGATAATGGGAGCATGGCCCATAGGGGTGCATGGGATAATGGGAGCATGGCCCATAGGGGTGCATGGGATAATGGGAGCATGGCCCATAGGGGTGCATGGGATAATGGGGGCATGGCCCATAGGGGTGCATGGGATAATGGGAGCATGGCCCATAGGGGTGCATGGGATAATGGGAGCATGGCCCATAGGGGTGCATGGGATAATGGGGGCATGGCCCATAGGGGTGCATGGGATAATGGGGGCATGGCCCATAGGGGTGCATGGGATAATGGGGGCATGGCCCGTAGGGGTGCATGGGATAATGGGGGCATGGCCCGTAGGGGTGCATGGGATAATGGGGGCATGGCCCGTAGGGGTGCATGGGATAATGGGAGCATGGCCCATAGGGGTGCATGGGATAATGGGGGCATGGCCCATAGGGGTGCATGGGATAATGGGAGCATGGCCCATAGGGGTGCATGGGATAATGGGAGCATGGCCCATAGGGGTGCATGGGATAATGGGAGCATGGCCCATAGGGGTGCATGGGATAATGGGAGCATGGCCCATAGGGGTGCATGGGATAATGGGAGCATGGCCCATAGGGGTGCATGGGATAATGGGAGCATGGCCCATAGGGGTGCATGGGATAATGGGAGCATGGCCCATAGGGGTGCATGGGATAATGGGAGCATGGCCCATAGGGGTGCATGGGATAATGGGAGCATGGCCCATAGGGGTGCATGGGATAATGGGAGCATGGCCCATAGGGGTGCATGGGATAATGGGAGCATGGCCCATAGGGGTGCATGGGATAATGGGAGCATGGCCCATAGGGGTGCATGGCCCATAGGGGTGCATGGGATAATGGGAGCATGGCCCATAGGGGTGCATGGGATAATGGGGGCATGGCCCATAGGGGTGCATGGGATAATGGGAGCATGGCCCATAGGGGTGCATGGGATAATGGGAGCATGGCCCATAGGGGTGCATGGGATAATGGGAGCATGGCCCATAGGGGTGCATGGGATAATGGGAGCATGGCCCATAGGGGTGCATGGGATAATGGGAGCATGGCCCATAGGGGTGCATGGGATAATGGGAGCATGGCCCATAGGGGTGCATGGGATAATGGGGGCATGGCCCATAGGGGTGCATGGGATAATGGGGGCATGGCCCATAGGGGTGCATGGGATAATGGGGGCATGGCCCGTAGGGGTGCATGGGATAATGGGGGCATGGCCCATAGGGGTGCATGGGATAATGGGAGCATGGCCCATAGGGGTGCATGGGATAATGGGAGCATGGCCCATAGGGGTGCATGGGATAATGGGAGCATGGCCCATAGGGGTGCATGGGATAATGGGAGCATGGCCCATAGGGGTGCATGGGATAATGGGAGCATGGCCCATAGGGGTGCATGGGATAATGGGAGCATGGCCCATAGGGGTGCATGGGATAATGGGGGCATGGCCCATAGGGGTGCATGGGATAATGGGGGCATGGCCCATAGGGGTGCATGGGATAATGGGGGCATGGCCCGTAGGGGTGCATGGGATAATGGGGGCATGGCCCATAGGGGTGCATGGGATAATGGGAGCATGGCCCATAGGGGTGCATGGGATAATGGGAGCATGGCCCATAGGGGTGCATGGGATAATGGGGGCATGGCCCATAGGGGTGCATGGGATAATGGGAGCATGGCCCATAGGGGTGCATGGGATAATGGGAGCATGGCCCATAGGGGTGCATGGGATAATGGGAGCATGGCCCATAGGGGTGCATGGGATAATGGGAGCATGGCCCATAGGGGTGCATGGGATAATGGGAGCATGGCCCATAGGGGTGCATGGGATAATGGGGGCATGGCCCATAGGGGTGCATGGGATAATGGGGGCATGGCCCATAGGGGTGCATGGGATAATGGGAGCATGGCCCATAGGGGTGCATGGGATAATGGGGGCATGGCCCATAGGGGTGCATGGGATAATGGGAGCATGGCCCATAGGGGTGCATGGGATAATGGGAGCATGGCCCATAGGGGTGCATGGGATAATGGGAGCATGGCCCATAGGGGTGCATGGGATAATGGGAGCATGGCCCATAGGGGTGCATGGGATAATGGGAGCATGGCCCATAGGGGTGCATGGGATAATGGGGGCATGGCCCATAGGGGTGCATGGGATAATGGGGGCATGGCCCATAGGGGTGCATGGGATAATGGGGGCATGGCCCGTAGGGGTGCATGGGATAATGGGGGCATGGCCCATAGGGGTGCATGGGATAATGGGAGCATGGCCCATAGGGGTGCATGGGATAATGGGAGCATGGCCCATAGGGGTGCATGGGATAATGGGGGCATGGCCCATAGGGGTGCATGGGATAATGGGAGCATGGCCCATAGGGGTGCATGGGATAATGGGAGCATGGCCCATAGGGGTGCATGGGATAATGGGAGCATGGCCCATAGGGGTGCATGGGATAATGGGAGCATGGCCCATAGGGGTGCATGGGATAATGGGAGCATGGCCCATAGGGGTGCATGGGATAATGGGGGCATGGCCCATAGGGGTGCATGGGATAATGGGGGCATGGCCCATAGGGGTGCATGGGATAATGGGAGCATGGCCCATAGGGGTGCATGGGATAATGGGGGCATGGCCCATAGGGGTGCATGGGATAATGGGGGCATGGCCCATAGGGGTGCATGGGATAATGGGGGCATGGCCCATAGGGGTGCATGGGATAATGGGGGCATGGCCCATAGGGGTGCATGGGATAATGGGGGCATGGCCCATAGGGGTGCATGGGATAATGGGAGCATGGCCCATAGGGGTGCATGGGATAATGGGGGCATGGCCCATAGGGGTGCATGGGATAATGGGGGCATGGCCCATAGGGGTGCATGGGATAATGGGGGCATGGCCCATAGGGGTGCATGGGATAATGGGGGCATGGCCCATAGGGGTGCATGGGATAATGGGGGCATGGCCCATAGGGGTGCATGGGATAATGGGAGCATGGCCCATAGGGGTGCATGGGATAATGGGAGCATGGCCCATAGGGGTGCATGGGATAATGGGAGCATGGCCCATAGGGGTGCATGGGATAATGGGAGCATGGCCCATAGGGGTGCATGGGATAATGGGAGCATGGCCCATAGGGGTGCATGGGATAATGGGAGCATGGCCCATAGGGGTGCATGGGATAATGGGAGCATGGCCCATAGGGGTGCATGGGATAATGGGAGCATGGCCCATAGGGGTGCATGGGATAATGGGAGCATGGCCCATAGGGGTGCATGGGATAATGGGAGCATGGCCCATAGGGGTGCATGGGATAATGGGAGCATGGCCCATAGGGGTGCATGGGATAATGGGGGCATGGCCCGTAGGGGTGCATGGGATAATGGGGGCATGGCCCATAGGGGTGCATGGGATAATGGGAGCATGGCCCATAGGGGTGCATGGGATAATGGGAGCATGGCCCATAGGGGTGCATGGGATAATGGGAGCATGGCCCATAGGGGTGCATGGGATAATGGGAGCATGGCCCATAGGGGTGCATGGGATAATGGGAGCATGGCCCATAGGGGTGCATGGGATAATGGGAGCATGGCCCATAGGGGTGCATGGGATAATGGGAGCATGGCCCATAGGGGTGCATGGGATAATGGGAGCATGGCCCATAGGGGTGCATGGGATAATGGGAGCATGGCCCATAGGGGTGCATGGGATAATGGGAGCATGGCCCATAGGGGTGCATGGGATAATGGGAGCATGGCCCATAGGGGTGCATGGGATAATGGGAGCATGGCCCATAGGGGTGCATGGGATAATGGGAGCATGGCCCATAGGGGTGCATGGGATAATGGGAGCATGGCCCATAGGGGTGCATGGGATAATGGGAGCATGGCCCATAGGGGTGCATGGGATAATGGGAGCATGGCCCATAGGGGTGCATGGGATAATGGGAGCATGGCCCATAGGGGTGCATGGGATAATGGGAGCATGGCCCATAGGGGTGCATGGGATAATGGGGGCATGGCCCGTAGGGGTGCATGGGATAATGGGGGCATGGCCCATAGGGGTGCATGGGATAATGGGAGCATGGCCCATAGGGGTGCATGGGATAATGGGAGCATGGCCCATAGGGGTGCATGGGATAATGGGGGCATGGCGTATGGGGGCATGGCGTATGGGGGCATGGCGTATGGGGGCATGGCGTATGGGGGCATGGCGTATGGGGGCATGGCGTATGGGGGCATGGCCCATGGGGGCATGGCGTATGGGGGCATGGCGTATGGGGGGATGGCGTATGAGGGCATGGCGTATGGGGGCATGGCGTATGGGGGCATGGCGTATGGGGGCATGGCGTATGGGGGCATGGCGTATGGGGGCATGGCGTATGGGGGCATGGCCCATGGGGGCATGGCGTATGGGGGCATGGCGTATGGGGGGATGGCGTATGAGGGCATGGCGTATGGGGGCATGGCGTATGGGGGCATGGCGTATGGGGCCATGGCCTATGGGGGCATGGCCTATAGGGGCATGGCCTATAGGGGCATGGCCTATAGGGGCATGGCCTATAGGGGCATGGCCTATAGGGGCATGGCCTATGGGGCCATGGCCTATGGGGGCATGGCCTATAGGGGCATGGCCCATGGGGGCATGGCGTATGGGGGCATGGCGTATGGGGGCATGGCGTATGGGGGCATGGCGTATGGGGGCATGGCGTATGGGGGCATGGCGTATGGGGGCATGGCGTATGGGGGCATGGCCCATGGGGGCATGGCGTATGGGGGCATGGCGTATGGGGGGATGGCGTATGAGGGCATGGCGTATGGGGGCATGGCGTATGGGGGCATGGCGTATGGGGGCATGGCGTATGGGGGCATGGCGTATGGGGGCATGGCGTATGGGGGCATGGCCCATGGGGGCATGGCGTATGGGGGCATGGCGTATGGGGGGATGGCGTATGAGGGCATGGCGTATGGGGGCATGGCGTATGGGGGCATGGCGTATGGGGCCATGGCCTATGGGGGCATGGCCTATAGGGGCATGGCCTATAGGGGCATGGCCTATAGGGGCATGGCCTATAGGGGCATGGCCTATAGGGGCATGGCCTATGGGGCCATGGCCTATGGGGGCATGGCCTATAGGGGCATGGCATATAGGGGCATGGCCCATGGGGGCATGGCGTATGGGGGCATGGCGTATGGGGGCATGGCGTATGGGGGCATGGCGTATGGGGGCATGGCGTATGGGGGCATGGCGTATGGGGGCATGGCGTATGGGGGCATGGCCCATGGGGGCATGGCGTATGGGGGCATGGCGTATGGGGGGATGGCGTATGAGGGCATGGCCCATGGGGGCATGGCGTATGGGGGCATGGCGTATGGGGGCATGGCGTATGGGGGCATGGCGTATGGGGGCATGGCGTATGGGGGCATGGCGTATGGGGGCATGGCGTGGGCAGCACTGGGTGCTGGCGCTGGCTGGACGGCGAGCACGGGGAGCGCGGGGTTAGAGGCCATGAGCCGAGGGTGCACACAGGTGAGGGCAGGGGTGGGCGTGGGGTGGGGGCATGGGCGATACCTGCGACGCGGGCAGCCGGTTTGCGCGGGCTGGACCTGAGCAGGGCTGTCCTGAGCAGGGCTTTCCTGAGTAAAGGCTATGAGCAGAGGGTGTGGGCAGGAGGTGCGCGCAGGTGATGAGGGGTGGCGCATGTGGCAATGAACACTCACTCACTTCATGATGTGCTGCATGATGCCCCTGTACTGACGGTGTGGCCAGGTGATTCTGTCCTTCCCGTGATCCATTTGTCCATCCCGTCCGTCCGTCCGTCCGTCCGTCCGTCCGTCTGTCCCTCCCTCCCTCCCTGCCCCATGCGCAATCCATACAAATGGACTTGGCGCCGCAAGTGCATCATATTCCTCCTCCCTCCCATCCCATCCTCTGAACTTTGCACTCTACCCTTCTGTTGCTCTGCCCTTCTCCCGTCCCCCCTTTCCCTTCCGTCCCTTCCATCCTCCGTTCTTCCTCCATCCCCCCTCCCCTTCGCAGGCACACTTTGTCGAGATGGACCCGTGGGTCGTATCCTCGGTGCTCGCCCCTAACATTGAAGCCTGCTCCGCCTCCTCCCACACCACCATCCACCCGCTCAAAGTCGAGTCATTTCTCCAGCAAGCGGAGCAAAGAGGAGGTACGAGGAGGTACGGGGAGGTGCAAGGAGGTATGGGGCCACTTTTCCTCCTCATCTGAACCCTCATCAGCCCTCTGCCTCCTCTCTCTTCGTCTCAAACGGTCCGTTGTATTGATTCAGCAGGGGTACAGACATGCAGTTTCACTCAGTTCTTCTTCTCTTACTCCGTTGCGTTCTCCCTCCCTCCCTACCCCTCTCACTCCTGCTCGTCCTGCACTCGTTCAACCCTGTATGGCCTCCCGCGCGCCGCCTCCTTCATTTTCCCTGCACTTGGTCAACCCTGCACTTGGTCAACCCTGCACTTGGTCAACCCTGCACTTGGTCAACCCTGCACTTGGTCAACCCTGCACTTGGTCAACCCTGCACTTGGTCAACCCTGCACTTGTTCGTTCTGCCCTCGCAGCTGAGTGGGTAGGAGGCCCCTGCAGTGAAGCTGCAGCTTCACTGCCGTGGCCCGTGCATGCACTCGTCTGGACATCTGGACATTAGAGCGTTGGGGCCACGTGCTTTCAACGAGGCAGCCCACCGACACGGAACTGGACTCCCAATGTACAGCCGTGCGGCATTTCCACATGGCTGGTGTTTAGAAGTGTTTTCCGAAGCACTGTGCAACTGTAATGACGCAGTTGTGAGTTTCGTAAACACCAGGGCGTGTGGCAAAACCATTTGGGGCATAGGAAAACTAAAAGCCCTGAAGTCGCGGGTGTTTGTGTTGGTAGGAAATTTGGCACGGCATACCCCAAGCGCGCGAGGGTTGTCGATTCAGTAAGGAATAGCTTCAAGGGTGCGCCCCCCGGCTTGTTCAAAGCCGAACAGGTCGCAGACGTTTTTTCACGCGCGATTTTCATTGGTGCGCGAGTGCAGATGTACAGTTGGTGGGTCAGTCAGTATCAGCGACGATGAGAACTGCGATCGGCACGTGTTGCCGACGGCACTTTTACACGTCATTAGAACGGATGGTGTCCCAGCCATCCCCAGGAACGGATGGTGTCCCAGCCGAGTGGGAGGGAAAGGCCCTTCACCTTCATCATTGTGACCTCCACCCTCTTCCCCCCCTATGAGCTTCATCTCATCTCATCTCATCTCATCTCATCTCATCTCATCTCATCTCATCTCATCGCAACAGCGCTCCTGCTTCAACCCTGCATGTGCCCTCCGCCCTCTGCCCTCCTGCTTTGCACTCTTCTTGTCACCCTCGCAGCCGAGTGGGTAGTTAGGGGGTCCCTTCAGCTTCATCAGTGTGACCCCTCCCTATGAGCGCGCCGTGCACAGCCAACTCATGGCCCAACTTGCTGCCTTCCCGTCCTGTCCTTCACCACTCCCTCCCTGCTCCCCTCTCTCTCCCTCCCCCAGCTGAGTGGGTGGGAGGGCCTTTCAGCTTCATCAGTGTGACTCCCCCCTATGAGCTCGTCGTGTACAGTCAACTCATGGCCCAGCTTGCTGCCTCGCCGCTGCTGCACCCAGAAACATGCATGGTGCGTGCGTGCATTCATGGTGCATTCATGGTGTGTGGGTGCGGAGGGGGGAGGGGGGGAGGGGGAAGTTATCATGGATGCATGTCTGTACAGTCAACTCATGACCCAGCTTGCTCCCTCACCACTGCTGCACCCAGAAACATGCATGGTGTGGCTGGTGTATTTTATGGAAACATGCAATCAGCTGGCTCCAAGTCGACCCAAAATTCAGCTAACTCCATGTCTTCCTCACACTCCATGTCTTCCTCACACTCCATGTCTTCCTCACACTCCATGTCTTCCTCACACTCCATGTCTTCCTCACACTCCATGTCTTCCTCACACTCCATGTCTTCCTCACACTCCATGTCTTCCTCACACTGCCCATTGTATCGCATGCATCCTGCCAGGTCGTGGA
This sequence comes from Closterium sp. Naga37s-1, assembly GCA_947471745.1. NCBI lineage: Eukaryota > Viridiplantae > Streptophyta > Zygnematophyceae > Desmidiales > Closteriaceae > Closterium > Closterium sp. Naga37s-1. The sequence goes on along the minus strand of CANJKZ010000056.1, from coordinate 3,649,219 downwards.
GTATCCAAACAAATCTAAGGATGAGATCTTGGACACATGCGGTCCTCTATATAAGGTGATTTTATAGTTTCTGTTGCGTAGCGCATCTTTTTTCTTAATCCTTCCCATCATCTATGCCTGTGTTGGCTGCCATGCGCGACACTCCACTCCTCCCTCCTGTGCTGAACATGGCGTTTCTCCCTACTTCATGCTGTTCAGATCACTTCATGCTGTTCAGATCACTTCATGCTGTTCAGATCGCTTCATGCTGTTCAGATCGCTTCATGCTGTTCAGATCGCTTCATGCTGTTCAGATCGCTTCATGCTGTTCAGATCACTTCATGCTGTTCAGATCACTTCATGCTGTTCAGATCGCTTCATGCTGTTCAGATCACTTCATGCTGTTCAGATCACTTCATGCTGTTCAGATCAATGATCAAAAGTATGGGCGAATCCGAGTGAACACCAGTTAGGTGTCATAGGGTCGATATGTGGCAGCAACTTAGGGATGAACACTCCACTCCTCCCCGCTGTCCTGTGCTGAACATGGCGCTTCTCCCCACCCCGTTCCATGCTGCGCAGATCAAGGATCGGAAGTATGGGCGGACCAACGTGGCCATCTATGGTCCTGCATGGGCCCTGGGAGACGATGTGCAATGAATGATGCCAATGGCAATGATGGCACTCAGGGGCAGGCTGAAGAATTACAGATTGATCAGGGCTGGCATGGCATGTACCACTTTACCTCAGTGACCGTCTGTACTGGGTACAGTACCGTAAGTTGTAATTGCAAGGCTGCTGTGATCATAGTTCATTCTCTGTTTACCTCGTATAGTGCCGTAAGAAATGCAGAAAAACAAAAAAGACACTGGTTTGGTGGCCCACTGTGGTAACCACATACCGTATCAGAGTTTTATAAAACTTGAATTTTTGCAGATGGACCACACCTCACCTCATAGTTCCAACATCACTACACTCTGGGCATGCAATACTAGAACAAAACTAGTTAAAGCTAAGTCGCAGCACCATGCCCTTCTTGGCACAATCCTTTCCAACCGTGCTATAGTACAAAACATCCCCAATGAGCAAGATAGACTTCTTAGCCTTGGCGGTTGCCTTAACATCCACCTTATCGACAGCCTTGGTGTTGCATGCGTCCAGTGCGGTTCTGTCTTTGGCGGTCGCCAGATTGTGCTTCTTGCGAACCACCTTGTTCCAGCAACTCTGGCCCCACTTGAAGACTGCAGACGGGTAAAACAGGCGGAGATGAGATGAGAGATCGGAAGCAGACATCTGCGATGGTTGCATTGATAGATAATAAAACATGCGGAACCTGCCAACGCAGCAGGTCGACGGCGTGCCAACAATGCAGTGCGGTTGTCCAGCGTTGCACCCGTAGATGGCAGCAGTGCGCACGCTTGCAGGTGCGCGCGGACGATTGGCCCGACTTGCATCGTTGTGCATCCGTCGGCTGATGTCTGCGCCTGACGAGCCACATTGACTTCGGGATACCAGCCCGAAGTCACCTTCGCCATCGCAACATCGACAACGTTCGCGTGCCTCCGCAGAACTCGTCGAGTAGGTTACCCGGTCGACCTGGACACCACCAAGTGCACTGGTCGACCACAGCTCCCTCTGGTCTGGTCGACCACAGCTCCCGTCGAGCTACCCCCTGGTCGACGGACCCCTTCCGTCGACAGAACTATCCCCTGATGTCGCCAAGCTCCCCTCGTCGACTGCTGCTCACTTGTCAGGTCAACGGACTGCTCCGTCGACCTCCCAGTCGAACTGCAGGTCGACGGACCGCTCCGTCGACCTCCCGGTCGGCGGCCCACCCGTCGCCCAGACCAGTCAGTTACAGTTGTCGAGCTCACTAGTCGACATCAACACCACAGCGGTCCCTTGCAGCTCGACGAAGCCTGTCAAGCAGCTCTCCTACTGTGAACGGTCAGCTGCAACTCTCGTACATCCGACCAAGTCGTTGGCGTTGCCCAAGCGAGGGCGGGGCCAACACTCCACTCCCGTTAACACTCCCCTGCCGCGCTCACACTTGAGCCTCCAGCCCACACGGCGGTACTCCACGGAGAAAACTCGTCCTTGGCGTGCACCCCACACACAGCACGCCGTCACCGCACTAGCCGTGCAGAAAAGCACGGCACCTAGTACTGTACCCCATCGTCACCGTCGCCGATGTCGGCAAGGCGAACTTGGCCGATGGCGACAGAGCACCGGTTGAAAGCCGGAAAATGCAGCGCCTTCGTCAGGAAGTCAGCCGGCTGCTCGGTGGTCGGGATGTACTTCAGCACGAACTTCCCGCGCCTCACCATGTGCTGCAGCCAGGCGTAGCGTCTCTCCATGTACTTGAGGTTGCCTGTCAGCCCCAAGCCTTCAGCGACCGTGATCGCCGACTTGTTGTCCACACGGAAGACAGTTGGCTTCCCAAGGTCGAGCAGCTTGAACTCCGCAAGAAGGAAGCGAAGCCGACACCCCTCCTTGCCGGCTTCCATGGCCGTGACGTACTCCGACTCGGTTGAGGAGAGCGTTGCGTACTTGATGTGCGAGCTCGACCAAGAGACGGCGACCCCTCCGTAGACGAACACGTAGCCGCCCGTGCTCGTCCGGTTCTGCTTGTCGCTCGCATCATCGACGTCCACGTAGCCGATCAACTCCAGCGACTCTGGTCCACCGCCGAACTCCAAGGCGGTGTCGCGGGTGTCGTAGAGGTAGGCGAGGCAGTGGTCGACCTCGCGCTAATGCTGGTCGCTCCTCACCGTGAGGCCGCTCCCCAGCTTGCTGCAGGCAAATGCGATGTCCGACCCCGTCGTCGTCGCTGCGAACTGCAGCGAGCCGACCTCCCGCCGGTACTCCTCCTCCTTACGCTCCTTGGCCTCCTCGTCGTCGAACGTCAGCTCAGCGTAGGCGTCGACTGAGACCGGCGTCTTCGAAACTCGACCGCCCTGCTCCTCGTCGATGAAGCGTCTGCGCAGCTTGTCGGCGTAGTTCTGCTGGTGCAGCCACAACTTCCTCACTGGCCTGTCGCGCACGATCTCCAGCCTGAGGTACTTGACGACCGGCGAGATCTCGCACAGCTCGAAGGCAGCCTCCAGCAGCTCCTTCAGCTCCTTCAGCATCGTGGTGCTGCTGCTGGCGGCGAGCAGGTCGTCGACGTAGACCAGCACCCAGCAGGTCACTCCGTCGTTGCCGTCCTTGAAGTAGAGCGCCGTGTCGACATGGCTCTTCTTCCAGCCAGCGCCCAGCAGCACACTGTCGAGAGCCCTGTACCACAGGAGCGGCGAGTGCTTCAGCCCGTAGAGGCTCTTCAACAGCTTACACACCCGGCCGGTCCCATCGTCGAAGTAGTCCGGCTGGTACATGTAGAGCACCATGTCGAGCTTGCTCTGCAGGAAGACGTTCTTCATGTCGAGCTACATCAGGTTGAGGTCGAGGACGGCGACGATGCTGAGGAAGACCCTCAGCGTGACGTAGCTGCTCACCGGCGAGTACGTCTCGTCATAGTCGGCACCGTACACCTGCGTGAAGCCCTTCACGACCAGCCTCGCCTTCTCGCGCTCGACGGTGTCGTCGATGCGGTACTTGGTCGTCAGCACCCACCGGTTTTTCATGATGTTCACCCCGTGTGGGACCAACTCCCAAGTGCCCATGCCGATGAGGCTGTGAATCTCTTCTTCCTGGCGGCCTTCATCGCCTCGCCCTTCCAGCTCGCCAGCGCCTCCTTCACTGTCATCGTGGCGATGTCCCAGCGGTGTTCGAGGTCGGCATGCACGTCGGGGTCGAGCTCCAACAGGTCCTCATCCTCCTCGGCCTCGTCGTCGTCGACCTCATCATACACCGTGGTGAAGGCAGCTGGTGGCAGGCAGGCGTGGAAGCTCAGCCGCTCCGGCGGCCCTCGAGCTCGACCAGAACGCCGCAGCTCCGGTGCAGACTTCTCGACCGGAACCTCTACCACATCACTGTCGGTGGATTCCTCTCCCGCCGACAGCTCCCCTGCCTCGTCGACGTTTGCATCGTCGACCGGCTGCTTCGACCCTTCGATCGGCTGCTCGCCTGGTGCTGACTTCGACAGCTCCCCTTTCGTCCGCACCCGTGCTGCTGCCTCATGTTCGACCGGCTCCCCTGTCTGGTGCTCCCCTGTCATCAATGGCTTCCGGTCCTGGTCGACGAGCTTGGCGCCTTGTTGACCGCCAGCGGCCGGAGCCACAGGCGACGCCTCAAGGCTCCCCTCATTGCCAGTGGCCGACACAGGTGTCGACGCAGGCCGATCTGCGACGGGGGATGGAGGAGCAAGAACAGGGGGAGGTGGAAGAACCTCCACAACATCTTAATCAGCATGATCGTCAACGTCGGCGAGCAGTGGAATTGTCGCCGTCGAGGTGTCCGTCGGCGGGTGTGCCTGCTTCCGCCCCGACGCCGGCCCATACTTCGCCTTCCACACCTCCACCGACAGCGTCTCGAAGAAGATCACCTCGACCGATGTGACTACCTTGTTGTCGGTCAGGTCGAGCACCTCCCAGCCCTTGCTCTCCGGCGTGTTAGAATGTAGAACTGAACGAGAATGTGTGAAACTAGGCAGCAGGGTGATACAAGTAGGAAACCCTAGCAATGTTGTACCCCCTAAGGCTAAACCCACTATAGCCTACACAATATGAACATGTATAATGTTTGACACACCCCCATAGGCTAAGTGGGAGACAACCAGATGGTCACAAGACCAGTCAAAGCAAAGCAAAGCAAGCTCAGGGTGGATCTCAAGGAAACCACACAAATTCCGAGCACAAGCAAGTGGTCACAAGACCAGTTCACATGCAGTTTGATAATATAACAAGAGGTACAGTGATCACAACCTAACAAGAGTAAACATGCAGGTATATATATATAGAGATCACAGTACAAGCAGAGTCAAGAAGTGAGCAAGTGAGGGAGAGTAGGCACAAGGCCTAGAACAGTACAGAAACGCTGATGGTCACAAGGCTGAAGCGCCTTGGTGAACACATCAGCAGTGTTGGCCCGAGTGGCCACGTAACGCAGACGAAGCTGACCACGCTGCTGCAGCTCTCGAGCAAGGAAGTAGCGCAGAGCGATGTGCTTCGTCCTGTGCTCCAGTCTGTGCTCCTCACACAAGGCAATGGCGGCCTTGTTGTCAACGTACAGCACTGGAGGAGAACGAGGCCGCTCTCCCAGGTCGGTCAGCAGGTAGGTGAGCCAGCGTAACTCCTGTGCAGCCATGGCTGTGGCGTAGATCTCAGCCTCACAACTGGAGCTGAGAACAGAAGAAGAGCGAGTAGAACGCCAAGAAACTGAACCAGAGCCAAGGCTGAAGGTGTAACCCTGAGACGACCGCTGCGTAGCCTGGTCGTCAGCCCAAGAAGCGTCTGAGTGACCCGTGAGGACAACGTCACTCCGACCTCCAAGCACGAGCCCCATGCCCGACGTACTGCACAAGTAGCGCAACACCCTCTTAGCGGCATCCATGTGCTCCTTCCGGTGACGGCCGGGAGCGACATAGCGTGCTAGGATGCTAAGAGGGTATGCCAGGTCAGGTCGAGTGCAGGTCATCAGGTACATGAGGCAGCCCACAAGCTCTGGATACGGGCCACTCGGCTCTACGGACTCATCCGAAGGCAGAGCTGAGAGCGAGTGACCGGTAGGCAGAGGAGTGGGCTGAGGCGAGGAGTACGTGAAGCGGAAGCGCTGAAGGACCTGCTGCACCATGTGTGACTGAGTCAAGGTGATGGTGCGCTGTGCTCTGTCCCGGGTGATCCGCAAGCCAAGATAGCTTGTCAGCTCACCCAGGTCTGTGCACGTGTGTCTCTTCTACAGCTCCGACTTCACGTGGGCGAGTGCCTCAGTGTCAGCAGTAGCAAAGACCAAGTCGTCTACGTAAACAAGAACGTAGAACGGCGGCAGAGTGGTGTCGGTGCGTAGAAACAGCGACGGGTCAGCAGTAGAAGGAGCAAACCCAAGAGCAGCAAGAGTAGTCCTCAGTGTGTCGTGCCACTCACGGGGTGCCTGGCGGAGACCGTAGACTGGCCGCCGGAGGCTCCACTGGGTACCAGGAGGGAACGACCCAGTGAAGCCAGGTGGGCGGCGCAGCCAGATCTCCTCGTGCAGGCTGCCCTGTAAGAACGCAGTGCTGAAGTCAAGAGAGTGGAGCTCGTAGTCACGCTGAGCAGCGACGTGCAGCAGAACCCGAAGAGTGGTCATCTTCGGGGTCGGGGAGAAGGTCTGGAAGAAGTCAACTCCCTCTCGCTGACTGAAGCCTCGTGCAACGTAACGCGCCTTGAAGACAGGCGGAGAACCCGGCGGCCGCTTCACCCTGAAAATCCACATGCCACTGACGATGTTCGCCCCAGGTGGGGGAACCTCGTCGACGTAGGTGCCTGTGGACTTCCAGGATGCCATCTCTCCGTCCATGGCTGTCTGCCACTGAGAGGAGTAGGGACCCTCCATCGCCTCTGCGTAGGAGCGTGGGGTCGAGATGTCTGGTGCATCCGGGTCTCCCTCAGGGGCAACTAGCATGGACACGAGATGAGGCAAAGCAGCGGCAAAGCACTCAAACTCCTCCTGTCTGTCCTCAAGGACGTCCGTGCCAAGAGCACACTCACCCCCGACAGACGGAGGACAGACAGACTCAGACTCAGACTCAGCAACAAGGCTAGCGGCGTAGTCTAGACGACAGGCAGCAGCAAAGTCAACAAGCTCAGCGACTAGAGCAGACGCAGCAGAGGACTCAAAGGAAGGGTCAGTGACAGCAGTGGCAAGGAGACGCGTGACAGTAGGACTGGCAGCACGAAGAGAGTCAGACTCCGGGTCAGCAAGAGCAGGAAGAGAGGACGCTGGTGGAGACGGCAGTGGGACACGCTGTGGAGCAGTAGAGGGACGCAGGGTCATATAGTGAGTGCCAAGGACAGGAGGAGGACGCTGACGTGGAATACGACGACCAGCGCGGACAGCGCGGACAGGCGACTCTGGATGCGTCTCAGGCGACGGAGGACGAGACTCAGGCTCACGACGCTCCGTAAGACCTCCCGTCGGCGCAGTGTAGGGAGAAGGACCAGGAAGTGGAGAGACTGGCTGTAACTGTGACTGCGACTGGACAAGCGGTGGACTCAGTAGGGGAGGAGTAGGACCAGGAGAGGGCGGAAGGCCAAGAACCTGCTGAAGGAGCGGAACGTAGTACGGCCGTGGCCGCTCAGCACCTCCAGCTCCAACCCCCTCAGCAGGGCCAGTCCCAGCAGCTCCAGCAGCACCGCCAGCAGCAGCAAGGTCCCCAGCAGCTCCAGTACCAGCAGCACCTCCAGCAGTGCCAGCAGCACCACCAGCAGCAGCAGCACCTCCAGCAGCTCCAGCAGCACCAGTACCAGCAGCACCTCCAGCAGCGCCAGCAGCACCGCCAGCAGCAGCAGTACCACCAGCAGCTCCAGTAGCTCCAGCACCAGTAGCACCTCCAGCAGCGCCAGCAGCACCAGCAGCACCTCCAGCAGCGCCAGCCGCACCGCCAGCAGCAGCAGCACCTCCAGCAGCTCCAGCAGCACCAGAACCAGTAGTACCTCCAGCAGCGCCAGCAGCACCTCCAGCAGCAGCAGTACCTCCAGCAGCTCCAGCAGCACCAGCAGCACCTCCAGCAGCGCCAGCCGCACCGCCAGCAGCAGCAGCACCTCCAGTAACTCCAGAAGCTCCAGAGTCCACGACACCGGGAGCGCCACTCCGGAGACTGCAGCGCCTAGCGTAACACTCTCGGAGCTGCTGGGGAGAGGGCAGCTCCCGCCTAGGAGGGGAAGCACTAGCACCAGCTCCGGCACCACTCCGAGCTCCAGAAGCACCTCTCCTGAGGCTGCAGTACTGTAAGTACCACTCACGCAGCTGCTGCGAGGAGAGGCCTCCCCCAGGTGCAGCACGCTCAGGCTCAACACTCTCAGACGTAGCACTCCCAGGCTCAGCACCCCCAGGCTCAGCACCTCCAGACTCAGCACCCGCAGGCTCCGCACCCCCAGGCTCAGCACCCCCAGACTCAGCACCCGCAGGCTCCGCACCCCCAGACCCCGCAACCCCAGGCTCAGCACCCCCAGACTCCGCAACCCCAGGCTCCGCACGCTCAGGCTCAGCACCCCTGGCAGGACGAGAGTCGACAGCTACCTCGACAGGCTCAACCGGGTCTACCTGGGACACACCTGAGGGAGCGGCACCCTGAGGGGGGAGGGGGTCTACCACAGCAGCACCTGGCGCGAGGAAGAGAGGCGGGGGGGGGAGCGGGGCAGTGCGGTAGGGGAAGAGGCGGTAGTAGGGCACGGACTCGTCAAAAGTGACGTCCTGAGAGGGCAGGACACGGCGCGAGGTGGCGTGGTAAAACTGCCAACCAGACGCGTCCGGGACAAAGCCAAGGAAGACACAGGGAACAGCGCGGGAGGAGAGCTTGTCCGCGAACGTATCGCGAACAAAAGCTCGGGACCCCCAGACCCGAAAACGCGACGCATCGCCAACCTCTCCCGTCCAACGCAGTGTCGGCGAAGTCTCCGGAACGGAGACACGGGGCCAGAGGTTGAGCTGATGCGCAGCGTATCGGACCGCAAACGGCCACAGAAAGTGGGGGGCAGCCGCATGGATCAAGGAGGTACGAGCGACCTCCATGACCAAACCAATGCGGCGCTCAGCAACCCCATTCTGCTGTGGAGAGGCCGGAAGCGTGAACGACTGGCGGATGCCGTGCTCCACACAGTAGGCTGCCAAGAGGTCAGAGGAGAACTCACCACCTCTGTCAGAGTGCAGACGCAGGACAGGAAAGTCCGAGTGGAACCGCTCACTGAGCTGGAGACGAGCAGCGCGGATCCAAGGGATCAAAACATCAGGGACCTCACCCTTGGTGCGCAAGGGGAAGACCGTGGTGTAGCGCGAGTAGTCGTCAACAATGATCAGGAAGTACCTCTCCTGACCCTGTCCACGGACGCGGGCTGGGCCCCACACGTCCATGTGGAGCGTCTGCAAGGGAGCAGTCGTCGGGGGAAACGAGGAGGAGTGAGGAGCGGCGCGCTGCCGCCCCTCGACATAGGGAAGGCAGGGAGGAGCAGGCGAGGGTGGGAGTGGAGGGAGAACCCTGGGAAGACCAGAGACAAGGTACCGGTTGTGCATGGCACGAAGGCGCTGCACTGACGGGTGACCAAGACGGTGGTGCCAGAGGACAGTCTCGTGTGCCAGAGAGCGACACGAGCAGGGGGCAGACAGCTGACCCGACGTAGACGCAGACGCAGCTACCTGTGGGGACTCAGTGGTCAGTGTGTACAGGTCCGACCCCGGCTGCCGAGTGAAGGTAGCCAGGTGGCGGCCCGTCCGAGCGCACGTGCAGTGTGTCACACGCTCGTAGGCAGGGGTAAACTGGTGGACACCCCCGTCCTGGAGCGCACTACCCGCCACCAAGTTCGTAGAGAACGAGGGGAGGTAGAGACCTGACAGAGTGCCCGACGGGACCGCAGGACAAGGGAGAACAGTAGAGGAGGTCGCAATGACCGGACCCCCAGAGGGGTCAGCGAGGGAGACTGCAACCGGCCGAGCAAGCTGCTCAAGGGCAGTGCGGTCATGAAAGAAACAGCGGGAAGCGCCTGAGTCCAGTGTGAAGGTGTGCAGTGCCTCAGTAGACGCAGTACCAGAGGGCGCAGACTCACGAGTACCTAGAGCAGCAGCCTCACCAGCACCTGGGGCAACAGACACACGAGCACCTAGTGCAGCAGCCTCACCAGTACCTAGAGCAGCAGACTGGATACCGGGGTCAGGCGGCACACACAGGTGACAGGCACTCTCAGCACTAGTAGGAAATGCATACATGGCAGTGAGGATAGCATCATAGTCAAGAGCATAGATATCTACCCTCTGCCTAAGCAGCTCCACCCAGTCGGGGAGCTCAGCCGCGTCGCCAAACTCTGTACGCCAGGCGTCGCTCAGACGGGCGAAGCAGCGGGACTCTGTGTGACCAAACGTCCCGCAAGGCTGACCAGTCCGAGCACCAGTGCGAATGACGTACGGGCAGCGAGCAGTACCCCGTGACCCTCCACGCTGAGCGTACCACTCACGAAGCTGCTGGGGCGTGAGGGACTCACTCGGACGTCGCGGGAGCTGCATCTGGCCACCGCCAGGAGCAGCAGTAGCAGTAGTCGTAGCAGTAGTAGTAGCAGCAGCGCGGCCACCCCTACAACCCCAACCAGCATACCACTCACGAAGCTGTTGGGGCGTGAGGGACTCACGCGGACGGCGCTGGAGCTGCATCTGGCCACGCCAGGAGCAGCAGTAGAAGTAGAAAGAGCAGTAGCAGCAGGAGCAGCAGTAACAGCAATACGGGCAGGGCAGTGCTCACCAGTGGCGAGAAGGGCAGGCGTACGACGGTGGTAACGGCGAGGCCGCTACCACTGCAGGGCGAGGGCTCCGCGGCAGCTGCAGGGGCGGCTGCTCCAGGGGCCAGGGGCGGCTGCAGAGGTCCAGGGGCGGCTGCTGCAGGGGCAGCTGCTGCAGGGGCGGCTGCTGCAGGGGCGGCTGCTCCAGGGGCGGCTGCTCCAGGGGCCAGAGGCAGCTGCTCCCTTTTTTTTTTTTTTTTTAATAATTAATTATTTATTTTAGGGTTTGGCAGAGCGCACTCGGCGCTGTAGAGGCGGCTCGCGGGCTGCAGGGTGGCTCGGGCAGCAGCGAGGGGGGGGGGGGGGGGGGGGGCGGCGCGCGGCTCCCCAGGGCGCCGCGACGGGGCAGCGGGGGGGGGGGGGGGGGGCGCGCGCGGCTCCCCAGGGCGTCGCGACGGGGCAGCGGGGGGTCGCGCGCGGCTCCCTAGGGCGTCGCGACGGGTCAGCGGGGGCCGAGCGCGGCTCCCCAGGACGTCGCGACAGGGCAGCGGGGGCCGAGCGCGGCTCCCCAGGGCGTCGCGACGGGGCAGCGGGGGCCGAGCGCGGCTCCCCAGGGCGACGCGACGGGATAGCGGGGGTCGCGCGCGGCTCCTCAGGGCAGCGCGACGGGGCAGAGGCAGCGCCCACGGGCGACACGCGGCTCGGCAGGGCAGCGCGCTGGCTGCAGGGGCGGCTCTCGGGCCTGACGGGCCTGCAGAGGCGGCTCGGGGGGGCCTGACGGGTCTGCAGAGGCGGCTCGGGGGCCTGACGGACCTGCAGGGGCGGCTCGAGGGCCGTACTAGCTTGCAGGAGGCAGCGCGAGGGCTGCAGGACGGCACGCGGGCAGACCGAAGGGCAGGTCGCACGGGGGCGCACGAGGGCGCACGTAAGGTAGGGCGCACGAGGGCGCACGAGGGCGCACGAGTATAGAAAGGCGCACGAGGGCGCACGTAAGGTAGGGCGCACGAGGGCGCTTCTAGCGGAATAGTGGGCCCGTAGGAGAAAGCGGTCCTAGGTAGCAACCTAGGCTCGTGATACCATGTTAGAATGTAGAACTGAACAAGAATGTGTGAAACTAGGTAGCAGGGTGATACAAGTAGGAAACCCTAGCAATGTTGTACCCCCTAAGGCTAAACCCACTATAGCCTACACAATATGAACATGTATAATGTTTGACACGGCGACACACCCAGGTGAAGCCCCCAGCGAGCTTTCGGCGCCAGCTTCCCACCGCGCTGCTTCTCGGGAACCATGAACTGCACCATGCAGCCCCACACCCGCGCCAGCGTAAGGTTGGGCGTCTTCCCGGTCAGAAGCTGGTACGGCGTCGTCCCGTCCAAGCAGTTGGGCACCCAGACAGCCTGTCGAAGAGCGAGGTGCCACAAGTGGTGCTGCACACCTATGTGCAGCAGCATTGTCCGCACAGACTCAACGACCGTGCACATCTCCAGCTCAGCCATGCCGTTCTGCTGCGGAGTGTAGGGGCACGTCAGGTCGTGGACGATGCCCTTCCCGACGACAAAGTTGGTGAAATCCTGTCCGAGGAACTCCCCTCCCCGGTCTGAGCGAAGCGACAGCATGGACTTCTTTGTCTATCGTTCCACCAGCACTAGCCACTTCTGGAACTCCCGCAGCACGTCGCTCTTCTTAGCGACCGGCATTGCCCACACGAACCGAGTATGGCGATCCTTCAGCAGCAGAAAGTACAAGCTGCCATCCTTGGCAGCCACCTGAAATGGCCCGCACAAGTCAATGTGCCGCGCCAGCTTTCCTCCGACGCACGAGACACACGGCGGGTCTGCTCCAGTCGACGGCGTGATGTCGAGCCCAACAGCTACTTCATGCTTCGCCGAGCTCTTGATCGTGTCGACGCCGACGTGCGCGAGCCTCGCATGCAACCGTCCGCAGAGACGATCGTCGACTTCGTCGCTGAGACAATCGTCCGCAGAGCCACCACTTCGGTCGACGGCGACCGCGTCGAGTAGGGGCGAAGGTCGGTGCAGAGGACGCATCCAGTGTAGCATGCTCGAATGAGCATCTCCCCGGTCGCGGCGACGAGCAGCATCTGGTCGCCGTCGCCCTGCAGCTGCACTCTGCTCTCCTTTAGTTGGCCAGCTGACAGCAAGTTTGCCTGTACGCCCGGAACGTAGAGCACGTCGGGGATGAGGACCTGCTTTCCGGCCTCCCCTTGTAGAGTGACGGTTCCGCGACCCTCGACAGGCTGCAGCGCCCCGTTGAATCCACGCACGTGCTTCACTCTGTCGCTTGTCGCCATGTCGACGAAGACCGCCTTCGTCCCCATCAGGTGGTGAGAGCACCCGCTGTCAAGCAGCACCGCGATCGGGTTGGCCTGCACAGCTGCCGCCACCGCCTGGAAGTCCTCGCCAGCCTCCGGCGCCAGCGAGACTGTCGGCTCCATCACGCCGACCATCGAGTACGACGCCTCCCCGTCGCCTCGGCCCTTGCCGCCGGAGGTGTTGACGTCCTTTGTCGACGACGTCTTCTTCAACGTCTGCTTCTCCTTGCGCGGCTTCGCATCTCAACGGGGGCGACGACTGGCAGATCGACCGCGTCCTCCCTTGCTATCGTCCTCGTCGCTGTCATCGCGTTCGGGGCATTCGTAGGAGAGATGGTCGGGGTCGTGGCAGATCCAGCACTCCCGCCGTCGACCACCACCTCCTTGGCCCTTGTCCTGCGTCGACCTCTTCTCGTTGACGTCCTTCGTCGACCGCCCACCTCCGCTACCACCTCCACCCGGCTTCCCGCGCTGCCCTTGCTGCTGATTCAGCTTTGTCGATGCAGCGTAGTTTGCCTGTGGAAGGAGCTCTGTGGGCTGTTTGGCCTCCTGTATTGCCTCGTCTTGAAGGATGTAGCTGGTGATGGAGTCCTCGTCGAGGGACTTACGCGTGCCGGGCACCATCATCATCCTCTTCATGAGGTTGTAGCTGCACGGCAGGCCCTTGACGATGTGAGTGATGTAGGACGCCGTCGAGTATTCGGCGCCCGCCATCCGCATCTCAGCCAGGATCCGTCGAGCACGGTTGCAGTAGTCCGTCGCCGACTCATGCTCGCCCATCCGAATGTGTGTCATCTTCTCCTCCAGCTGTCCGATGTACATGTCGTCCCTGACCTGGTACGTCGACAAGATGAAGTGCCATGCCTGGGGACCAGCATCCAGTCGCTCTCAACAACTCCTGAGCGCTAGTTGCACCACCGGCGAGCAGCACCTCGAGATAACCATGAAGGTGAGCAATTGAGCAGCACGAAACTCCCCGCGCAGCTCGACATTCTCAACGGGCGGAGTCGGCACGGTGTCGTCGGCGAAGCCCTTCAGCCCGGCGACTTCCAGCTAAGGTTCTATCGACTCCCTCCAGGTGATGAGGTCCCGTCGATCTTGCAGCGGTGCGACGGTGATCCGGTCCGGCGAGAACTTGAAGTAGCCATACGTCGGTGCAATCCCGCCCACCGTCACATGCGTCGTCGCCGAGAGCCCTCCACCACTTCGTAGAGGAGAGCGACGTCGAACATCGACATCGGCACGCGAGCTGATTGCAGCCGCCGTCGACTGCTGCACTCGCGCCTGTATTCCTTCGACACCACCGTCGACCTTGATCACCCCTCTCGGCTTCGTGCCTTCGTTGCCGCTGACTCGTCCACCACCGTCGACCTCGTTGTCGACGCCACCTTCGTTGCGCACCGGTCGAGGAGATGCAGGACGGGAAGGGTGTTCCGTCGCCCACTGCGACCGGATGCCCAACTCGACGATCAGCAAGGGGATCGTCCCGTACTCGCCATCCGCGTGGCGTCTCCTCACATAAGCCAAACGAGCCTCCAAGGTGTCCGCAAAGCCCGCATCAACTACGAGGTCGACCATGGCGACTAACGCTGCTGCCGGCCTACGAACGACTTAGTAGGTGCAAAAGTGGGCTCCTATCTGAAGGTAATTTGCGAGGCCTTCCACGCTCACCGCACCATACGGAGAGTCACTCGATATAGGTAGTGAGCTAGACTACGAAGGGGTAGGCACGAACTACTAAGAGTGATCGTAGCTTTGCTTGCGTTCCTTACCACTTGCGCATTCCCGGGAGAAGTTGGCAAAAGTTTCACTAGCAAAGTTGGAATTTCAGAATAATAAAACAAGCAATGACAGCAATGACTACATCAGGCACCTACCAGCCCTTCATCTAGCCTGGTCGACCGCCAACACAGCTTGGTCGACCGCCTGCCAGCGTTGCGTAGAGAAGCCGCGCCAGCACTGCAGAAGGGCGACCTGCCAACGCAGCACGTTGACGGCGTGCCAGCACTGCAGCAGTGCGGCTGTCCAGCGTTGCACCCGTAGATGGCAGCAGTGCGCACGCTCGCAGGTGCGCGCAGACGATTGGCCCGACTTGCATCGCTGTGCATCCGTCGGCTGTTGTCTGCGCCTGACGAGCCACATCGACTTTGGGATACCAGCCCGAAGTCACCTTCGCCATTGCGACCTTGACGACGTTCGCGTGCCTCCGCAGAACTCGTCGAGCAGGTTACCCGGTCGACCTGGACACCACCAAGTGCTCTGGTCGACCACCAGTGCCTCTAGTCGACCACCAGGTGCCTCTGGTCGACCACAACTCCCTCTGGTCGACCACCAGGTGCCCCTGGTCAACCACAGCTCCCGTCGAGATACCCCCTGGTCGACGGACCCCTTCCGACGACCATAACTGTCTGCTGATGTCACCGAGATCCCTTTGTCGACCGCTCCTCACTTGTTAGGTCGACGGATTGCTCCGTCGACCTCCCGGTCGAACTGCAGGTCGACGGACCGCTCCGTCGACCTCCCGGTCGATGGCCCACCCGTTGCCCAGACCAGTCAGTTGCAGCTGTCGATCTCCCTAGTCGACGGCAACACCACAGCGGTCCCCTGCATCTCGACGAAGCCTGTCGAATAGCTCTCCCACTGTGAACGGTCGGCTGCAACTCTCGTACAACCGACCAAGTCGTCGGCGTTGCCCAAGCGAGGGCGAGGCCAACACTCCATTCCCGCTAACAATTACAACTCTTATTAAGCGGACGACGTCGAGACCCAGATGTCTACTCAAAGGTACTACTTCAGCTTGGGCTCTGGCATTGTGTCGTTGAGGTCTGCCCGGTCCTCGTTTGTGGCGCAGTCTAGCAATGAGGCCGAGATCTACCCCGGAGCCATGGCTGCGCAGGAGCTTCGCTGGTTGACCTTCTTGCTCACTGACCTTGGTGAGTGGCCGAGCTCTGCATCAACCTTGTTCGCTGGCAACAAGGCCATGATCGATGTGAGATACTTTTTCCTTCGTGAGTTGCAGCGACGGCAGGCACGCTTGGACATTGTGCCCTTGGAGGCCAACACTGCATATATCTTCACCAACGCCCTTCTGCTTGGTGACCACCACAGGCTTTGTGTGCAGTTGGTCCTTGTTGAGACCGGTTCTCGGTTGCTGTAGTCTAGGCTCTTGTCTCTTACTTTGCCTGTCTCTGTACCATATATGCAAACTCTTGAACTGGCCTTGTGGCCACTTGCTTGTGCTCAGACTGTGTGGGTATTATGTTATCCACCCTAAGCTTTGTGTAGTATTGTTTTTTTTACTGGTCTTGTGACCTTATGTACTTATTGATGCTTGTCACCCCTCACTTTGTCTATTCGGGTGTATCAAATGTTGTAGACTGTAGTGAGTTGTGCCATGTGGGGTACAGCTATTAGGGTTAGGTATTTGTACCCCAATCTAGCCACAGAATTCCGCTTGCGTAACTTTGAGAGAGTTGTGGCAAATCGTCGATGTGCTCGCCCTTACAGAACCAGGAAGCTTGCATTGCGGAAAAAGTGTGAAAGAACGAAGAATGATTGACTAGGGAAATGAGTGTGATACAAATGTGAAACCCTAGAATTGTGTACCCCTTAGAATCTAACCCACTGCAGCCTACACAGGCTAGATCATATAAGTCTGACACACCCCCATAGGCAAAGTGGGGGAGAACAAGGGGTCACAAGACCAATCAAGCAAAGCAAAGCAAAGCAAGCTCAGGGTGGATCACAACGTCACCACACATTCCGAGCACAAGTTCAAGGCCACAAGGCCAGTTCACATGCAAGATCATATATCAAGGTAAACAAGCAAGTGCAGGTATAGATAGATCACAGTACAAGCAAGGTCAAGAAGTGAGCAAGTGAGGCCAAGTAGGCACAAGACCTAGCATCGTACAAAAGCGCTGATGATCACAAGGCGGAAGTGCCTTGGTAAAGATATCAGCAGTGTTGGCCTGAGAGGCCACGTAAGCAAGGCGCAGCTGATCACGCTGCTGCAGCTCACGAGCAAGGAAGTAGCGAAGAGCAATGTGCTTCATTCTGTGCTCCCGACACAAGGCCAGCATGGCCTTGTTGTCTACGTACAGAACTGGAGGAGAACGAGGCGGCTCTCCTAGGTCAGTCAGCAGGTAGGTGAGCTAGCGCAGCTCCTGTGCAGCCATGGCCCCTGCGTAGATCTCAGCCTCACAGCTGGAGCCGAGAACAGAAGACGAGCGGGTAGACCGCCACGAAACAGAGCCGGAACCAAGGCTGAAGGTGTAACCCTGTGACGACCGCTGCGTAGCCTGGTCGTCAGCCCAAGAAGCGTCTGCGTGACCAGTGAGGACCACTGGACGCCGCCCTCCAAGCACTAGCCCCATGCCCGACGTACTGCACAAGTAGCGCAACACCCTCTTCGCTGCAGCCATGTGCTCCGGTCGGTGTC
Organism: Closterium sp. Naga37s-1; assembly: GCA_947471745.1. Taxonomy (NCBI): domain Eukaryota; kingdom Viridiplantae; phylum Streptophyta; class Zygnematophyceae; order Desmidiales; family Closteriaceae; genus Closterium; species Closterium sp. Naga37s-1. The sequence goes on along the minus strand of CANJKZ010000056.1, from coordinate 3,632,127 downwards.
TCCCAGGAGCAACATAGCGTGCCAAGATGCTAAGAGGGTATGCAAGGTCAGGTCGAGTGCAGGTCATCAGGTACATGAGGCAGCCAACAAGCTCTGGGTACGGGCCACTCGGCTCTACGGACTCATCCGAAGGCAGAGCTGAGAGCGAGTGGCGAGTAGACAGAGGAGTGGCCTGAGGCGAGGAGTACGTGAAGTCGAAGCGCTGAAGGACCTGCTGCACCATGTGTGACTGAGCCAGGGTAATGGTGCGCTGTGCTCTGTCCCGGGTGATCTGCAAGCCAAGGTAGCTGCGCAGTTCAACCAGGTCTGTGCACGTGTGTCTCTTCTGCAGCTCGGACTTCACGTGGGCGAGTCCAGCAGTGTCAGCAGTGGCAAAGACCAAGTCGTCGACGTACATGAGGATGTAGAACGGCGGCAAAGAGGTGTCGGTGCGTAGAAACAGCGACGGGTCGGCAGTAAATGAGCAAACCCAAGAGCCGCAAGCGTAGTCCTCAGTGTGTCGTGCCACTCACGGGGCGCCTGGCGGAGACCGTAGACTGGCCGCCGGAGGCTCCACTGGGTACCAGGAGGAAATGACCCAGAGAAGCCAGGTGGGCGGCGCAGCCAGATCTCCTCGTGTAGGCTGCCCTGTAGGAAAGCAGTGCTGAAGTCAAGAGAGTGAAGCTCGTAGTCGCGCTGAGCGGCTATGTGCAGCAGCACCCGAAGAGTGGTCATCTTCGGGGTGGGAGAGAAGGTCTGAAAGTAGACAACTCCCTGCCGCTGACTGAAGCCTCGAGCCACGTAACGCGCCTTGAAGACAGGCGGAGAACCCGGCGGCCGCTTCACCCTGAAAATCCACATGCCACTGACGATGTTCGCCACAGGTGGGGGAACCTCGTCGACGTAGGTGCCTGTGGACTTCCAGGAAGCCATCTCTGCGTCCATGGCTGACTGCCACTGTGAGGAGTAGGGACCCTCGATCGCCTCAGCGTACGATCGAGGAGTCGGGATGTCTGGTGCATCCGGGTCTCCCTCAGGGGCAATCAGCATGGACACGAGATGAGGCAAAGCAGCAGCAAAACACTGGAACTCCTCCTGCCTGTCCTCAAGGACGTCCGTGCTAAGAGCACACTCACCCCCGACGGACGGAGGACAGACAGACTCAGACTCAGCAACAAGACTAGCGGCGTAGTCTAGACGACAGCGAGCAGCAAAGTCGACAAGCTCAGCAACCAAGGAAGACGCAGCAGTGGACTCAAAAGAAGGGTCAGTGACAACAGTAGCCAGGAGACGCGTGACAGTAGGACTGGCAGCACGAAGAGAGTCAGACTCCGGGTCAGCAAGAGTAGGAAGAGAGGACTCTGGAGGAGACGGCAACGGGACACGCAGAGGAGCAGTTGAAGGACGCAGTGCCATCTGGTGTGTGCCCGGGACGGCAGGAGGACGCGGACGCGGAACACGACGACTAGTACGAGCAGTACGAACAGGCGACGCAGGACGAGACGCAGGCTCACGACGCTCAGCAAGACCTCCAGTAGGACCAGTGTAGGGAGAAGGAGCAGGCAGTGGGGAGGCGGGCTGTAACTGTGACTCAGACTGGACAGGCGGCGGACACTCTAAGGAAGGAGCAGGACCAGCAGAAGGCGGGAGACGAAGAACCTGCTCAAGGAGCGAAACGAAGTACGGCCGCGGCCGCGCAGCGCCTCCAGAGCCAGCAGGGACAGCACCAGCACCCCCAGCGGCAGCACCGCCAACCCCAGCACCCTCAGAAGCACCAGCGCCAGCAGCACCTCCAGTGCCAACACCCCCAGCAGATCCAGCTCCAGTCGGACCACCGGAAGACTCAACAGCCACAGCTCCAGCACCTCCAGCAGCACCCGCTCCAGAAGCACTGCAAGTAGCTCCAGCACCAGGAGCACCACCAGGCCCAGCAGCTCCAGTACCTCCAGTACGAGCACCTCCGTGACCCGTGGCACCAACACCCTCAGTAGCAGCAGAACCTCCAGCTCCAGCAGTACCTACAGCTCCAGCAGCATGGCTCCAGCGCCGAGCAAACCACTCGCCCAGCTCCTGTGGAGAGGGTAGCTCCCACCGGGACGAAGCACCCGAGGGACCTCCAGACCCAGTACCGCCAGACTCCACACGAGCAGGCCCAGCACCCTCAGGCTCCGCACCCCCAGGCTCAGCACCCCCAGACGCAGCACCCCAAGGCTCAACACCCCCAGGCTCAGCACCCCCAGGCACAACATCCCCAGTCTCGGCACCCCCAGGCTCCGCACCCCCAGGCTCAGCACCCCCAGGCTCAGCACCCCTAGCAGCACCAGAGTCAACAGCTACCTCGACAGGCTCGACTGCGTCTACCTGGGACACACCTGAGGGGGCAGGACCCTGAGGGGGAAGGGGGTCTACCGGAGGGGGACCCGGCGCGAGGAAGAGCGGCGGCGTGGGGAGGGGCGCAGTGCGGTAGGGAAAGAGACGGTAGTAAGGAACCGACTCGTCAAACGCGACGTCCTGGGAGGACAGAACACGGAGCTAGGTGGGGTGGTAAAACTGCCAACCAGGCGCGTCAGGGTGGAAGCCAAGGAAGATGCAGGGAACAGCACGGGGGGACAGCTTGTCCGCACACAAGTCGCGGACAAAAGCCTGAGATCCCCAGACACGAAACGCAGACGCATCGCCAACCTTCCCCGTCCACCGCAGAGTAGGGGAGGTCTCCGGCAAGGAGACCCGGGGCTGAAGGTTGATCTGATGCGCCGCGTACTGAACCGCGAACGGCCACAGAAAATGGGGGGCAGCCGCATGGATCATGGACGTACGAGCGACATCCATGACCATGCCAATGCGGCGCTCAGCAATCCCATTTTGCTGTGGAGAGGCCGGAAGCGTGAACGTCTGGCGGATGCCCTGTGCACGACAGAAGGCTCCCAGAAGGTCAGAGGAAAACTCTCCGCCTCTGTCAGAGTGCAGACGCAGAACAGGAAAGTCCGAGTCGAAACTCTCTCTGAGCTGGAGACGAGCTGCGCGGATCCAGTCGATCAACACCTCAGTGACGTCACCCTTGCTGTGCAAGGGGAAGACCGTGGTGTAACGCGAGTAGTCGTCAACCACCAACAGGAAGTAACGCTCGTGACCCTGGCCACGGACGCGGGCGGGGCCCCACACGTCCATGTGAAAAGTCTGCAGCGGAGCCTCGGTCGGAGGAAACTCGGAGGAGTGAGGAGCGGCGCGCTGCCGCCCCTCGACACAGGGAACGCAGGTAGGGGCAGGCCCCGGAGGGAGGGGAGGGAGGGACCGGGGGAGACCAGAGACAAGGTAACGGGAGGCCATGCCTCGGAGACGAGGCAGGGAGGGGTGACCTAGGCGGTGGTGCCAGAGGAGGGTCCGGTGGGACAGGAGACGACACGAGCAGGGAGCAGACTCAGGACCAGACCTGGACGCTGCAGCAAACACCTGACCCGACGCAGCTACCTGACCAGACTCAGCAACCGGAGGAGACTCAGTAGTCAGTGTGCACAGGCTCGACCCCGGCTGACAGGTAAACGTGGCCAAGTGTCGGCCCGTCCGAGCACACGTACAGTGGGTCACCCGCTGACTCGCAGGAGTGAACTGGTCAACCCCCCCATCCTGTAGATCAGCACCACTCACCAAGTTCGTAGAGAACGAGGGGAGGTAGAGACCTGACAGGGTGCCAGAAGGGGCCGCCGGACACGGTAAGACAGTGGAGAAGTGGGCAAGGACAGGACCCCCAGAGGGGTCTGCCAGGGAGACTGCAACTGGCCGACTAAGCGGCGTGAGTGTGGTGCGGTCTCGAAAGAAGGAGCGGGAAGCACCCGAGTCAAGGGTGAAGGTGTGTAAGGCCTGAGCCGACGCGGTACCTGAGAGAGCAGACTCACCAGCACCTGGGGCAGCAGACTCACCAGCACCTGGGGCAGCAGACTCACCAACACCTGGGGCAGCAGACGCACTAGCACCTAGAGCAGCAGCCTCACCAGCACCTAGAGCAGCAGCCGCAATGCCCGGGTCAGGCGGAACACACAGGTAATAGTCACCCTCATCACTAGTAGACACAACATACATGGCAGCAAGAATAGCATCATAATCCAGATCAAAGATAGCAACCCCCGACCTAAGCAGCTCGCCCCAGCGGGGGATCTCAGTGGCGTCAGGGAACTGAAGACGCCAAGCGTCCGTCAGGCGGCTGAAACAGCGCTGGGTGGTGTGAGGGCCACCACACGGCTCACCAGTGCGGTCGCCGGTACGCAGAACGTAGGCACAGGGACCAGCACCCCCACCCCGCTGACGCGCAGCGTACCACTCACAAAGCTGCTGAGGGGGCGGGGTCTCACGAGTGCGCTGCTGCTGCTGGCGCTGACCACCACCGAAGCCGCCCCGCTGCGCAGAGCCACCCCGACCAGCTCCACCGCCGCCGCCGCCACGTCCGCCACCTCCGCCACCTCCGCCACCTCCGCTCCCACCGCCACCGCCGCCGCTGCCTCCGCCTCCACCGCCGCCACCAAAGCCCCCACCCCCACCACCACTCCCACCGCCACCCCCACCCCCTCCGCCGCCTCCACCGCCACCTCCACCGCCCCCTCCAACTCCTCCAGCGCCCTTGCCCCCCTTGCCCTTGCCGGTGCGGCATCTCCCGCCAGGGGCAGACGCAGCGCCGACCGACTCGGTGCCAACGAAGTCGACGGCAGCAGAAGAGGCAACAGAGGGCAAAAGGGGGGAGGGGGAGCACCCCTCAAAGAAGGGGGTACGAGGGTCACCACGAGAGGCTCCTACAGCGACTATACTCTTCTCAACGGTGAGTGTGGTGGGGCAAACAGAGAGGAAGTGGTCCCTGACCGAGCGAAGGGAGTCAGGGAGCCGGGTGACTATGTAGTAGAGGGTGATGTACATGGGGGGGGGGGTTCTTGGCGCAGAACTCAGCAGGAAGCGCAGCGCGGTAGCGGGTGTCACTAGTGCGAAGGTGCGTAATGAGGTCAGCGACTGTGGGAAAGGTGGCGAGGTCAGGGAACAGGTACGGTAGCATGAGGCGGCTAAGGGCAGCAGTGGCAGGTGAAGAGTAGCGTGCAACTACAGCGTCGTACAAGGTCTTAGCACTCTTGTACTGACTAAAGTGCGCGCGCTCAGTCGACGGCAGGTGACTACGCACAGCAAGACGAGCAGCAGCATCGCGTGTGACCCACTGTGAGCGAACAGTGCTGTCAGCATCGGCAGTAGGGGCAGGAGAGGCGCCAGACGTGAGATCGAACAGTGAGAGACCGTCTTTCCTATCGCACTGCAGGAAAAGCTGCAGATCATCGACCCAGACCTCAAAGTCGACAGCCCGACCCTCAGCATCAAAGGTGAGAACGCTAGGGGTAGCCATGACAGCAGCAGCAGCAGGCTAGCAATAGCAGCAGCAGTAGCAGCAGTAGAGGCGCGGCTCGGCGGTGCTCTTACCAGGGCAGGTGGGCAGAGGCCGAGGCGTGCCGGCAGGGACGGGGCCGCGACAGGGCGGCAGAGGAGTGCCGCTCCTCTCTGCAGGGTAGGGCCGGGACGGCGGCGGCGGCTCCTGCTGTCGGCAGCGGCGGCGGGTGCGGCTGTCACGGCAGCGTCGGCGGCGGCTGCTGCTGTCGGCGTGTCGGAGAATCATCCTCTGTTGCTTCCCGTGGCTTGCCTTCTCCTTCCCCGACTCACCCTCGCTCCCTTCTTCTGAGCTCTGTTCCTGTGATACCTTACCTGCTCTGCCTCAGCCACTACCATGTGAGAGATTCTGCATCCCCCACGTATGGCTGCCCACAGTGGCTTAGTCGCCTAAGCTGGAGTTAGCTATCAAACGGCAACCTATATCCACTATTACGAGCAAACAAACAAGAGAACGAACTAAGCAGTGAGTTCCCAGCCTATTTGAGTCTCTACCGCGTGCCGTGCAGTTTCCCGTAAGTCACATTGGGCTCCGCCCGCTAGGCTTCAGATTGGCCCTTCGGATTGCCCAGGGCTCGCCCTTGAATTTGTCCCACCCTGCGCCTCGCAAGTCCCTGAGTCACCACTTCGCGTCACTACCCACGCACCAAACTCACCTTCTACAGTACTTCGATTAACCCTACTACACCTACACTAGCGAGTAACAGAATATATTGCAAACAACAATCTATTCGGTGACAGCTGTCGGAGAATCATCCTCTGTTGCTTCCCGTGGCTTGCCTTCTCCTTCTCCGACTCACCCTCGCTCCCTTCTTCTGAGCTCTGTTCCTGTGATACCTTACCTGCTCTGCCTCAGCCACTACCTGCCCCCTCCAGAGCTCGTGCTCGGGTCTCCCGTGCACGTGTCACTGGACACTCTCGCTGAGGCCGGTTGCTTTTCACCACTGCAGCATTCGTCAGATGGCACCCTGTCTACTCTCTTCTCTGATTCCTCAGCACCAGCACTCTTGGACGCCTCAGGTCCTTCGTCTCCCTTCGCTGTGTGTCCGGTACCACTTTCCGAGTATCCCCCTCTGCAGGTAGGCTTCCTGTCTCGCTTCCGCTGGCGTAGCTGTCGTTTTTGTCGCCCTGCTGCAGTCTCTGCTTGTGCCTGTACGTGTGCATTTCGCAACTCTATTGTACGCATGACCTCCGCCGCTGCTGTTTTCTCCTTATCCAGGTATTCTGCTGCCTTGGCTCCCTCCCATGCCACCCAGTTCGCAGCCCCTTTCATTCCCGCTGGTCCTGGCAGCACCTGTGTTGCTGGCTGCATCGCCTCAGCTTCCCATATTCCTCGCTTACTCCACCTTACTGTCTTCACGGCCTCTTTTCCTTCCGGACTCATCGCATCTCCCGTTGTGTGCCCTACTTCTTCCCCTGCAGGCAGGCACTCCCATGTCCCCACCTCCTTGTTCTCCCTCTCTGCTTCCTCCCGCTCCTGAGCTTTGGCCCACACTGGACCTTCCCATCCTCCTACCCGTAGGTCTCCTTGCCCCCAGTCGCACGCCATCTCCACTTTCATGCTGCTCACACCTGTCTCAGCTCCTCTCACGGCTTCTTTCACCATTTTCGCCCCCAGCATCTGTGGAGGTTCTTTCCTGAGCTTCCGCACATGCTGCTTCACCATCCTACTTCCCTGCACTTGCTTCTCTGGCTTTAGTACACACGGCCGTGCCCCCACCTTCTCGTCCTTCCCTTCCGCCTCTGCTACTGCTGGTACACACGCTCCCGCCCCCACCTGCTCTTCCTTTTTCTCTACCTTCGCTGCTGCTGTTACACACGCTCCCGCCCCCACCTGCACTTCCTTTTTCTCTACCTTCGCTGCTGCTGTTACATACGCTCCCGCCCCCACCTGCACTTCCTTTTTCTCTACCTTCGCTGCTGCTGTTACATCGCCCCCACCTGCTCTTCCTTTTTCTCTACCTTTGCTGCTGCTGTTACACACGCTCCCGCCCCCACCTGCTCTTCCCTTTTCTCTACCTTTGCTGCTGCTGTTACACACGCTCCCGCCCCCACCTGCTCTTCCTTTTTCTCTACCTTTGCTGCTGCTGTTACACACGCTCCTGCCCCCTTCTTCTCGTCCTTCTCTTCCCCTTCTGCTGCTGCCCTTGCTCCCACCTCCTCGTCCTTCCCTTCCGTGCCTGCCGCTTCTGGTTCATCCGCCCATGCCCCCACCTTCTCGTTCTTCCCTACCAAATCTGGTGCTACTTGCACACACACCCATGCCCCCACCCTACTCACTTGCTTCCTTCTACCGTCCCTGCCCCCACTGCGCCACCCCATATCTTCATGGCGATGCAGCACCGCACAGGAGTACTCTGGCTCCTGCTCTTCTTCCTCCTCTTCCTCTTCCCTCGCGTACAGTCCTCCTGCTTCTTCCTCTGTCTTGCCTCCCAAAGCCTGCATCTGAGCCCGCAGCCTTCGTATCTGAGTTTCCATCTCCTCTTGTGACCTCCTCGCTCCCCCAATCCTCTGATAACAGTCTTTCTGCTGATGCCCCCTCTTTCCACACACCCCACAGGTTGGCGCGTCAGGGCAGTTCTGACGGCGGTGCCCTGGTTTCCCACACACGTCGCAGTTCTTGCAATTCAACTTCACATGTCCCGGCTGTCCACACCTGTAGCAGGTTCTCATGTCTGTCCTTCTCTCATGTTGCTGCTCCTCTCCGTCTCCCGCCCCTGGTGTCATTGCTGCCGCCCAGGTGGGTCGCATCTTCTCTGCCGCCCTTGGCAGGTATGCCTCATAACGCCTCTGTGCCAACTCCACCTTTTCTGTTAGCTCAAACACTTCCTCCAGGGTTGCTTCTGCCCCCAGCTCGTAGACTCTCATTTTCAGTCCTCCGGCCAGCCCGTCGTCCAATCCTGCCAGGAACTTACTGATCAGCATGTTGCTGTCAGTACACACCACATCCTCGGCCAGGTTCATGAGCCGCCCATAATACGTCAGCAGCGACTCGTCCTCCCTGCGTTTGAAGTCCTGAAACTCCCTGATTCGCTCTGCCGTATGTCCTGGGAATTGCTTGCGCAACCGCTCCAGGAACAGTGACGTAGGGTCGTCCCCATCCTCCTAGGCCCTCCTCAGCCACTCTTGCATCTTCATACGATACAATGTTTCTGCTTCCCCACCCAAAGTGTTCGGCAGACTCAAAAAGAAGTCGATGGGGTCCATCCCACTCCGATCACACCTGTACTTGACATTCCCAATCTGCATCAGATAATTCTTCAGAGTAGTGCTTGTCCCTTCATTCCCCGTGAAGCGCACAGGCACCTCTACTTGTGGTGGCGCTCGCGTGCCCCATCTCCCTGAGTCCCAGGTTCCCGTTGCTCCTCGCTCTGTGCGGCTGACTTTTCCTCTGTGCTCCCTCATTCCCCTGCTGCCTGTGCTTGTTCCATACAAGACCCTGTATATTCCTTCTCTAGCAACTCTGGCTTCGCTGGATCCTTTTCCTGCCTGCTGCCGTGGCCTCCTAAGGCCTCTCGGACTCGGACTCCTTCTCCGCTCCTCGTAAGCCTCTCTTTCCCCGCCTGCTTCCCCCCATCGCCTTTCCCTCCTCTCAGGCGAATATTCCTGGAATTGCCTTTCTCACTTCCTCCTTTCCCGCTGCTGCCGGTCCTCTCTCTCAGGAAACTCTCTCCGTTCTTCCTGCCTTCTCCTCTGCCCCTCTCTCCTTCCAGTGAAATATTCTTCCCAGCATTCTTCCCTTTGTCCCGCTCCATGGCGTGCCCGCCTATCACTCTCTTCCTCTTCCCCGCTCTCTGCTTCATACTCGTGCATCTCCTCCCGTCGCATGTGCTGCTTGTCCCCTCTCTTCCTCTGTCCGCTTAGGTCCTGCTTCTCCCTTACTCCTGCACCAGGTTTCCGACACCCTTCTTGCCTTCCCCTGTACCCCTCTCTTCCTTCAAAGTTTGATCCCTTCTCCTTCTTACCCCGTTGGCACCAATCCAGCCCATGCTCATGTTCCTCCCTTACCCTTTCTGTCCTCCCTTCAGGCGACCTCTCACCCCTTCTGTATTGCTCCTCCTCTCTCCATTTCAGCTTCTCCTTTTCTTCGTCCCACGGCTCTGGCGATCGCCGAGCTCCCATCACCATACGCCTCCTCCTCTCAGTTTCTGGCTGTGGCTCCGGCGATCCGTCTTCCCCACGCATGCGCCCTGTCGCGCCGTCATTCTCCTTGCTCTTGCGGCGCCTCGCGCCACTCCCGCGCACCTCCCCTGGCGCGCGATCTGCATCCGCGCTGCTCCCCTGGCGCCTCGCGCCACTCCCGTGCCTTTCGTTAGCAGAACGCTCCGCATCCGCGTCCCCGCGGCGCCTCGCGCCATTCCCGCGCAATTCACCGTCCGATTCGTCTGCATCTGCGCTCCCGCAGCGCCTCGCGCCATTCCCGCGCAATTCACCCTCCGATCCGTCTGCATCTGTGCTCCCGCAGCGCCTCGCGCCATTCCCGCGCATTTCACTGTCCGATCCGTCTGCATCTGCGCTCCCGCAGCGCCTCGCGCCATTCCCGCGCACTTCGTCTGTCGAGCGACTCGATCCCGTCGCCTTTCCGCACTCTTCGCGTTTCTCTCCGCGGTGCATCTCGCCTCCCTCGCGCATGTCGTCCGGCGAGCGATCTGCTCCCGCGTCCCTTGGATCATCTTCCGCCGTCTCCTCGCCGTCGGCCTCGTTTGCCAACATCAACGAGTCCGTCTCGTCGGCATCCTCCTGATGCCTCACTCCCGCGCCCCGCTGGCCTCTTGCCAGATCCCAGGGATCGCTCCTCTTGCCAGATCCCAGGGATCGCTCCTCTTGCCAGATCCCAGGGATCGCTCCTCTTGCCAGATCCCAGGGATCGCTCCTCTTGCCAGATCCCAGGGATCGCTCCTCTTGCCAGATCCCAGGGATCGCTCCTCTTGCCAGATCCCAGGGATCCCAGGGTTGCCATCCGATCCACCCGATCCGCCTCTCTCCTAGGCGAGCGACCTGGCGATCTTCCCCGCTCCTTTGAGCGCATCCTTCGCGGCGGTGGTAACTCCCGACGCGAGTACGTCTGCTGCCCTTGCAGCTCATGGCAGTCCATTCTGCCCGATCTTGGTTCTCTTGTTTGTGAGAGATTCTGCATCCCCCACGTATGGCTGCCCACAGTGGCTTAGTCGCCTAAGCTGGAGTTAGCTATCAAACGGCAACCTATATCCACTATTACGAGCAAACAAACAAGAGAACGAACTAAGCAGTGAGTTCCCAGCCTATTTGAGTCTCTACCCCGTGCCGTGCAGTTTCCCGTAAGTCACATTGGGCTCCGCCCGCTAGGCTTCAGATTGGCCCTTCGGATTGCCCAGGGCTCGCCCTTGAATTTGTCCCACCCTGCGCCTCACAAGTCCCTGAGTCACCACTTCGCGTCACTACCCACGCACCAAACTCACCTTCTACAGTACTTCGATTAACCCTACTACACCTACACTAGCGAGTAACAGAATATATTGCAAACAACAATCTATTCGGTGACAGGCGGCTGCGGCAGCTGTGGCCCTGGCAGTGGCGGCGGCGGCTGCTGCTGCCGGCGGCTACGGCGGCTGCTGTTGTCGGCGGCAGCGGCGGTTGCGGCTGTCACGGCAGCGGCGGCGGCGGCTCCCGCTGCAGGGGCGGCGACGGGTGCTGCTGCAGGGGCGGCGACGGCTGGTGCTGCAGGGGCGGCGACGGCGGGGCGGCAGGGCCATGAGGGAGCCGAGAAGGGGCCGCGGAGGAGCCGAGAAGGGGCCGCTAAGGGCGGCGAAGGGGCCACGAAGGGCCGTGAAGGGGCCGCGTAGGGCGGCGACGGGGCCGAGAAGGGGCCGTGAGGGGCCACGAAGGGTGGCGACGGTGCCGAGAAGGGCCGCGAGGGGCCGCGAAGGGCGGCGACGGGGCCTAGAAGGGGCCGCGAAGGGCGGCGACGGGGCCGAGAAGGCCGGCGACGGGGCCGCGAAGGGCGGCGACGGGGCCTAGAAGGGGCCGCGAGGGGCCACGAAGGGGCCGCGAGGGGCCGTAAGGGGCCACGAAGGGCCGTGAGCGGGGCCGCGAAGGGGCCGCGAGGGAGCCGCGAAGGGGCCGCGAGGGGCCGTGAGAGGGGCCGCTAGGGGGCCGTAAGAGAGCGCGACGGGCCGCTAAGGGCAGGGGACGCGACGGGAGGGCAGGCACACGGGGCGCGACTCGGGCAGGAGCGAAGCGCGCTCCGGGCAGGAAAAAAATTTTCGATCGTGGTGGGCCCTAGGAAACGTTCCCACTAGGGAACCTGCTCTGTACCATGTGAAAGAACGAAGAATGATTGACTAAGGAAATGAGTGTGATACAAATGTGAAACCCTAGAATTGTGTACCCCTTAGAATCTAACCCACTGCAGCCTACACAGGCTAGATCATATAAGTCTGACAAAAAGATGATGAGGTTTAGAATGTAATAAACAAGATTCGACGTTAACGCTGGAAGGGTTGCGTATGCGTTATTACTTTAGTACAAAAATGCACTATATAATATAAGAAACGATAAACTACGTTATTTCTCAAAATAGCGAGCTTCTTCGTTCCTTATTAAAAAATAAGACATGTTCTATTCTTCCGATTGAGTTCTAGTCAGCGGGGAACGATCTTGAGATTGATATTCTATTTGTTATTATAATAGAAGTACCTATAACGGATTTTTTGCAATCTAATAGAAGCAGCCAACTCTGATGTGTCAGATAGGTGGATGGAAGTGGTTATGCGTATGTTGTCACGTGATTTTCATGTAGTTTCAAAATACTGTGTGCGATTGTTTTTTGGGTTGTCATGCGCCATGTTCCAGTTTCAATTCGCCCTCGAATTAGCGTGCAATTCGCCTCATCGTCCCTACACCCTCCCTTCCGCTCACGTATTTAGCTTGCAATTCGCCCGCGAATTTAGCTGGCGATTTGCCACATCATCATGACACTGTACGTTTATTGTAAAATCTGTTTCTTGCCTCGTTTTGCTCTGGGAGAAAATTTTAATGCCAACGCCATACACTCCCAACCACATTTTCTTGATAAGTAGCTTTTGCAGGGGTCCTGCGATTTCTAGGGAACTACAGTGCTAGTTGCGGACACTTTCCGCCTCTCCGCCACTCCGATAGGAAAGTTATGGCAACAGCACAGGACTCGGTTCCACATTCACCCACGTGTCACAAATTCGGAAAGTTAGAAAACGCACGGCAGAAAAAAATAAATCCCATAGGGAACCTGGACTAATTTTCTGGAGGGATCAACCCTAAACACGGGAACCCACATTTCTTTTAGGGTTGATGCCTCCCCGAGACGCATCCCTTCACGATCGGGTTTTAGTTTTTTTTTGTCAGGTAAAGGGATTTTTTTCTCCAGTGGCTTGCGAAATTCTGACACGTGGGTGAATGTGGGACCGAGTTCTGTGATGTTGCCATAATGTTCCTGTCGGAGTTGCGGAGTGGCAGAAAGTGCCCGCATACAGCACTGTAGTCCCCTTGAAAGCGCAAGGTCGCTAGTAGTACCCCTGCCAAAGCTACTTACCCCATTTTCTTGCCAGCGCCACAGATCCTTGCGCTGTCAACCCGAATTCCCCGCTTTCTTCAATTTGAGCATTGCTCTTCTCTGCTCCCTCTGCCCGTCGCTTTACTGCTGTGCGCATTCTTGTTCCGTTTTCCCTTCCCAGCTGTCGATTCAAACTCATACTCTTGGTTCCTCGAATTCCTCCTCTACCTGCTCTCTCTGCCATACTCTCAACCCAGCTATCGGGTTTCACTAACACCCAGTAGTCGCCCCTCCCTCCTACCCCGCCATCGCCATTCCCTCCCATCCCGCCGCCACCTCTCACCCCGTCGTCGCCTCTCACTCCTCCCTGTCGCCTCTCCCTCACTCCCCGCCATCGCCACTCCCTCCCATCCCGCCATCTCCACTACCTCCGATCCCGCTGCCGCCTCTTCTCCCATCCCGCCGCCTCTCCCTTCTCCCCGCCGTCGCCTCTCCTTCCCTCCCCGCCGTCGCCTCTCCTTCCCTCCCCGCCGTCGCCTCTCCTTCCCTCCCCCCCGTCGACTCTCCTTCCCTCCCCGCCGTCGCCTCTCCTTCCCTCCCCCCACGTCGCCTCTCCTTCCCTCCCCGCCGTCGCCTCTCCTTCCCTCCCCGCCGTCGCCTCTCCTTCCCTCCCCGCCGTCGCCTCTCCTTTCCTCCCCGCCGTCGCCTCTCCTTCCCTCCCCGCCGTCGCCTCTCCTTCCCTCCCCACCGTTGCCTCTCCTTCCCTCCCCGCCGTCGCCTCTCCGTCCCTCCCTGTAACGCATGACCTACTCTGCCTAATGTACCGCTAACTTCCTAAGTCAACATCGAGAGACTTCCTCGATGAGAAATGACGTGAAGGCAATCGGGAAGGTTGAGTTGGAGAAGAACATTGGTTTGGTTTTCCCAAACCTCAACCTTGAGGCTTGGAAAACTTCCAACCCATCAAAGTGAAGATTGGAAAGGCTGGATTTCCAACCAATCAAATTGTGCCAGTTGTTGTTACAATCCAACCAAACACAAAACAACCATACAACACAATTAAGTTGGGTTTTCCCAACCAAACAAAGATGCCACCTAGGCTCCAAGCCTATTAGCTCCCCAACCATGGAAGCCATGGTTGGGAAGAGCCCCAAGGGTTATGATGGAAGGGGTTGGAGCTTTCAAGCTTATTCCCACTTCCCAACTCCAACTTACCAATTTGGAGATGGGATTTCTCTAAGTCTACAAGTTCTCCTAACAAACTCTCCTACACAACTAGACTTGTGATTCTTCAAGGACAAACTCTACAAGAAGCTATCTACCTACTTGCTAAAGCTTCATCAACATTCTTCAAGCTCTCTTTCTCATCTCAAGCTTTCAACGATATTATCAAGGCTAGATTATCCCTTGGTGGGATTAGTTAAACTTGGAAGCCTTGTAACTTGATTTTATATAAGTTGTCAAGGAGGATTTATATTTAACACACGGTTGCCCGTTGTTATAAGGGCCGTGGTTGTTACACTCCCCCTCGTCGCCTCTCCTTCCTTCCCCACCGTCGCCTCTCCTTCCCTCCCCGCCGTCGCCTCTCCTTCCCTCCCCGCCGTCGCCTCTCCTTCCCTCCCCGCCGTCGCCTCTCCTTCCCTCCCCGCCGTCGCCTCTCCTTCCCTCCCGGCCGTTGCCTCTCCTTCCCTCCCCGCCATCGCCTCCGGCGACAAGTGCACAAGCGCAAGCGGAAGTTGGTTCGCGAGCGCGGGTCAGTGCGCGAGCGCGGGTTGGTGCACGAGCGCGAGTTGTTTTCTGAGGCACCATGATTATCAGGTGCGTTCCCGGTCCTTTCATCCTCCCTTTCCCTTCTGAGATATCTCCTCTCCATCCCCCCTCTCCCTCCCCCCCCCCCCCCCCATTTTTTTTCCTCTCTGCGTACATTTTTGCTGTCGATTGGTCTCCTCTTGCATTGCACTTTCATTTGAAGAAGGGGAGAGACGGAGCATGAGGGAGAGCGTGTGTGCGGGAGCGAACACGCAGGAAAGTGCGCGTGAGAGTGCTCGTGAGAGTGTGGGTGAGAGAGCGCGTGAGAGTCCGCGTGCGCGTGAGAGAGCGCGCGAGAGAGCGCGTGAGGGTGTGCGTGAGAGAGCGCGTGAGAGAGCGCGTGAGGGTGCGCGTGAGAGCGCATGAGAGTGCACTTGAGAGTACGCGTGAGAGTGCGCGTGAGAGAGTGGGTGAGAGTGCGCGTGAGAGAGCGCGTGAGAGAGCGCGTGAGAGAGCGCATGAGAGAGCGTGTGAGAGAGCGCGTGAGAGTGCGCGTGAGAGTGCGCGTGAGAGTGCGCGTGAGAGTGCGTGTGAGAGTGCGCATGAGATTGCGTGTGAGAGTGCGCGTGAGAGAGCGCGTAAGTGAGCGAGAGAGAGAGCGCGCGAGGGAGCGCGTGAGGGAGCGTGTGAGAGAGAGCATGAGAGAGTGCATGAGAGAGCGCGTGAAAGAGCGCGTGAGAGAGCCTCATGAGCACGCTGGGGCATATGCACTAGCATCTATTCTGCTGGTGCTTGTGCAAGTGGGGCTACTCATGCAAACGGTTGTCGCTTTTTGCACTAGTGCTTAGGGTGCCGGCTTCTAAGGTGTTGGCTTCTCTGTTTTGCTGTGTGCAGGGCGTGTGTGTGTTGACGTCCCTGATTTTGCTGTGTGCAGGGCGTGTGTGTGTTGACGTCCCTGATTTTGCTGTGTGCAGGGCGTGTGTGTGTTGGCTTCTCTCTTTTGGCTTTGTGCAGGGCGTGTGTGTGTTGGCTTCTCTCTTTTGGCTTTGTGCAGGGCGTGTGTGTGTTGGCTTCTCTCTTTTGACTTTGAGCTTGTTTGCTTGTGTGTCACTGTGTGCAGGGAGTGAGAGCTGCATTTGCTGTTTTTTTCTTTCCTGTGCAGGAATTTCAAGCTGCAATCATTGTTTCTTGTGGAGAAAGAAAGGGGCTGGGGGGGGGAGGGAGATCAGGGAGGGGGAAAGGGAGGGGAATTGGGGACAAGGTAACGATGGTTTATTAATTGGTGAACTTCATTGGCTATGCTTGCATGCTTAGTAGATATATGTTTCTGCGTTTTTGCTTTTTTTTGTCTGCGTATGTGTGAGCGTGTATGTGAATGTGCGTACATGTCTGTAGTGTTGTTTGTGTCTGCTTCGGGGTGAGTGCCAAATGCCTCGTTTATGCATTTGGAGTTGTGATCGTTGGTGGGGCAGCTTTTCTTGCCTCTTCCATACCATATCAATATGGCAGTTGTATCCACGATGCATTTTAGCATTAGCTTCGAAGCATTCACAACTGCTGTCCTTTGTCTCGAAGTTAGTGTGCTGTTGTTTGTGCCTGTTTTGGGGTGTGTGTGTCAGAATGTTATATTTCTCTAGTCTGCAGTCGGGTACTCTATAGTGAGTACAGCCCTGTTAGGGTTTGCTATATGTATCCTATTGTTTGTTAGTGAAACCCCTCTTCTTCTGTTTTCACTCTTGCTTTCCTCTAGACAAGAACCTAGGCTACGGTAGGATTTCTCCTAAGCCTATGTATGTCTACCATTTCTGACAGTGTGCTAAGTGCCTTGTGTGTGAAACGTGGGTTGTGATCGTCGGTGGTGTTACGATCAGAACAGGACAGGCCCTAAGATTCGTTTTTGGGCTGTCTGATTTGTCAGACTTAGTACACATTTTTATTCTGATCAATCAGACTTGGTACCAGAAAAAAAATTGAAATTTCAGAGTTAGAGAGTAAAAAAGTATCATATACCAGAGTTCACATTAGTAGTGAAGCTGGTTGATAAGCCTACAACGAGGTGATAACCGCCCTGCAACATTGTTGTCACTATTTCAGCGAGACTGACAGGATAGAATTGTACCAGGGCCAATGCTAGGATTTGAGCAGGGCCCAAAATATCAGGGTAAAACGTCCTGATTACCCTGGGGGTCAGCCGCTTTTTCAAGATTACCTTGCCAAAATCAAGATTCCACGATAGTTACCCTTTTGCAAAAAGAGCACGTTTTTTTTTTACACTGATAGGATTTATGTTGATTACAGAAATACCTTTCTGTAATTCAATCTGCCGATTTAAGGTTATGGTTCAGGTTTTTTTTTTTTTTTTTTTTAGCTGCATTTGATTTGAGCGGCGAGTCTGGTAAAATCGAGGTAAAGTCAAGGCTGGTCTCGACCAATAGGAGTGGCTGGTGGTGTTCAAAAGAGTGAGTTTGACCTCTTTGTTTTTGAGCGAAAAGTTTTGGTGGTTCTGAGTGGCTGCTGTTCGAAATGGCAGTTGCTCATGAGTTCGAGCGAGCAGCTGCTCGCGCTGCCACTGTTCGAGGAGCGAGATTGGTCCTTGCTCGTGCAGCGTGTTCGTTAGCGCGTTAATTAGCGTGTTAATTTGCGTGCTCAGTAGCGCGAGCGCTATATGCTCGCGAATCGTTTTTCAGCGCAGATGGGTAGATCATCGAGATTTCGAGTAAGTTCGGTTGCTCACATTTATTAGCAGCACTGACAGTTCGGATCAAAAGTAAGTTCGGAACGAGGGCACGTGGCGAGCAGCAGTTGAGCGATCGAACGCAATGCTGATCGCCACCGACATTTCGACTTGTTCAGGTTTTGAACGGACTCCATTGCAACCGTTCGAGATTGGCGCGAAGTGAAATTATCGGATCGGCACCGTCAACAATGTTCGCGCGCGAAAGACGAAATATTTCAGTGTCGCATCGAGTGCGCGCCAGGTCACAAAGAGAATGGGAGGGAACCTGAAAATCTGCTCGCGATACGAGGTGTGAATTTGGAACACCTAGATTAAGGTAGGAGTAGAATGATTTAGCTTAGTATAGAACTGGTTGTTCTTGTTTTTCCAAAATATAACTCCTATGCCTGCTGCAAGTACGCTGCTAT
Organism: Closterium sp. Naga37s-1; assembly: GCA_947471745.1. NCBI lineage: Eukaryota > Viridiplantae > Streptophyta > Zygnematophyceae > Desmidiales > Closteriaceae > Closterium > Closterium sp. Naga37s-1. The sequence continues at coordinate 3,614,336 of CANJKZ010000056.1, read as the reverse complement.
AGTTGATTCTCTTGACAACGCCAAGGAAGCGACGATTGCTACTTCACTTTAGTTGTTGCTACGACTCTCTCTCTCTACACACTCGGACCCTTGGATAGGGGCTGACTGTCAGAATCCCAACCACTAGACCATTGGGATAAAAGGGCTTGTTAAGTAGCGGGTCAGTGCGCCCATAACCCCCCAGGCCAACATGCCTGTAACCCTTCCCTAGGATCAATCGGGGATCACCAGTGGACCTCTGACACCCCCCCGCACTGGGATGCCCGAAGTGCACACACTGGGATTCGAACCCGAGACCTTCGCTCTGATACCATGTCAGAATCCAAGCCACTAGACCACTGGGATAAAAGGGCTTGTTAAGTAGCGGGTCAGTGCGCCCATAACCCCCCAGGACAACGAGCCTGTAACCCTTCCCTAGGATCAATCGGGGATCACCACTGGACCTCTGACACTGACCTCGGTCAGGCACCCAAGGACCCTCGGAGGTGACCACGAGGAGAGAGTTCTAGTGCCACCTAAAGCTTGTTAGTAGCTAGCTTAGTACGTTTTAAGACTAACAAGTGGTATCAGAGCTCGGGTTACTACGTCGTTGCCGTTAGAACACCATGGGCAAGAATGGAGCTGAAGGGTCTTCAAGCCAAGAAAGCAGCGGAGGCCAAGCAACGGGGGTGTCGTCGCCAAGGATGGCGAGAACCACCGAGGGGTCCCTGCTAAAGGAAGTCTTGAAGAACTTCTCGGTTGATAAGTTTAACGGCACGGGATATGATGACTGGGCGTGGAAAATGCAGCTGTACTTCAGGCAAGTTGGACTCCTCAAGTTGATGAACGGCAAGGAAGAAAGGCCGACAGATCCAGCATTGCAAGAAGAATGGGATGAGCGAGCGTCAGTAGGGTACTACCTACTTTCACAAAGCTTGGAGTTGAATCAGCAGGCGCACGTCATGCACCTGCTCGAGGAAGCGGAATGTGGACCGAAAGCGTGGGCTGTCCTCAAGGACCTACACGCCCCAACATCGATTACAGCCACATTAATGTTGGAACGGGAGCTGTCTTCATTGCGGGTGAATGAAGGAGAGCCGCTACAGCCTGTTCTTGACAGGATGCGAGACACGTACGCGAAGCTGACGATGGCCGGGGTTGTGTATCCCGAACAAGCGAAGTGTTTGAAAATGTTGTCGCTGTTACCCGAAACATGGCTGCAATTCACGAGTGGGCTGAGCCTCCCACAAAACCAGGGGCTATGGACTCTCGAATGGGTGAGGAGCAAGATCCTGGAGGAGGATTTTCGAAGGCGTCAAATGAACAATGTGGATGACGGCAACGGTGGCCTCGGCATGCAGAGAAGCGGTTGGAAAAACAAGCGGAACGGGTCTAAGAGCATGCACGGTGATAAGCGTTACGGCAACGTGACTAGACAACGGGAGTTTGATGAAGAAAAACCAGGAAGCGGACATGACAAGTTCATTGGGAACGGGAACACTGCGCGCAATCACGAGAGCTGGAACAGTGAAGCTGCACGACAAGGTAGCTACAGGGCAGGGTTTGGAGGTTTTAAGGGAAGCTGCTGGTACTGTCAAAAGCCGGGACACACTTGGTTTCAGTGCCACAAACGACCAGACTGGTGGAACCCAAGTTACCTGAACAATGACAGGGACGAAGGCAAGAAGGACGGCGTCAACATGGTAGCGGATCATGCACGACAAATGAATCACTATGAGGGAAGTGCAGCAGGACAGTTCTTTCATGTAACGGCGGGAGAGACAGCACGTGTGAAAGGAACACGAAACGAAGATGAACGACGCGCTTGGATCCTGGACACTGGAGCCGCTTGGTCAATGACACCATGTGCGGAGCTGCTGGAAAGTATTGATACAGCACCCATCTCGGAAGTTAAGTCCGGATCCGGGCATGCAATGAGGGTGATGGGTGCAGGAAGGGCGGCATTCTTGGGAGCCGACGGAAAGCCGATTGTGCTTGAGAAGGTGTTGTTTGTACCGGAAATGACAGCGAACCTGATATCGCTAAGGAAGTTGGCTATTGCAGGAGTGAACACTGAGAACAGAGACGGGTGGTTCAAGGGAAAGTTTGGGAGCAGGGTGCTTTGGGAGCTGCGCGACGAATGCAACCGGGATGACGAGCTGTGAATGGGAGGGAACCTGAAAATCTGCTCGCGCTACGAGGTGTAAATTTGGAACACCTAGATTAAGGTAGGAGTAGAATGATTTAGCTTAGTATAAAACTGGTTGTTCTTGTTGTTCCAAAATATAACTTCAGTGAAGGATTTCTCCTATGCCTGCTGCAAGTACGCTGCTATAGTTGATTCTCTTGACAACGCCAAGGAAGCGACGATTGCTACTTCACTTTAGTTGTTGCTACGACTCTCTCTCTACACACTCGGACCCTTGGATAGGGGCTGACCTCGGTCAGGCACCCAAGGACCCTCGGAGGTGACCCCGAGGAGAGAGTTCTAGTGCCACCTAAAGCTTGTTAGTAGCTAGCTTAGTACGTTTTAAGACTAACAATTTAAGGTTAGCCTGACGGTGTCAGGGTAGGGTGTAGACTACCCTGATACCGAAACTTATTTACTGCGGAGCCATCCGCGTGGTGACAAACTATACCACACCCACACAAACAAGCGTTGCCGCTTGTGACCACTGGCATAAAACCCTGATTCGTTGTCGGCGACACGCCATGTCGCCTCATTGGTTGTTTCTCCCACAGTATAAATAACTTAGCTCACAATCTACGGTAGTAGTCAAAACAGGCTTAGCCTAAAACTACCCTGCTCAAATCAGGCTAGAGGTTGATTTACCTTGCTGCAAACAGGGTACGAAACTTTTTACCCTAGGGGTCGTGGTAAGGAGTGGCTGGAACCCTGATTTGTAAGGGTAGGCCTAAACCAATTTTGGGCCTTGGATTTGAGGAACCCTGATCCCTCTGGGTAACTTTGGATTTTTTTCCGAAATGCCCTGATTTTCCAGGGCAAAAATTTGTGGCCATCCTAAAATTTCAGGGCACCAACAGAAACTCATCTGGATGTTTCAGGGCAAAAAATACAAGACACTAGAGTGGATGGAGGGGAAGGCACGAAAGGAGCAGGTTGTTCAGTGGTTCCACTTCTACTGGCTAAGCAAAAACATTGGAGGGGGAGGGATGGGGACAAAGCTAGCACACACACCCCCCAGCCTCCTTCCTCCCCTCTCCCCCTCCCCCCCCTCCACCCCTTCTCCCCTTTCCACGAGTCAGGGCATCCCTCTACATTCACCCTAACGCTTCAGGGCAGAATTTCACTGACATTCTGAAATTTCAAGGCAAAACGCGTGAATCATCCTGACGTCACAGGGTAAATTTCAGCGTCATTCTGAAATTCCAGGGCAAACTTAAAACACCATCCTGAAATCAGGGTAATCATGATGTTTTGCCCTGATATCGTGGGCCCTGAATTGTACTTCGAGCGCTAATTCCGGCTATCAGGTCAGATTTCGCATAGCAATAATGAGAGTAGGTACCCGCTAAAATGCTTATGAATCAGAGTACACTCTGAGAAAAAGGCTGAAAATTCAGACAAGGCTTAAAATACTTTTATGAATATTCAGAGTTCACAGCAAAAAAAACTCTGAACTTTCAGAGTTCACTAAGAAAAAAAGCTCAAATTTCAGAGTTTTTTTGGCAAATCAGAGAAATTTCTCTGATCTCTGGGGGCCTGGATCAGAAGTTGATCGTAGCCAAGATCACCTCAGGAAGGTTCGCACACTACTGACTTAGTGGTGGTGGGCCCTTGATCTCAATAGAAGAGTGAATGTAAAATGCTTGAGATAGTTATAATATGCAAATATAGAAAGCATAAATATGAGTACAGGGAATTCAAATCGTCCTAGCTAGCCATGTACTCTAAGGGGTACATGTCAAACTTATATGCTATAGTCTCTGTAGGCTGTAGTGGGGTTGACAATATAGGATACAACACTTTTAGGTTTTCCTACTTCTACCCACCTGTTTCCTAGTGCATTCATTCCTCGTTCTTTCACATGGTATAGAGCAGGTTCCCTAGTGGGAACGTTTCCTAGGGCCCACCGAAAATCGATATTTTTTTTCCTGCCCGGAGTGCGCTTCGCCCCTGCCCGAGTCGCGCCCCGTGTGCCTGCCCTCCCGTCGCGTCCCCTGCCCTTAGCGGCCCGTCGCGCTCCCTTACGGCCCCGTAGCGGCCCCTCTCACGGCCCCTCACGGCCCCTCTCACGGCCCTCCGCGGCCCCTTCAGGCCCCTCGCGGCCCCTTCGTGGCCCCTCGCGGCCCCTTCGCGGCCCCGTCGCTGCCCTTCGCGGCCCCATCGCCGCCCTTCGCGGCCCCGTCGCCGCCCTTCGAGGCCCCTGCCCGAGTCGCGCCCCGTGTGCCTGCCCTCCCGTCGCGTCCCCTGCCCTTAGCGGCCCGTCGCGCTCCCTTACGGCCCCGTAGCGGCCCCTCTCACGGCCCCTCACGGCCCCTCTCACGGCCCTCCGCGGCCCCTTCAGGCCCCTCGCGGCCCCTTCGTGGCCCCTCGCGGCCCCTTCGCGGCCCCGTCGCTGCCCTTCGCGGCCCCGTCGCCGCCCTTCGCGGCCCCGTCGCCGCCCTTCGAGGCCCCTGCCCGAGTCGCGCCCCGTGTGCCTGCCCTCCCGTCGCGTCCCCTGCCCTTAGCGGCCCGTCGCGCTCCCTTACGGCCCCGTAGCGGCCCCTCTCACGGCCCCTCACGGCCCCTCTCACGGCCCTCCGCGGCCCCTTCAGGCCCCTCGCGGCCCCTTCGTGGCCCCTCGCGGCCTCTTCGCGGCCCCGTCGCCGCCCTTCGCGGCCCCGTCGCCGCCCTTCGCGGCCCCGTCGCCGCCCTTCGAGGCCCCTCGCGGCCCCTTCTCGGCCCCGTTGCCGCCCTTCGCGGCCCCGTCGCCGCCCATCTCGGCCCCGTCGCCGCCCTTCGCGGCCCCGTCGCCGCCCTTCACGGCCCCGTCGCCGCCCTTCTTGGCCCCGTCACCACCCTTCGCGGCCCCTCGCGGTCCCATCTCGGCCCCGTCGCCGCCCTTCGCGGCCCCCTTCACGGTCCTTCGTGGCCCCTTTGCCGCCCTTACCGGCCCCTTCTCGGCTCCTCCGCGAACAGCAGCGGCCGCCGCCAGCATCAGCCGCCGCCGCCGACAGCAGCAGCCGACAGCACCAGAAGCCGCCGACAGCAGCGGCGGCCGCCGACAGCAGCAGCCGTCGCCGCCGACAGCCGCAGCAGCCACCGCCGCTGCCGTGACCGCCGCCACCGCCGTTGCCGGGGCCGCTACTGCCGCCGCCGGTGACAGCAGGAGCCGCCGCCGCGGTCGCGGCCCTGTCCCTGCCGACGCGCCTCGGCCCTGCCCCACCACTTGCGGGCCCCTACCCACCCGCCCTGGTAAGAGCACCGCCGAGCCGCGCCTACTGCTACTGCTACTAGCCTGCTGCTGCTGCTGTCATGGCTACCCCTAGCGTTCTCACCTTTGATGCTGAGGGTCGGGCTGTCGACTTTGATGTCTGGGTCGATGATCTGCAGCTTTTCCTGCAGTGCGATAGGAAAGACGGTCTCTCACTGTTCAATCTCACGTCTGGCGCCTCTCCTGCCCCTACTGCCGATGCTGACAGCACTGTTCGCTCCCAGTGGGCCACACGCGATGCTGCTGCCCGTCTTGCTGTGCGTAGTCACTTGCCGTCCACTGAGCGCGCGCACTTTAGTCAGTACAAGAGTGCTAAGACCTTGTACGACGCTGTAGTTGCACGCTACTCTTCCCCTGCCACTGCTGCCCTTAGCCGCCTCATGCTGCCGTACCTGTTCCCTGACCTCGCCGCCTTTCCCACAATCGCTGACCTCATTACTCACCTTTGCACTAGTGACACCCGCTACCGCGCTGCGCTTCCTGCTGAGTTCTGCGCCAAGAACCCCCCCCCCCCATGTACATCACCCTCTACTATATAGTCACCCGGCTCCCTGACTCCCTTCGCTCGGTCAGGGACCACTTCCTCTCTGTTTGCCCCACCACACTCACCGTTGACCTCCTCGAGGAGCGCCTCCTGGCAGCTGAGAAGAGTATAGTCGCTGTAGGAGCCTCTCGTGGTGACCCTCGTACCCCCTTCTTCGAGGGGTGCTCCCCCTCCCCGCTTTTGCCCTCTATTGCCTCTGCTGCTGCCGTCGACTTCGTTGGCACCGACTCGGTCGGCGCTGCGTCTGCCCCTAGCGGGAGACGCCGCACCGGCAAGGGCAAGGGGGGCAAGGGCGCTGGAGGGGGTGGCGGAGGCGGTGGAGGTGACGGTGGAGGCGGCGGAGGGAGTGGGGGTGGCGGTGGGAGTGGTGGCGGGGGTGGGGGCTTCGGTGGCGGCGGTGGAGGCGGAGGCGGCGGCGGCGGTGGCGGTGGGAGCGGAGGAGGAGGCGGTGGCGGCGGTGGCGGAGGTGGCGGCGGCGGAGGTGGAGCTGGTCGGGGTGGCTCTGCGCAGCGGGGCGGATTCGGTGGTGGTCAGCGCCAGCAGCAGCAGCGCACTCGTGAGACCCCGCCCCCCCAGCAGCTTCGTGAGAGGTACGCTGCGCGTCAGCGGGGTGGGGGTGCTGGTCCTTGTGCCTACGTCCTGCGTACCGGCGACCGCACTGGTGAGCCGTGCGGTGGCCCGCACACCACCCAGCGCTGCTTCGGCCGCCTGACGGACGCTTGGCGTCTCCAGTTCCCTGACGCCACTAAGATCCCCCGCTGGGGTGAGCTGCTTAGGTCGGGGGTTGCTATCTTTGATCTGGATTATGATGCTATTCTTGCTGCCATGTATGTTGTGTCTACTAGTGATGAGGGTGACTGTTACCTGTGTGTTCCGCCTGACCCGGGCATTGAGGCTGCTGCTCTAGGTGCTGCTGAGGCTGCTGCTCTAGGTGCTAGTGCGTCTGCTGCCCCAGGTGCTGGTGAGTCTGCTCTCTCAGGTACCATGTCGGCTCAGGCCTTACACACCTTCACCCTTGACTCGGGTGCTTCCCGCTCCTTCTTTCGAGACCGCACCACGCTTACGCCGCTTAGTCGGCCAGTTGCAGTCTCCCTGGCGGACCCTTCTGGGGGTCCTGTCCTTGCCCACTTCTCCACTGTCTTACCATGTCCGGCGGCCCCCTCTAGCACCCTGTCAGGTCTCTACCTCCCCTCGTTCTCTACGAACTTGGTGAGTGGTGCTGATCTACAGGATGGGGGGGTTGACCAGTTCACTCCTGCGAGTCAGCGGGTGACCCACTGTACGTGTGCTCGGACGGGCCGACACTTGGCCACGTTTACCCGTCAGCCGGGGTCGAGCCTGTACACACTGACTACTGAGTCTCCTCCTGTTGCTGAGTCTGGTCAGGTAGCTACGTCGGGTCAGGTGTTTGCTGCAGCATCCAGGTCTGGTCCTGAGTCTGCCCCCTGCTCGTGTCGTCTCTTGTCCCACCAGACTCTCCTCTGGCACCACCACCTTGGTCACCCCTCCGTGCCTCGTCTCCGAGGCATGGCCTCCCGTTACCTTGTCTCTGGTCTCCCCCGGTCCCTCCCTCCCCTCCCTTCGGGGCCTGCCCCTACCTGCGTTCCCTCCGTCGAGGGGCGGCAGCGCGCCGCTCCTCACTCCTCAGAGTTTCCTCCGACAGAGGCTCCGCTGCAGACTCTTCACATGGACGTGTGGGGCCCCGCCCGCGTCCGTGGCCTGGGTCACGAGCGTTACTTCCTGCTGGTGGTTGACGACTATTCGCGTTACACCACGGTTTTCCCCTTGCGCAGCAAGGGTGACGTCACTGAGGTGTTGATCGACTGGATCCGCGCAACTCGTCTCCAGCTCAGAGAGAGATTCGGCTCGGACTTTCCTGTTCTGCGTCTGCACTCTGACAGAGGCGGAGAGTTTTCCTCTGGCCTTCTGGGAGCCTTCTGTCGTGCACAGGGCATCCGCCAGACGTTCACGCTTCCGGCCTCCCCACAGCAAAATGGGATTGCCGAGCGCCGCATTGGCATGGTCATGGACGTCGCTCGTACGTCCATGATTCATGTGGCTGCTCCCCATTTTCTGTGGCCGTTCGCGGTTCAGTACGCGGCGCATCAGATCAACCTTCAGCCCCGAGTCTCCTTGCCGGAGACCTCCCCTACTCTGCGGTGGACGGGGAAGGTTGGCGATGCGTCTGCGTTTCGTGTCTGGGGATCTCGGGCTTTTGTCCGCGACTTGTCTGCGTAAAAGCTGTCCCTCCGCGCTGTTCCCTGCGTCTTCCTTGGCTTCCCCCCTGACGCGCCTGGTTGGCAGTTTTACCACCCCACCTCGCGCCGTGTTCTGTCCTCCCAGGACGTCACGTTTGACGAGTCGGTTCCTTACTACCGTCTCTTCCCCTATCGCACTGCGCCCCTCCCCCCGCCGCCGCTAATCCTCGCGCCAGGTCCCCCCCCGGTAGACCCCCTTCCCCCTCAAGGTCCTGCCCCCTCAGGTGTGTCTCAGGTAGACGCAGCCGAGCCTGTCGAGGTAGCTGTTGACTCTGGTGCTGCTAGGGGTGCTGAGCCTGCGGGTGCGGGGTCTGGGGGTGCTGAGCCTGGGGGTGCTGAGTCTGGGGGTGCTGAGTCTGGGGGTGCTGAGCCTGGGGGTGCGGAGCCTGAGGGTGCTGGGCCTGCTCGTGTGGAGTCTGGCGGTACTGGGTCAGGAGGTCCCTCGGGTGCTTCGTCCCGGCGGGAGCTGCCCTCTCCACAGGAGCTGCGCGAGTGGTTTTCTCGGCGCTGGAACCGTGCTGCTGGAGCTGGAGGTGCTGCTGGAGCTGGAGGTTCTGCTGCTACTGAGGGTGTTGGTGCCACGGGTCCCGGAGGTGCTCGTACTGGAGGTGCTAGAGCTGCTGGGCCTGGGGGTGCTCCTTGTGCTGGAGCTGCTGGCGGTGCTGGGGCTGGCGGTGCTGCTGGAGTAGGTGCTGCTGGAGGTGCTGGAGCTGTGGCTGTTGAGTCTTCCGGTGGTCCGGCTGGAGCTGGAGCTGCTGGGGGTGTTGGCGCTGGAGGTGCTGCTGGCGCTGGTGCTTCTGAGGGTGCTGGAGTTGGCGGTGCTGCAACTGGGGGTGCTACTGGTGCTGGTGCTGCCACTGGGGGTGCTGGTGCTGTCCCTGCTGGCTCTGGAGGCGCTGCGCGGCCGCGGCCGTACTTCGTTCCGCTCCTTGAGCAGGTTCTTGGTCTCCCGCCTTCTATTGGTCCTGCTCCTTCCTTAGAGTGTCCGCCGCCTGTCCAGTCTGAGTCGCAGTTACAGCCCGCCTCCCCGCTGCCTGCTCCTTCTCCCTACACTGGTCCTACTGGAGGTCTTGCTGAGCGTCGTGAGCCTGCGTCTCGTTCTGCGTCGCCTGTTAGTGCTGCTCGCACTAGTCCTCGTGTTCCGCGTCCGCGTCCTCCTGCGGTCCCAGGCACACACCAGATGGCGCTGCGTCCTTCCACTGCTCCACTGCGTGTCCCGTTGCCGTCTCCTCCAGAGTCCTCTCTTCCTGCTCTTGCTGACCCGGAGTCTGACTCCCTTCGTGCTGCCAGTCCTACTGTCACGTGTCTTCTGGCTACTGCTGTCACTGACCCTTCCTTTGAGTCCACTGCTGCGTCTGCCTTAGTTGCTGAGCTTGTCGACTTTGCTGCTCGCTGTCGTCTAGACTACGCTGCTAGTCTTGTTGCTGAGTCTGAGTCTGTCTGTCCTCCGTCCGTCGGGGGTGAGTGTGCTCTTAGCACGGACGTCCTTGAGGACAGGCAGGAGGAGTTCCAGTGTTTTGCTGCTGCTTTGCCTCATCTCGTGTCCATGCTGATTGCCCCTGAGGGAGACCCGGATGCACTAGACATCCCGACTCCTCGATCGTACGCTGAGGCGATCGAGGGTCCCTACTCCTCACAGTGGCAGTCAGCCATGGACGCAGAGATGGCTTCCTGGAAGTCCACAGGCACCTACGTCGACGAGGTTCCCCCACCTGTGGCGAACATCGTCAGTGGCATGTGGATTTTCAGGGTGAAGCGGCCGCCGGGTTCTCCGCCTGTCTTCAAGGCGCGTTACGTGGCTCGAGGCTTCAGTCAGCGGCAGGGAGTTGACTACTTTCAGACCTTCTCTCCCACCCCGAAGATGACCACTCTTCGGGTGCTGCTGCACATAGCCGCTCAGCGCGACTACGAGCTTCACTCTCTTGACTTCAGCACAACTTTCTTGCAGGGCAGCCTGCACGAGGAGATCTGGCTGCGCCGCCCACCTGGCTTCACTGGGTCGTTTCCTCCTGGTACCCAGTGGAGCCTCCGGCGGCCAGTCTACGGTCTCCGCCAGGCGCCCCGTGAGTGGCACGACACACTGAGGACTACACTTGCGGCTCTTGGCTTTGCTCCTTCTACTGCCGACCCGTCGCTGTTTCTACGCACCGACACCTCTTTGCCGCTGTTCTACATCCTCGTGTACGTCGACGACTTGGTCTTTGCCACTGCTGACACTGCTGGACCTGCCCACGTGAAGTCCGAGCTGCAGAAGAGACACACGTGCACAGTCCTGGGTGAACTGCGCAGCTACCTTGGCTTGCAGATCACCCGGGACAGAGCACAGCGCACCATTACCCTGACTCAGTCACACATGGTGCAGCAGGTCCTTCAGCGCTTCGACTTCACGTACTCCTCGCCTCAGGCCACTCCTCTGTCTACTCGCCACTCGCTCTCAGCTCTGCCTTCGGATGAGTCCGTAGAGCCGAGTGGCCCGTACCCAGAGCTTGTTGGCTGCCTCATGTACCTGATGACCTGCACTCGACCTGACCTTGCATACCCTCTTAGCATCTTGGCACGCTATGTTGCTCCTGGGAGACACCGACCAGAGCACATGGCTGCAGCGAAGAGGGTGTTGCGCTACTTGTGCAGTACGTCGGGCATGGGGCTAGTGCTTGGAGGGCGGCGTTCAGTGGTCCTCACAGGTCACGCAGACGCTTCTTGGGCTGACGACCAGGCTACGCAGCGGTCGTCACAGGGTTACACCTTCAGCCTTGGTTCCGGCTCTGTTTCGTGGCGGTCTACCCGCTCGTCTTCTGTTCTCGGCTCCAGCTGTGAGGCTGAGATCTACGCGGGGGCCATGGCTGCACAGGAGCTACGCTGGCTCACCTACCTGCTGACTGACCTAGGAGAGCCGCCTCGTTCTCCTCCAGTTCTGTACATAGACAACAAGGCCATGCTGGCCTTGTGTCGGGAGCACAGACTGGAGCACAGAACGAAGCACATTGCTCTTCGCTACTTCCTTGCTCGTGAGTTGCAGCAGCGTGGTCAGCTGCGCCTTGCTTACGTGGCCTCTCAGGCCAACACTGCTGATATCTTTACCAAGGCACTTCCGCCTTGTGATCATCAGCGCTTTTGTACGATGCTAGGTCTTGTGCCTACTTGGCCTCACTTGCTCACTGCATGACCTTGCTTGTACTGTGATCCATCTATACCTGCACTTGCTTGTTTACCTTTATATATAATCTTGCATGTGAACTGGCCTTGTGGCCTTGAACTTGTGCTCGGAATGTGTGGTGACGTTGTGATCCACCCTGAGCTTACGGTGCTTTGCTTGACTGGTCTTGTGACCTCTTGTTCTCCCCCACTTTGCCTATGGGGGTGTGTCAAACTTATATGCTATAGTCTGTGTAGGCTGTAGTGGGGTTGACAATATAGGGTACAACACTTTTAGGTTTTCCTACTTGTACCCACCTGTTTCCTAGTGCATTCATTCCTCGTTCTTTCACAGTACATTCCCTTATTCGGATTCATTCCCAACCGTGCGGCGCGTACAGTTACGAATCTGTCCCCGCCAAATCCCTCTTCTCTGCAGCTGCCCGATGCCGTCTGATCCGACGGTCCAGATCCTCTCTAACCGTCTGCGTCGCTTTGGGTCAACTCTGACCCCTCGCATTCATTCTCGATACTGCGTGCTTCACTTAGCTGCGGTCAGGAATGCACGATGATATTTTACTATTCGTAACACCCCCCTTCACTCCTGGCCGTAGCTCGTCTTGACCTGCTTGACCACTCCACTGAGCTCGGAGCAGTGTTGGTACTGCTAGCGTGGCAGTCGCTTCGTCAGTAAGTCAGCTGCCATGTCACATGTTGGGCAGTACGTCAAGTTGAACTTGCCCTTGTCCACTTCGTCCTTGACGAAGAAATACCGCAGCGCAATGTGTTTGGTGCGGTTGACGAAACCAGGTTTGTTCGCGGTGCAGATCACGCTCTGGTTGTCGCAGTGCAGGCGGAAGGTAGGCGAAACTGGGATTTTCGCCTCCTGCAGGAGTTCTTGTAAGTAGAGGCCTTCGCGAATTGCTGCTGTTGCTGCGATGAATTCCGCTTCCGCCGATGATAGGGCAACCAGCTCCTGTTTCTGCGAATTCCATGCGATTGGTCCCGTCGGCTCGAGGCGGAACAGGAAGCGAGTCTTGGACTGTCGATTGTCTGGATCTGCTGCGTAAGCAGCGTCCACGTAGCCGATGAGGTTGAAAGATGGGGTTGGTACTGTCGAGTAGCAGAGCCCAATCTTGGGCGTTGAGACGAAGAACTGTAGAGCGCGCTGCAGATCCAGAAGGTTCTCAGCCGTTGGTTTGCGAGAGTACTGAGCCAGTTGGCTCGCAATGTAGGAAAGGTCGGGCCTGCAGGTGACAGAGGCAAAGAGCAGGCATCCTAGCTGCTGCTGATAAGTCTGAATGCCAGCGGGGGATAGGGCTTTGTTATCAGGTTTGTGGTTCGGTCCGGGAGTGCGGTAAGGGGTGGAAAGCGGTATAGGGGAAATGTCGCTCCTGCTGCTGATAAGTCTGAATGCCAGCGGGGGGTAGGGCTTTGTTATCAGGTTTGTGGTTCGGTTCCCAAGCTCCTCTGCATTCTTAGCCGCTGAGAGGTGGATAGCTGTCGGCTTGTAGGAGATATTAAGTCCTAAGAACAGCTTCACTTCGTAGCCTGCAGGTGATGTCGAAACGCCCTGCCAGATTCTTCTCGAACTGCTCGAGCAGTTCGTTGCTTGACCCTGTGTACAGCAAATCATCGACGTAGACGGTGAGCAGAATGTAATCTCCGTGGAAATCGCGGCGGTACATTCTTGGGTCGTGGGGCATCTGCCTGAAGCTGATTTCGAGCAGAATGTTGTGCAGATACTGCTGTCAGAGCCTTGGTGCTTGTTTTATCCCGTAAAGCGATTTGCGCAGTTGGCACACTCGCGAGTCCCCTTCTCCGTAAGTATGCGGCTGCTCCACGTAGATCACTGCATCTACTAACGCGTATAGGAACGCATTTTTCAAGTCGATTTGTCGGAGCAGCAGATGTCGTGCGGCGGCGATGGCGAGGAGAATTCTGACGGAGGTGTGACGGCTTACGGGCGCGAATGTTTGATCGAAGTCAATCCCGTGCCTTTGATCGTAGCCACGCACGACCCACATCGCCTTGAAGCGCTCGATCGTGCCGTCCGCTGCGGTCTTCACGCGGAAGACCCATTTGCCGGAGAGGATCTTTGCACACTTGATTGCGGCGTGGTCAACGAGCACCCAGGTATCTCGGGACTCGAGGGCCTTGATCTCGGCATTTATTGCTTCGCGCCACTCCTTGATATGCGGTCCTGAGAGAGCTTGGCGCGGATTCCTTTGTTTGATGACACGCGGCGCCATTGAGGTGGCGGCATGAAGCCCGAGGAGTTGCACCGGTGACGGTGTTGTCGTGGTGATGCTGCGGGACGACCTCCTGTACGTCGTCGTCATCGCTCTCCGGCTCAGGTAGGGCTGGTGGTGTTGCGCCTCCGCTGCTTCCGCTTCCTCCAGTTGCGCCTCCTGCTGCGCCCGCTCCTCCTCCTTCGGATGAGTCATCGTCATCGTCGTCGTCGCGACGATCGCCTCTCGTGAATTCGCCTCTGGGGTCAGAATGGCCGCAGCAGCTTTGTCGTCTGGCGTGGCGAAGCTGTGCCCGTCATTGGCGTAAACGCGGTTCGCGTTCGTCTGCTCGTCTTGCGAAACTGCTGAAGGAACAAACGCTCGTAGAAGATAACATCGCGCGCGTTTTTAATCTTCTGGCTCAAGAGATCTAGGATGAGCCATGCCTTGTACTCGTGGCTGATGCCGAGTTGGATCCCCCAGCGCGCGTGGCTCCTGAATTCGCCAATGGTTGATGTTGGCGGGCGGTACTGAACCATGCACCCCCACACACGGAGCATGGAAGTGACGCCCTTGGTCCCTGTCCACTTTACATGCGGGGAGAGGTTGCCGGTGATCGCGGTGGTCAACAGCAGATTGTGTACCCGCACGGCGTGGTGTATCGCGTACGTCCAGTAAATTGGCGGAAGCTTCGACTGCTTCATTAGTGCGCGCACCTTCGTCATGAGCGTGCGGTTGGTACGCTCGGCTACGCCCTGCTGCTGATGTGCGTAGGGGAGAGAGATGTGGTGTTTGATCCCCTTCTGCGCCAGATAATCCTGCATTTCCTTGCTCCTGAATTCTGATGCGCCGTCAGATTGCCAGATCTTCAGCTTCTCCCCAGATTGCCGCTGCGCGTGCGCCAGCCAGAGACGGAAAAATTCGTATGCTCTGCTGCGCGCTTCCACGTTCACGACCCACACATCGCATGTTCCAGCATCGATGAATGTGAGCGTGTACAGCTCGTCGTTGACTCCGCAGTGCCCCAAGTTCGGGAATTCACTGTACACCTTATGTAGCTTGGGGTAGCGATTCGTCTCTGGCTCGAGCAGCGAGAATGGCTGGTGGCTTAGCGCGGCTTCGGGGCAGACGGTGCAGTTGCGCAGATGTGTCGCGCCTCTCACTTCGGTGCCATCTGGGCACAGGAGTGCGCCAGGAGCGGAAACTCCCGCGCCAATGCAATTTTTCAGCGTCGCGCGTGAAGGGTGCCCGAGGCGCTGATGCCAAAGTGCATCGTCAGCGCGAAAACCGGAGGTGCGCATTTAGTGCGCACAAGCTTCTTCGGGGTCTTCGTCGGGTACAAGGGTAGGTTCTGCTGCTGCTTCTTCTGCTGCTTCATCGTCTTTGTTGTTGGCAGTAGTTAGCATTAGCGCCAAGAACTCTCTGTCGCGGATTACGGAGAGAGAGATGTTGGTCCCAGGGATGATTCCGGGGACGAAGGTGGGTTCACGCGGTTCGGAAGCAGGTCCGTAAATGGTGCGACGTGGGGTTGATGGCTCATTTCCCCAGTCAATGGTGTCCCAGGGATCGCGATGCGGTGGAATATCGGGGGGAGGTAACGTGGGTGGAGCATGACGCGGGGGGCGACCAAGGGGAACAACTGCAGGTGTTGCCTCAGCTGCTTCTCCCCCTTTTGTTCGTCACGGGAAGCTCCCCAGCCGCTGCCTTCGTCGTCAGTTGCAACGCCCCAGCCACCACTTGCGGTTGCCCACGTACCGCCGGTGTTGCCCCATCCGCCGGTTTCACTCGTTCCCCATCCGCCAGCGCTTCCCCACCCCCCTTCATTGGAGGCGCTCTCCTCCTCGTCGGCCCCCCATGCGCCACAAGCGAATGTCTTGTGCGCTTCGGCGAGACTTTGTCGGTGAAGCTCCTCGGCTTCGCGAGGTGCCAATTCTTCTTCCTGTTCGACGGTGAGCTTCTTCGTGGAGTGGCGCCGATGAGAGTAAATCTCTAGAAACTTCTCTCGTGTGTAAGGGCGCGGCTCGCTGTGCACATTGAAGGTTCCAACTCCAGTGCCGCGTAGCATGCCCTGGAGATGCTGTGAGGGAGGTCCGATGAGAGGATGTTTTGGCGTGCCGAACACGCCGCGCGTGGTGATTTCAAGCTCCAGCTGCGACATCCCTTCTTCTGGTGGTGCATATCGTTCTGCTTCGGCGATGGTGGCAAGCCCACGACCAGCAATCGCGCTAGTTGACGCGGTAGGTGTGTGGCAATCCCTGCAGATGCCGTCTGGGTCAAGATCACCACCTCGCGTGGGTGGGGGTGATGCGGCACCCACGGTCTTCCGTTAGGGTGTTTCCAGTCCCTGCGGTGGATATGTTCGAAGCGCAGTGGAACGAGGTCGATTAACTCGTTCGAGTCGTCGCTGCAGTCGGGATGTCGAAATCCAAGATGTACACTCCGTTTTTGGAGTGTGCTCTTCCGATCTGCCTACAGGAAAAGGTCTTCAATTCGTAGTGCAGCAAGATGTTGCGTGTTTCGCGGTCCGTGCTGAGGTCAACACCGCAATCCATGAGTTGGGCGGCGGAAAGCAGGTTGAAGTGCAGGTTCTGGACAATGAGTACATCGTTGAGTGTGATGTGCGTGCGACTTCCTCGTGCCTTGAGCACGACGATCCCTTACGCGCTTGCGCGCTGGCGTGTATTGTTGGCCACGGTAGCATAGGTAACTGTGGGGGTGGGGACGGCGTTGGATATGTAACGCTCGGAGCCCACCATGTGATGGCCGCAGCAGCTGTCCAGGTACCAGGTGTTGTAGCGCTTCCTGTCGTCACGTGTGAGCAGCGCCAGTCGCGGCGTGACGATGTGACGTGTGTCAAATCAAAGAAACTGCTCGCGCGAGAGCCAATCGAGTGGCGCCACCCGCATATCAGGTACGTGCGGGGGACTATCGAGCAGCGGGACTAGGAGATTCCAGTCCTGGTCGTTGTCGTCGGTGAAGTCGTGGTGCATGCTAAACGGGTTGTTGTTGGAGAACGCGCCAATAGGATGCGGTGCTGGCTCAGGTGATGGTGAGCGCACGCGGCGCGCATGGCGTATTGGGGCATGGCGTATGGGGGCATGGCGTATGGGGGCATGGCGTATGGGGGCATGGCGTATGGGGGCATGGCCCATGGGGGCATGGCGTATGGGGGCATGGCGTATGGGGGGATGGCGTATGAGGGCATGGCGTATGGGGGCATGGCGTATGGGGGCATGGCGTATGGGGCCATGGCCTATGGGGGCATGGCCTATAGGGGCATGGCCTATAGGGGCATGGCCTATAGGGGCATGGCCTATAGGGGCATGGCCTATAGGGGCATGGCCTATGGGGCCATGGCCTATGGGGGCATGGCCTATAGGGGCATGGCCTATAGGGGCATGGCCCATGGGGGCATGGCGTATGGGGGCATGGCGTATGGGGGCATGGCGTATGGGGGCATGGCGTATGGGGGCATGGCGTATGGGGGCATGGCGTATGGGGGCATGGCGTATGGGGGCATGGCCCATGGGGGCATGGCGTATGGGGGCATGGCGTATGGGGGGATGGCGTATGAGGGCATGGCCTATAGGGGCATGGCCTATGGGGCCATGGCCTATGGGGGCATGGCCTATAGGGGCATGGCCTATAGGGGCATGGCCCATGGGGGCATGGCGTATGGGGGCATGGCGTATGGGGGCATGGCGTATGGGGGCATGGCGTATGGGGGCATGGCGTATGGGGGCATGGCGTATGGGGGCATGGCGTGGGCAGCACTGGGTGCTGGCGCTGGCTGGACGGCGAGCACGGGGAGCGCGGGGTTAGAGGCCATGAGCCGAGGGTGCACACAGGTGAGGGCAGGGGTGGGCGTGGGGTGGGGGCATGGGCGATACCTGCGACGCGGGCAGCCGGTTTGCGCAGGCTGGACCTGAGCAGGGCTGTCCTGAGCAGGGCTGTCCTGAGCAGGGCTTTCTTGAGTAAAGGCTATGAGCAGAGGGTGTGGGCAGGAGGTGCGCGCAGGTGATGAGGGGTGGCGCATGTGGCAATGAACACTCACTCACTTCATGATGTGCTGCATGATGCCCCTGTACTGACGGTGTGGCCAGGTGATTCTGTCCTTCCCGTGATCCATTTGTCCATCCTGTCCGTCCGTCCGTCCGTCCATCCGTCCGTCCGTCCGTCTGTCCCTCCCTCCCTCCCTGCCCCATGCGCAATCCATACAAATGGACTTGGCGCTGCAAGTGCATCATATTCCTCCTCCCTCCCATCCCATCCTCTGAACTTTGCACTCTACCCTTCTGTTGCTCTGCCCTTCTCCCGTCCCCCCTTTCCCTTCCGTCCCTTCCATCCTCCGTTCTTCCTCCATCCCCCCTCCCCTTCGCAGGCACACTTTGTCGAGATGGACCCGTGGGTCGTATCCTCGGTGCTCGCCCCTAACATTGAAGCCTGCTCCGCCTCCTCCCACACCACCATCCACCCGCTCAAAGTCGAGTCATTTCTCCAGCAAGCGGAGCAAAGAGGAGGTACGAGGAGGTACGGGGAGGTGCAAGGAGGTATGGGGCCACTTTTCCTCCTCATCTGAACCCTCATCAGCCCTCTGCCTCCTCTCTCTTCGTCTCAAACGGTCCGTTGTATTGATTCAGCAGGGGTACAGACATGCAGTTTCACTCAGTTCTTCTTCTCTTACTCCGTTGCGTTCTCCCTCCCTCCCTACCCCTCTCACTCCTGCTCGTCCTGCACTCGTTCAACCCTGTATGGCCTCCCGCGCGCCGCCTCCTTCATTTTCCCTGCACTTGGTCAACCCTGCACTTGGTCAACCCTGCACTTGGTCAACCCTGCACTTGGTCAACCCTGCACTTGGTCAACCCTGCACTTGGTCAACCCTGCACTTGGTCAACCCTGCACTTGTTCGTTCTGCCCTCGCAGCTGAGTGGGTAGGAGGCCCCTGCAGTGAAGCTGCAGCTTCACTGCCGTGGCCCGTGCATGCACTCGTCTGGACATCTGGACATTAGAGCGTTGGGGCCACGTGCTTTCAACGAGGCAGCCCACCGACACGGAACTGGACTCCCAATGTACAGCCGTGCGGCATTTCCACATGGCTGGTGTTTAGAAGTGTTTTCCGAAGCACTGTGCAACTGTAATGACGCAGTTGTGAGTTTCGTAAACACCAGGGCGTGTGGCAAAACCATTTGGGGCATAGGAAAACTAAAAGCCCTGAAGTCGCGGGTGTTTGTGTTGGTAGGAAATTTGGCACGGCATACCCCAAGCGCGCGAGGGTTGTCGATTCAGTAAGGAATAGCTTCAAGGGTGCGCCCCCCGGCTTGTTCAAAGCCGAACAGGTCGCAGACGTTTTTTCACGCGCGATTTTCATTGGTGCGCGAGTGCAGATGTACAGTTGGTGGGTCAGTCAGTATCAGCGACGATGAGAACTGCGATCGGCACGTGTTGCCGACGGCACTTTTACACGTCATTAGAACGGATGGTGTCCCAGCCATCCCCAGGAACGGATGGTGTCCCAGCCGAGTGGGAGGGAAAGGCCCTTCACCTTCATCATTGTGACCTCCACCCTCTTCCCCCCCTATGAGCTTCATCTCATCTCATCTCATCTCATCTCATCTCATCTCATCGCAACAGCGCTCCTGCTTCAACCCTGCATGTGCCCTCCGCCCTCTGCCCTCCTGCTTTGCACTCTTCTTGTCACCCTCGCAGCCGAGTGGGTAGTTAGGGGGTCCCTTCAGCTTCATCAGTGTGACCCCTCCCTATGAGCGCGCCGTGCACAGCCAACTCATGGCCCAACTTGCTGCCTTCCCGTCCTGTCCTTCACCACTCCCTCCCTGCTCCCCTCTCTCTCCCTCCCCCAGCTGAGTGGGTGGGAGGGCCTTTCAGCTTCATCAGTGTGACTCCCCCCTATGAGCTCGTCGTGTACAGTCAACTCATGGCCCAGCTTGCTGCCTCGCCGCTGCTGCACCCAGAAACATGCATGGTGCGTGCGTGCATTCATGGTGCATTCATGGTGTGTGGGTGCGGAGGGGGGAGGGGGGGAGGGGGAAGTTATCATGGATGCATGTCTGTACAGTCAACTCATGACCCAGCTTGCTCCCTCACCACTGCTGCACCCAGAAACATGCATGGTGTGGCTGGTGTATTTTATGGAAACATGCAATCAGCTGGCTCCAAGTCGACCCAAAATTCAGCTAACTCCATGTCTTCCTCACACTCCATGTCTTCCTCACACTCCATGTCTTCCTCACACTCCATGTCTTCCTCACACTCCATGTCTTCCTCACACTCCATGTCTTCCTCACACTCCATGTCTTCCTCACACTCCATGTCTTCCTCACACTGCCCATTGTATCGCATGCATCCTGCCAGGTCGTGGAGTATCCAAACAAATCTAAGGATGAGATCTTGGACACATGCGGTCCTCTATATAAGGTGATTTTATAGTTTCTGTTGCGTAGCGCATCTTTTTTCTTAATCCTTCCCATCATCTATGCCTGTGTTGGCTGCCATGCGCGACACTCCACTCCTCCCTCCTGTGCTGAACATGGCGTTTCTCCCTACTTCATGCTGTTCAGATCACTTCATGCTGTTCAGATCACTTCATGCTGTTCAGATCGCTTCATGCTGTTCAGATCGCTTCATGCTGTTCAGATCGCTTCATGCTGTTCAGATCGCTTCATGCTGTTCAGATCACTTCATGCTGTTCAGATCACTTCATGCTGTTCAGATCGCTTCATGCTGTTCAGATCACTTCATGCTGTTCAGATCACTTCATGCTGTTCAGATCAATGATCAAAAGTATGGGCGAATCCGAGTGAACACCAGTTAGGTGTCATAGGGTCGATATGTGGCAGCAACTTAGGGATGAACACTCCACTCCTCCCCGCTGTCCTGTGCTGAACATGGCGCTTCTCCCCACCCCGTTCCATGCTGCGCAGATCAAGGATCGGAAGTATGGGCGGACCAACGTGGCCATCTATGGTCTTGCATGGGCCCTGGGAGACGATGTGCAATGAATGATGCCAATGGCAATGATGGCACTCAGGGGCAGGCTGAAGAATTACAGATTGATCAGGGCTCGCATGGCATGTACCACTTTACCTCAGTGACCGTCTGTACTGGGTACAGTACCGTAAGTTGTAATTGCAAGGCTGCTGTGATCATAGTTCATTCTCTGTTTACCTCGTATAGTGCCGTAAGAAATGCAGAAAAACAAAAAAGACACTGGTTTGGTGGCCCACTGTGGTAACCACATACCGTATCAGAGTTTTATAAAACTTGAATTTTTGCAGATGGACCACACCTCACCTCATAGTTCCAACATCACTACACTCTGGGCATGCAATACTAGAACAAAACTAGTTAAAGCTAAGTCGCAGCACCATGCCCTTCTTGGCACAATCCTTTCCAACCGTGCTATAGTACAAAACATCCCCAATGAGCAAGATAGACTTCTTAGCCTTGGCGGTTGCCTTAACATCCACCTTATCGACAGCCTTGGTGTTGCATGCGTCCAGTGCGGTTCTGTCTTTGGCGGTCGCCAGATTGTGCTTCTTGCGAACCACCTTGTTCCAGCAACTCTGGCCCCACTTGAAGACTGCAGACGGGTAAAACAGGCGGAGATGAGATGAGAGATCGGAAGCAGACATCTGCGATGGTTGCATTGATAGATAATAAAACATGCGGAACCTGCCAACGCAGCAGGTCGACGGCGTGCCAACAATGCAGTGCGGTTGTCCAGCGTTGCACCCGTAGATGGCAGCAGTGCGCACGCTTGCAGGTGTGCGCGGACGATTGGCCCGACTTGCATCGTTGTGCATCCGTCGGCTGTTGTCTGCGCCTGACGAGCCACATTGACTTCGGGATACCAGCCCGAAGTCACCTTCGCCATCGCAACATCGACAACGTTCGCGTGCCTCCGCAGAACTCGTCGAATAGGTTACCCGGTCGACCTGGACACCACCAAGTGCACTGGTCGACCACAGCTCCCTCTGGTCTGGTCGACCACAGCTCCCGTCGAGCTACCCCCTGGTCGACGGACCCCTTCCGTCGACAGAACTATCCCCTGATGTCGCCAAGCTCCCCTCGTCAACAGAAACTCATCTGGATGTTTCAGGGCAAAAAATACAAGACACTAGAGTGGATGGAGGGGAAGGCACGAAAGGAGCAGGTTGTTCAGTGGTTCCACTTCTACTGGCTAAGCAAAAACATTGGAGGGGGAGGGATGGGGACAAAGCTAGCACACACACCCCCCAGCCTCCTTCCTCCCCTCTCCCCGTCCCCCCCTCCACCCCTTCTCCCCTTTCCACGAGTCAGGGCATCCCTCTACATTCACCCTAACGCTTCAGGGCAGAATTTCACTGACATTCTGAAATTTCAAGGCAAAACGCGTGAATCATCCTGACGTCACAGGTTAAATTTCAGCGTCATTCTGAAATTCCAGGGCAAACTTAAAACACCATCCTGAAATCAGGGTAATCATGATGTTTTGCCCTGATATCGTGGGCCCTGAATTGTACTTCGAGCGCTAATTCCGGCTATCAGGTCAGATTTCGCATAGCAATAATGAGAGTAGGTACCCGCTAAAATGCTTATGAATCAGAGTACACTCTGAGAAAAAGGCTGAAAATTCAGACAAGGCTTAAAATACTTTTATGAATATTCAGAGTTCACAGCAAAAAAAACTCTGAACTTTCAGAGTTCACTAAGAAAAAAAGCTGAAATTTCAGAGTTTTTTTGGCAAATCAGAGAAATTTCTCTGATCTCTGGGGGCCTGGATCAGAAGTTGATCGTAGCCAAGATCACCTCAGGAAGGTTCGCACACTACTGACTTAGTGGTGGTGGGCCCTTGATCTCAATAGAAGAGTGAATGTAAAATGCTTGAGATAGTTATAATATGCAAATATAGAAAGCATAAATATGAGTACAGGGAATTCAAATCGTCCTAGCTAGCCATGTACTCTAAGGGGTACATGTCAAACTTATATGCTATAGTCTCTGTAGGCTGTAGTGGGGTTGACAATATAGGGTACAACACTTTTAGGTTTTCCTACTTCTACCCACCTGTTTCCTAGTGCATTCATTCCTCGTTCTTTCACATGGTATAGAGCAGGTTCCCTAGTGGGAACGTTTCCTAGGGCCCACCGAAAATCGATATTTTTTTTCCTGCCCGGAGTGCGCTTCGCCCCTGCCCGAGTCGCGCCCCGTGTGCCTGCCCTCCCGTCGCGTCCCCTGCCCTTAGCGGCCCGTCGCGCTCCCTTACGGCCCCGTAGCGGCCCCTCTCACGGCCCCTCACGGCCCCTCTCACGGCCCTCCGCGGCCCCTTCAGGCCCCTCGCGGCCCCTTCGTGGCCCCTCGCGGCCCCTTCGCGGCCCCGTCGCTGCCCTTCGCGGCCCCGTCGCCGCCCTTCGCGGCCCCGTCGCCGCCCTTCGAGGCCCCTGCCCGAGTCGCGCCCCGTGTGCCTGCCCTCCCGTCGCGTCCCCTGCCCTTAGCGGCCCGTCGCGCTCCCTTACGGCCCCGTAGCGGCCCCTCTCACGGCCCCTCACGGCCCCTCTCACGGCCCTCCGCGGCCCCTTCAGGCCCCTCGCGGCCCCTTCGTGGCCCCTCGCGGCCTCTTCGCGGCCCCGTCGCCGCCCTTCGCGGCCCCGTCGCCGCCCTTCGCGGCCCCCTTCACGGTCCTTCGTGGCCCCTTTGCCGCCCTTACCGGCCCCTTCTCGGCTCCTCCGCGAACAGCAGCGGCCGCCGCCAGCATCAGCCGCCGCCGCCGACAGCAGCAGCCGACAGCACCAGAAGCCGCCGACAGCAGCGGCGGCCGCCGACAGCAGCAGCCGTCGCCGCCGACAGCCGCAGCCGCCACCGCCGCTGCCGTGACCGCCGCCACCGCCGCTGCCGGGCCGCTACTGCCGCCGCCGGTGACAGCAGGAGCCGCCGCCGCGGTCGCGGCCCTGTCCCTGCCGACGCGCCTCGGCCCTGCCCCACCACTTGCGGGCCCCTACCCACCCGCCCTGGTAAGAGCACCGCCGAGCCG
Organism: Closterium sp. Naga37s-1; assembly: GCA_947471745.1. Classification (NCBI taxonomy): domain Eukaryota; kingdom Viridiplantae; phylum Streptophyta; class Zygnematophyceae; order Desmidiales; family Closteriaceae; genus Closterium; species Closterium sp. Naga37s-1. Next base: position 3,590,724 of record CANJKZ010000056.1, on the reverse strand, counting down.
CGCCTACTGCTACTGCTACTAGCCTGCTGCTGCTGCTGTCATGGCTACCCCTAGCGTTCTCACCTTTGATGCTGAGGGTCGGGCTGTCGACTTTGATGTCTGGGTCGATGATCTGCAGCTTTTCCTGCAGTGCGATAGGAAAGACGGTCTCTCACTGTTCAATCTCACGTCTGGCGCCTCTCCTGCCCCTACTGCCGATGCTGACAGCACTGTTCGCTCCCAGTGGGCCACACGCGATGCTGCTGCCCGTCTTGCTGTGCGTAGTCACTTGCCGTCCACTGAGCGCGCGCACTTTAGTCAGTACAAGAGTGCTAAGACCTTGTACGACGCTGTAGTTGCACGCTACTCTTCCCCTGCCACTGCTGCCCTTAGCCGCCTCATGCTGCCGTACCTGTTCCCTGACCTCGCCGCCTTTCCCACAGTCGCTGACCTCATTACTCACCTTCGCACTAGTGACACCCGCTACCGCGCTGCGCTTCCTGCTGAGTTCTGCGCCAAGAACCCCCCCCCCCCATGTACATCACCCTCTACTATATAGTCACCCGGCTCCCTGACTCCCTTCGCTCGGTCAGGGACCACTTCCTCTCTGTTTGCCCCACCACACTCACCGTTGACCTCCTCGAGGAGCGCCTCCTGGCAGCTGAGAAGAGTATAGTCGCTGTAGGAGCCTCTCGTGGTGACCCTCGTACCCCCTTCTTTGAGGGGTGCTCCCCCTCCCCGCTTTTGCCCTCTATTGCCTCTGCTGCTGCCGTCGACTTCGTTGGCACCGAGTCGGTCGGCGCTGCGTCTGCCCCTAGCGGGAGACGCCGCACCGGCAAGGGCAAGGGGGGCAAGGGCGCTGGAGGGGGTGGCGGAGGCGGTGGAGGTGACGGTGGAGGCGGCGGAGGGAGTGGGGGTGGCGGTGGGAGTGGTGGCGGGGGTGGGGGCTTCGGTGGCGGCGGTGGAGGCGGAGGCGGCGGCGGCGGTGGCGGAGGTGGCGGCGGCGGAGGTGGAGCTGGTCGGGGTGGCTCTGCGCAGCGGGGCGGATTCGGTGGTGGTCAGCGCCAGCAGCAGCAGCGCACTCGTGAGACCCCGCCCCCCCAGCAGCTTCGTGAGAGGTACGCTGCGCGTCAGCGGGGTGGGGGTGCTGGTCCTTGTGCCTACGTCCTGCGTACCGGCGACCGCACTGGTGAGCCGTGCGGTGGCCCGGACACCACCCAGCGCTGCTTCGGCCGCCTGACGGACGCTTGGCGTCTCCAGTTCCCTGACGCCACTGAGATCCCCCGCTGGGGTGAGCTGCTTAGGTCGGGGGTTGCTATCTTTGATCTGGATTATGATGCTATTCTTGCTGCCATGTATGTTGTGTCTACTAGTGATGAGGGTGACTGTTACCTGTGTGTTCCGCCTGACCCGGGCATTGAGGCTGCTGCTCTAGGTGCTGCTGAGGCTGCTGCTCTAGGTGCTAGTGCGTCTGCTGCCCCAGGTGCTGGTGAGTCTGCTCTCTCAGGTACCATGTCGGCTCAGGCCTTACACACCTTCACCCTTGACTCGGGTGCTTCCCGCTCCTTCTTTCGAGACCGCACCACGCTTACGCCGCTTAGTCGGCCAGTTGCAGTCTCCCTGGCGGACCCTTCTGGGGGTCCTGTCCTTGCCCACTTCTCCACTGTCTTACCATGTCCGGCGGCCCCCTCTGGCACCCTGTCAGGTCTCTACCTCCCCTCGTTCTCTACGAACTTGGTGAGTGGTGCTGATCTACAGGATGGGGGGGTTGACCAGTTCACTCCTGCGAGTCAGCGGGTGACCCACTGTACGTGTGCTCGGACGGGCCGACACTTGGCCACGTTTACCCGTCAGCCGGGGTCGAGCCTGTACACACTGACTACTGAGTCTCCTCCTGTTGCTGAGTCTGGTCAGGTAGCTGCGTCGGGTCAGGTGTTTGCTGCAGCGTCCAGGTCTGGTCCTGAGTCTGCCCCCTGCTCGTGTCGTCTCTTGTCCCACCAGACTCTCCTCTGGCACCACCACCTTGGTCACCCCTCCGTGCCTCATCTCCGAGGCATGGCCTCCCGTTACCTTGTCTCTGGTCTCCCCCGGTCCCTCCCTCCCCTCCCTTCGGGGCCTGCCCCTACCTGCGTTCCCTCCGTCGAGGGGCGGCAGCGCGCCGCTCCTCACTCCTCAGAGTTTCCTCCGACAGAGGCTCCGCTGCAGACTCTTCACATGGACGTGTGGGGCCCCGCCCGCGTCCGTGGCCTGGGTCACGAGCGTTACTTCCTGCTGGTGGTTGACGACTATTCGCGTTACACCACGGTTTTCCCCTTGCGCAGCAAGGGTGACGTCACGGAGGTGTTGATCGACTGGATCCGCGCAACTCGTCTCCAGCTCAGAGAGAGATTCGGCTCGGACTTTCCTGTTCTGCGTCTGCACTCTGACAGAGGCGGAGAGTTTTCCTCTGGCCTTCTGGGAGCCTTCTGTCGTGCACAGGGCATCCGCCAGACGTTCACGCTTCCGGCCTCCCCACAGCAAAATGGGATTGCTGAGCGCCGCATTGGCATGGTCATGGACGTCGCTCGTACGTCCATGATTCATGTGGCTGCTCCCCATTTTCTGTGGCCGTTCGCGGTTCAGTACGCGGCGCATCAGATCAACCTTCAGCCCCGAGTCTCCTTGCCGGAGACCTCCCCTACTCTGCGGTGGACGGGGAAGGTTGGCGATGCGTCTGCGTTTCGTGTCTGGGGATCTCGGGCTTTTGTCCGCGACTTGTCTGCGTAAAAGCTGTCCCTCCGCGCTGTTCCCTGCGTCTTCCTTGGCTTCCCCCCTGACGCGCCTGGTTGGCAGTTTTACCACCCCACCTCGCGCCGTGTTCTGTCCTCCCAGGACGTCACGTTTGACGAGTCGGTTCCTTACTACCGTCTCTTCCCCTATCGCACTGCGCCCCTCCCCCCGCCGCCGCTCTTCCTCGTGCCAGGTCCCCCCCCGGTAGACCCCCTTCCCCCTCAAGGTCCTGCCCCCTCAGGTGTGTCTCAGGTAGATGCAGTCGAGCCTGTCGAGGTAGCTGTCGGCCAGTCCGAGAGCACGTACAGATCGCCACACGCTGTCCTCCAGGGGTAAAGGTGTCAACCCACTGGTCCTGGAGAACTGCGTTGCTCACCAAGTTCGTAGAGAACGAGGGGAGGTGGAGGCTTGTCAGTGAGCCAGACGGAACCGCCGGGCACGGGAGCGCAGTGGTGGACCGTGCCAGAACTGGGCCCCCTGAGGGGTCAGCCAGAGACACTGCAACAAGTGCAGGAAGTGGCGCGAGTGCGGTACTGTCGTGAAAGAAACAGCGGGAAGCACCTGAGTCAAGCGTGAAGGTGTGCAATGCCTCAGTAGGCGCAGTACCTGAGAGAACAGTCTTTCTACTCCTAGCAGTACCTCCACCTACAGCAGTAGCAGCAGGGTGGATTGGTTTGGGCAGGGCGGCTCGTGCTGGGCGGCGCGACTCGGCTTGGGCGCGAGCTGCAGTAGGACGCGGAGCAGGGCAGGGCGTGCGCGGGGCAGCGCGACGCAAGGCAGGGCAGGGCAGGGCGCGCGCTATAGCAGCGCAGGGCAAGGCGTAGGGTAACGCAGTAACCGTAGTCGGTCACTAGGTAATGGTGGGCCCGAAAAAAAAAAAACGGTCCTACGGACCTACTGCTCTGATACCATGTCAAAAACTAACGAGCTGGAATGATTGCATTGAATGAGTTGTGGGTACAAGTACCAACGCTAACATTGGGTTGTACCTCATATGGGCTTGTGAAGAAATGAGGAATGAATGATGAACTAGGAAATGAGTTGGGTACAAATATGAAACCCTAGAAAGCTGTACCCCATACTGTCTACCCCACTACAGCCTAGAAAGACTATAGCATATAAGTTTGACACACCCCCATAGGCAAAGTGGGGGAGAACAAGGGGTCACAAGACCAGTCAAGCAAAGCACAGCAAGCTCAGGGTGGATCACAATGTCACCACACATTCTGAGCACAAGTTCAAGAGCCACAAGGCCAGTTCACATGCAGAGTTATATATATAAAGCTAAACATGCAAGTGCAAGTATATATAGGTCAAAGTACAAGCAAGGTCAAGAAGTGAGCAAGTGAGGCAAAGTAGGTACAAGACCTAACAGAGTACAGAAGCGCTGATGATCACAAGGCGCGAGTGCCTTGGTGAAGATATCAGCAGTGTTGGCCTGAGAGGCCATGTAAGCAAGTCGCAGCTGACCACGCTGCTGCAGCTCACGAGCAAGGAAGTAGCGAAGAGCAATGTGCTTCGTTCTGTGCTCTAGTCTGTGCTCACGACACAAGGCCAGCATGGCCTTGTTGTCTACGTACAGAACTGGAGGAGAACGAGGCGGCTCTCCGAGGTCAGTCAGCAGATAGGTGAGCCAGCGTAACTCCTGTGCAGCCATGGCACCTGCGTAGATCTCAGCCTCACAGCTGGAGCTGAGAACAGAAGAAGAACGGGTAGACCGCCACGAAACAGAACCGGAACCAAGGCTGAAGGTGTAACCCTGTGACGACCGCTGCGTAGCCAAGTCGTCAACCCAAGACGCGTCTGCGTGACCAGTGAGGACCACTGGACTCCGCCCTCCAAGCACTAGCCCCATGCCCGACGTACTGCACAAGTAGCGCAACACCCTCTTCGCTGCAGCCATGTGCTCAGGGAGGTGTCTCCCAGGAGCAACATAGCGTGCCAGAATGCTAAGAGGGTATGCAAGGTCAGGTCGTGTGCAGGTCATAAGGTACATGAGGCAGCCAACAAGCTCTGGGTACGGGCCACTCGGCTCTACGGACTCATCCGAAGGCAGAGCTGAGAGCGAGTGGCGAGTAGACAGAGGAGTGGCCTGTGGCGAGGAGTACGTGAAGCCGAAGCGCTAAAGGACCTGCTGCACCATGTGTGACTGAGTCAGGGTAATGGTGCGCTGTGCTCTGTCCCGGGTGATCTGCAAGCCAAGGTAGCTGCGCAGTTCACCCAGGTCTGTGCACGTGTGTCTCTTCTGCAGCTCGGACTTCACGTGGGCGAGTCCAGCAGTGTCAGCTGTGGCAAAGACCAAGTCGTCGACGTACACGAGGATGTAGAACGGCGGCAAAGAGTTGTCGGTGCGCAGAAACAGCGACGGGTCGGCAGTAGAAGGAGCAAACCCAAGAGCCACAAGTGTAGTCCTCAGTGTGTCGTGCCACTCACGAGGTGCCTGGCGGAGACCGTAGACTGGCCGCCGGAGGCTCCACTGGGTGCCAGGAGGAAAAGTCCCAGTGAAGCCAGTTGGGCGGCGCAGCCAGATCTCCTCGTGCAGGCTGCCCTGTAGGAAAGCAGTGCTGAAGTCAAGAGAGTGAAGCTCGTAGTCGCGCTGAGCGGCTATGTGCAGCAGCACCCGAAGAGTGGTCATCTTCGGGGTGGGAGAGAAGGTCTGAAAGTAGTCAACTCCCTGCCGCTGACTGAAGCCTCGAGCCACGTAACGCGCCTTGAAGACAGGCGGAGAACCCTGAAAATCCACATGCCACTGACGATGTTCGCCCCAGGTGGGGGAACCTCGTCGACGTAGGTGCCTGTGGACTTCCAGGAAGCCATCTCTGCGTCCATGGCTGCCTGCCACTGAGAGGAGTAGGGACCCTCTATCGCCTCCGCGTAAGAGCGCGGAGTCGGGATGTCTGGTGCATCCGGGTCTCCCTCAGGGGCCAGCAGCATGGACACGAGATGAGGTGAAGCAGCAGCAAAGCACTGGAGCTCCTCCTGCCTGTCCTCAAGGACGTCCGTGCCAAGGGCACACTCACCCCCGACGGACGGAGGTTAGACAGACTCAGACTCAGCGACAAGTCTAGCAGCGTAGTCTAGACGACAGCGAGCAGCGAAGTCGACAAGCTCAACAACTAAGGCAGACGCAGCAGTGGACTCAAAGGAAGGGTCAGTGACGACAGTAGCAAGGAGACGCGTGACAGTAGGACTGGCAACACGACGGGAGTCCGACTCTGGGTCAGCAAGAGCAGGAAGAGAGGACTCAGGAGGAGAAGGCAAAGGGGCACGCAGTGGAGCAGTGGAAGGACGCAGAGACATCCGGTGCGTGCCGGGGACAGGGGGAGGACGCTGACGCGAACCACGACCACTAGTGCGAGCAGCACGGACAGGCGACGCAGGACGAGACTCAGGCTCACGACGCTCAGCAAGACCTCCAGTAGGACCAGTGTAGGGAGAAGGAGCAGGCAGTGGGGAGGCTGGCTGTAACTGTGACTCAGACTGGACAGGCGGCGGACACTCTAAGAGAGGAGCAGGACCAAGAGAGGACGGAAGTCCAAGAACCTGCTCAAGGAGCAGAACGAAGTACAGCCGCGGCCGCGCAGCGCCACTAGAACCAGCAGGAACAGCACCAGCACCCGTAGCACCCCCAGCTCCAGCAGCGCCAACTCCAGCACCTCCAGCACCCTCAGAAGCACCAGCGCCAGTAGCACCTCCAGCGCCAACACCCCCAGCAGCTCCAGCTCCACTAGGACCACCAGAAGACGCAGCAGCTCCAGCTCCAGCAGCACCAGCAGCACGGCTCCAGCGCCGAGCAAACCACTCGCGCAGCTCTTGTGGAGAGAGGGGCTCTCGCCGGGACGAAGCACCCGAAGGACCTCCAGGCCCAGTCCCTCCAGACGCCACACGAGCAGGCTCAGCACCCCCAGGCTCCGCACCCCCAGGCTCAGCACCCCCAGGCTCAGCAACCCCAGGCTCAGCACCCCCAGACTCAGCACCCCCAGTCTCAGCACCCCCAGAGTCAGCACCCCCAGGCTCAGCACCCCCAGAGTCAGCACCCCCAGGCTCAGTACCCCCAGACCCCGCACCCGCAGGCTCAGCACCCCTAGCAGCACCAGAGTCAACAGCTACCTCGACAGGATCGACTACGTCTACCTGGGACACACCTGAGGGGGCAGGACCCGGAGGGGGGAGGGGGTCTACCGGGGGGGGACCTGGCGCGAGGAAGAGCGGCGGCGGGGGGAGGGACGCAGTGCGGTAGGGGAAGAGACGGTAGTAGGGAACCGACTCGTCAAACGTGACGTCCTGGGAGGACAGAACACGGCGCGAGGTGGGGTGGTAAAACTGCCAACCTGGCGCGTCAGGGGGGAAGCCAAGGAAGACGCAGGGAACAGCACGGGGGGACAGCTTGTCCGCAGACAAGTCGCGGACAAACGCCCGAGATCCCCAGACACGGAACGCAAACGCATCGCCAACCTTCCCCGTCCACCGCAGAGCAGGGGAGGTCTCCGGCATGGAGACCCGGGGCTGAAGGTTGATCTGATGCGCCGCGTACTGAACCGCAAACGGCCACAGAAAATGGGGGGCAGCCGCATGGATCATGGACGTACGGGCGACGTCCATGACCATGCCAATGCGGCGCTCAGCAATCCCATTTTGCTGTGGAGAGGCCGGAAGCGTGAACGTCTGGCGGATGCCTCGTGCACGACAGAAGGCTCGCAGAAGGTCAGAGGAGAACTCTCCGCCTCTGTCGGAGTGCAGACGCAGAACAGGAAAGTCCGAGCCGAAACTCTCTCTGAGCTGGAGACGAGCAGCGCGGATCCAGTCGATCAACACCCCAGTGACCTCACCCTTGCTGCGCAAGGGGAAGACTGTGGTGTAACGCGAGTAGTCGTCAACCAACAGCAGGAAGTAACGCTCGTGACCCTGTCCACGGACGCGGGCTGGGCCCCACACGTCCATGTGAAGCGTCTGCAGCGGAGCCTCTGTCGGAGGAAACTCGGAGGAGTGAGGAGCAGCGCGCTGCCGCCCCTCGACGCAGGGAACGCAGGTAGGGGCAGGCCCTGGAGGAAGAGGAGGGAGGGACCGGGGGAGACCAGAGACAAGGACACGGGAGGCCATGCCTCGGAGACGAGGCAGGGAGGGGTGACCAAGGCGGTGGTGCCAGAGGAGTGTCTGGTGAGACAGGAGACGACACGAGCAGGGGGCAGACTCAGGACCAGACCTGGACGCCGCAGCAGACACCTGACCCGACGCAGCTACCTGACCAGACGCAGCAACCGGAGGAGACCCAGTAGTCAGTGTGTACAGGCTCGACCCCGGCCGACGGGTAAACGTGGCCAAGTGTCGGCCCGTCCGAGCACACGTGCAGTGGGTCACTCGCTGACTCGCAGGAGTGAACTGGTGAACCCCCCCATCCTGTAGATCAGCACCACTCACCAAGTTCGTAGAGAACGAGGGGAGGTAAAGACCTGACAGGGTGCCAGAAGGGGCCGCTGGACACGGTAAGACAGTGGAGAAGTGGGCAAGGACAGGACCCCCAGAGGGGTCTGCCAAGGAGACCGCAACTGGCCGACTAAGCGGCGTGAGTGTGGTGCGGTCTCGAAAGAAGGAGCGGGAAGCACCCGAGTCAAGGGTGAAGGTGTGGGAGGCCTGAGCCGACGTGGTACCTGAGAGAGCAGAGTCACCAGCACCTGGGGCAGCAGACTCACGAGCACCTAGAGCAGCAGCCTCACCAGCACCTAGAGCAGCAGCCTCACCAATGCCCGGGTCAGGCGGAACACACAGGTAACAGTCATCCTCATCACTAGTAGACACAGCATACATGGCAGCAGGAATAGCATCATAGTCAAGATCAAAGATAGCAACCCCCGCCCTAGACAGCTCGCCCCAGCGAGGGATCTCCGTGGCGTCAGGGAACTGGTGACGCCAAGCGTCTGTCAGGCGGCTGAAGCAGCGCTGGGTGGAGTGCGGGCCCCCGCACTGCTCACCAGTGCGGTCACCGGTGCGAAGGACGTAGGTACAGGGACCAGCACCCCCACCCCGCTGACGCCCAGCGTACCACTCACGAAGCTGCTGGGGGGACGGGGTCTCACGAGTGCGCTGCTGCTGCTGGCGCTGACCACCACCGGAGCCACCCCTCTGCGCAGAGCCGCGACCAGCTCCACCGCTGCCGCCGCCACCTCCGCCGCCTCCGCCACCTCCGCCTCCTCCGCTCCCACCGCCACCGCCGCCTCCTCCGCCCCCACTGCTGCCACCGACACCTCCACCCCCGCCACCACTCCCACCACCACCCCCACCCCCTCCACCGCCTCCACCGCCACCTCCACTGCCCCCGCCAGCTCCTCCAGCGCCCTTGCCCCCCTTGCCCTTGCCGGTGCGGCGTCTCCCGCTAGGGGCAGACGCAGCTCCGACCGACTCGAGGCCAACGAGGTAACAGAGGGCAAGAGGGGGGAGGGGGAGCACCCCTCAAAGAAGGGGGTACGAGGGTCACCACGAGAAGCTCCTACAGCGACTATACTCTTCTCTGCTGCCAGGAGGCGCTCCTCGAGGAGGTCAACGGTGAGTGCGGTGGGGCAAAGAGATAGGAAGTGGTCCCTGACCGAGCGAAGGGAGTCAGGGAGCCGGGTGACTATGTAGTAGAGGGTGATGTACATGGGGGGGGGATTCTTGGCGCAGAACTCAGCAGGAAGCGCAGCGCGGTAGCGAGTGTCACTAGTGAGAAGGTGCGTAATGAGGTCAGCGACTGTGGGAAAAGCGGCGAGGTCAGGGAACAGGTACGCCAACATGAGGCGGCTAAGGGCAGCAGTGGCAGGGGAAGAGTAGCGTGCAACTACAGCGTCGTACAAGGTCTTAGCACTCTTGTACTGACTAAAATGCGCACGCTCAGCGGTCGGTAAGTGGCGACTCACAGCAAGACGGGCAGCAGCATCGCGTGTGGCCCACTGTGAGCGAACAGTGCTATCAGCATCGGCAGGCGGGGCAGGAGAGGCACCAGAAGTGAGATCGAACAGGGAGAGTCCGTCTGTCCTATCGCACTGTAGGAAAAGCTGCAGGTCATCGACCCAGACCTCAAAGTCAACAGCCCGACCCTCAGCATCAAAGGTAAGGACACTGGGGGTAGCCATGACAGCAGCAGTCTAGCAGTGAGAGCAGTAGGCTAGGGGCAGCGCAGTGGCAAAGGCGCTGCGCGGGAGTGCTCTCACCAGTCCGGGTGGGTAGGGCCGGGGCGCGCCAGCAGGAACAGGGCTGGAACTGCGGCGTCGGCGGCTCGTCAGCGGCAGCAACGGCTCGGCGGCGGCGGCGGCTCGACGGCGGCGGCGGCGGCTCGAAGGCGGCTCGGCGGCGGCGGCGGCTCGACAGCGGCGGCTCGACGGCGGCGGCTCGACGGCGGCTGCGGCTCGGCGGCAGCGGCGGCTCCACGGCGGCGGCGGCGGCTCAGCTGCGGCGGTGGCGGCGGCGGCGGTAGGGCCGGGGCGGCAGCGGCGGCGGCGGAGAAGGCGGCGACGGGGCCGCTAGAGGGCAGCGACGGGGCCGCAAAGGGCGGCGGCTGGGCCGCGAAGGGCGGCGACGGGGCCGCTGGAGGGCGGCGACTGGGCCGCAAAGGGCGGCGGCTGGGCCGCGAAGGGCGGCAACGGGGCCGCTGGAGGGCGGCGACGGGGCCGCTAGAGAGCGGCGACGGGGCCGACAGAGGGCGGCGACAGGGCCTTAAGAGGGCGGCAACGGGGCCTCTAGAGGGCGGCGACGGGGCCGCTGGAGGGCGGCGGCGGGGCCGCTGGAGGGCGGCGACGGGGCCGCTAAGGGCGGCGATGGGGCCATGTGGGGCAGCGACGGGGCCGCGAAGGGCGGCAGCAGAGCCGCGAAGGGCGGCGACGGGGCCGCTAGAGGGCGGCGACGGGGCCGCAAAGGGCTGCGACGCGGCCGCTAAGGGTGGCAGCGGGGCCGCGAATGGCGGCGACGGGGCCGCGAGAGGGCGGCGACGGGGCCGTGTAGGGTGGGGCCGCGAGGGGCCGCTAAGGGCGGCGACGAGGCCGCGAGAGGGGCCGTGAGAGGGCGCGACGGGCCGCTAAGGGGAGGACGGCACACAGGGTGCGCCTCGGTCAGGAGCGACCCGCTCTCCGGGCAGAAAAAAAAAATTAATCGATTTTCAGTGGTGGGCCCTAGGAACAGTTCCCACTAGGGAACCTGCTCTATACCATGTGAAGAAATGAGGAATGAATGATGAACTAGGAAATGAGTTGGGTACAAATATGAAACCCTAGAAAGCTGTACCCCATACTGTCTACCCTACTACAGCCTAGAAAGACTATAGCATATAAGTTTGACAGGGCTACCCCACTGTAGCCTACATAGAACTAGCACAGATATAGCTTGACACCCTCTTGCAACATGAATGCATTTAGTACGGTATTCATTTCACAAGATTCACATATTTATTAATTGTTTGTTTGTTTGTTTGTTTTGGACTACTTGGTATGAGCTCATTTGCATACGCGTTCTAATCATTATGTTATTAGTGCGTAGTGAGTGATTGTCCAATTGTTCCATCCGCCGTACTTGTCGACGATGATGGAATGATTGGACACATTTGTTTCCATTTTTCGGGTAACTTATGTGAACAGTGACTTTCTCCTTTTTTTTTTTAAGAAATTCACTGTTCACGTCAGTCAACCGAAAATTGAAAACGAATGTATAAGGTTGCTACGCCACCCAAAAGCAAAATTCAAGGCCATTTGGCAGATTGCAGCTTGGATAAATGTAGTATAGTTCTGGTTGTTTATGTAAATATGTAGTGTGTAGTAGTGTAAGGAATTTTCTCGATATTCCTTAGCGCGCCCTGCAACATCGCGTACAACAGCAGCCGTTGTTCGCCCGTTACTGCTAACGGGGCTTCGCCGACTTCGCGCGCACTGTTTCACCAAACCTCGCACTGCTGGCCCGGCCGTGTCGGCCTACGCTTCGGGACTAGCCCGAGCCTCGCTGCCAGCGTAGCACTACCTAGCTCGCACGCACCGCGTTACCGTTTGCATGTTTCGCGTATAAATGTTCGCTCATGCCTTCGCTCACATTTTGTACTCGTTTGACACCTTAGTGCAATCCTCACTACTTCGATTCATTGCACCCGTGACACTTGGTATTTAGAGCCTCTTTCTTTTCGGACCGCGCATCTCCGCACCCCAGGAAATCAACTTTTGATTTTTTCACTCGAAGGGACTCACGCACCTTAGCCCCTAGGAGTCGCTGTCCTCGCGTTCTCTCGTAAACGCGTGCAGCCATGACTGCGCCTAGACTAAGCCGAGCCGACGCCCTTCGTAATGGCCGAGCACATCGATGTCGCCACTCTCACGCAGGAGCACTTGAACGAAATGCTGCGGCAAGTCCGCGAAAGCTCTGAAGAAATCGCGGTGCTGACGGCAGAACGCACGTCCCTGCAAAACGACATCGCAAGAGCACAGCAAGCACAATCTCAAGCACCTGGCACTCCGATACAGCCCGCACCACAGACATCGCAACATGGAAGTGTGGGGCAACCCGCGAGCGCGGCCAGTGATGGCGTCGTCCGCCACGACGGAGACGACGACCACGGCACGACACACCCCGACGCAACGAATGCGACCAGAAGTTAGCCTCGAGTCACAATTTCTGTGACGGCCGGCGAATCAGCTCTTCCGTCGACGATGCCGCTGAAGCCGCAGCGTCCGCCATGCTTTGACCCGAGTCAGCGGTGCTCCTACCGTTCAGGCGTGGCTATTCACGTTGAACGTTTTCTTCGACGCGAACTACGTCTCGGAGGATACGGCGAAGATTTGTTACGCCGTGTCGTTGCTGCGAGGACCCGCCATGGACTAGTGGCCTGTCATCGTCACGAAGCCGGCGGACTACGCGACTCTACCGACACGGGAAGGACAAACCGGACCCTGGGCGCCGTCGTATTTCGTGGAGGTGCCCCAATATCGCACGTGGGACGCGTGGTGCGCAGGTCTGCGCGCTCGGTTCAAGCCAATTGCGGCTTTGATCGCGGCGCGACAGAAGCTCCGCACTTGGCGCCAACTCGGTTCCATCCAGGACTACACGAGCGAGATTCTGGCGCTATGCAAGCAAGTAGGTTACATGCACGAGAGCGAGCGCATCGACCGCTACATCGGCGTCCTGAAGCAGGACATCGCTCAGGAAATCCAGCTTCGCGGCGTCACCGATTTTCAAGAAATTCTCGCTATGGCGGAGAAACTTGACTTCTTCCGCCGACCAAGACCGGGGTCCTACGGAAGCAGCAACTGGGGACATCGGTCTCGTGGGATGAACGAGGGCGCTACGATACGTGCCGTCGCCGCGAATGCCGCTGCCGCACCATTCAAAGGGCGCTGCTTTGCGTGCAATCGGCCGGGACCCCGTAAGAGCGAATGTCCGGAAAACGCTAAGGGAAAGGGGGAAGCTGAGCAGCAGAAACAGACCAAGCAGCAGGGAAACGCTGGGAGTCAGTAGCAGACAGGCCCTCTACAGACAGGTCACGCCGCTCGCCCGACCCAACCGACCCTCACCGAGTGATTGTGCCGGTTCACGCAATCGACCACACCCGGCCGAATAAGGAGGGTACTACGGTAGACAGCCCCATACTGCTCAATGGGAAAATCGGGACCGACTCATTTAAAATCTTCGTAGACGGAGGAGCCAGTCACAGCCTTATCAACACCGCCATAGCACGGAAACTGAGACTGCCACTGGACAGATGCTTACCTGAAATCGACGCAAGACTGGTCGACGGCACGCCGCTGGCGATACGGGAACGTGTTGACCGGGTTCGGATTCGATGCGGGGGTCACTTCACGTTTAGCTAGGAAATGCTCGCAACGACCCTCGACGGAACCGACATTTTACTCGGTTGTGATTGGCTGCGACGACACAATCCGCGAATCGACTGGACGACGGGTGACTGCACCGTGCGAGTGAACGGTAACAACATCGCCTTACCTCGCTGGGGCTCGCCTGAGTCTTCGTCGGGTCGTGTCAACGCAATCACAATGAAACGCGCCGTAGCGGCAGGAGCTGACGTGGACGCGGTTGACATTCGGGAAGCCGAGGCAGCAGACAAAGGGGGGGATTTACAAAAACTGCTAGCCGACGTACCGGATGATCTGGCAGCACTACTGAAGCAGTACAGTGATATTTTCCCGGACGATCTGCCGACGAGACTGCCACCTCAGCGACCGCACGACCACAGGATAGAACTAGAACCGGGGGCACAGCCGACAGTACAGCGACAATTCCAACTGACCCAACCCGAACTGGACGAACTGAGAAAGCAGCTGGATTTCCTGCTCGAAAAGGAGTTCATTCGCCCGAGTTCGTCACCCTTCGCAGCGCCGATACTGTTCACGCCGAAGAAGGACGGGGGTTTTCGCATGTGCATAGACTACAGAGCACTGAACAGGGTTACCATAAAATCCCGTTACCCCATCCCGCGAGCCGACGAACTGATCGACCAACTGCGCACAGCCCGGGTTTTCTCGAAAATCGACCTTCGGGGAGGTTACCACCAGATTCGCGTCAACCCACCCGACTTCCCCAAGACAGCTTTCCGAACACGTTACGGATCTTTCGAATACACCGTCATGCCCTTCGGACTGACCAACGCCCCCGCCACTTTTCAAATGACCATGAACGAAGCCTTCCGCCCGCTTTTAGATAAGCGCGTCATCGTGTATCTTGACGACATACTGATTTATAGCCCTGACAGAGCACAGCACTTACAGGACATCGAAGCAGTTATTAAGATACTGAGTGAGAACCGCCTACTAACCAAAGCTTCTAAGTGTGAGTTTTTGCAGGACCGACTGGAGTTTTCGGGACACATGATTTCAGCCGCAGGAGTGGAAATAGACCCGAAGAAGATCGCGACGATTCAAGCATGGCACGCGCCGACCAACTTGACTGAGTTGCAGAGTTTTCTGGGGTTCGTCAACTACGTGCGACGGTTCGTCCCTGACATGGCGCAGTTGACTGCCCCGTTGACCGACCTGCTGAGGAAGGGGGTTGAGTACACGTGGGGGGAGAAAGAGCAAGCTGCCTTCTCGGGCCTCAAAAATATTTTGTGCTCGCCACCCGTGCTTCACATCGCAGATCCGCACCGTCCGTTTGAGCTCGTCACCGACGCTAGCGACATCGCTGTGGGAGCAGTACTGTTGCAGGACTTCGGGAACGGCCTCCAACCAATCGCGTACGAGTCCCGCAAGCTTCACCCGCCCGAACGCAACTACCCGATACACGACCGCGAGATGCTGGCGATCGTGCACGCGTTCAAGGTGTGGCGATGTTACCTCACGGGAGCAGACGTGACAGTACGGACAGACCACCAACGTGGCAGAAGCCAAATGAGTCTATTACGTAAAAACAGGCACCAACCGCATGTGGGTGTCAGAAATAATAGCAGAAAGTTAGAACAGGAAAGAGGATTTGCACTAGCACCAGTTGAGATACATATATGAAACCCTAATTGGGTTGTACTCGCTATAGAGTACCCCACTGCAGGCTAGACAAACTATACATTCTGACACACCCCCATAGTCAAAGTGGGGTATAATCAGCACAACAAGCAGGCAGAGCAATAGTTCACAATGATAAGCAAAGCTAGAGGCTATCACAGAGGGCAAGTGAGGAGGAGAAGGGACTATGAGAGGAGAGGACGTCGTGGGCGGCAGCTGAAGCTGCTGGCACACGGCGCAACTGGAGCAACTGGCACACGGGCAACTGGAGCAACTGGCACACTGGCAACTGGAGCAACTGGCACACGGGCAACTGGAGCAACTGGCTCCGCGGCTAGACGAGCGGCAGGAGCAACTGGCTCACGGGCGACTGGAGCAACGTGCTCACGGGCGACTGGAGCGACGGGCTCACGGGCGACTGGCGCAACGGTCTCACGGGCGACTGGAGCTGCTGGCTTCACGGCGGCCATCCCCTTTCAACCTCCCCCACTGTCCCAAAACTCCCGTTCACACACCCCCTGCTGTTCCTTTAGCACTGCACCCACGACACCCCCCTAGAGCCACACCCGCGGCTCTCACACATCCACCCCCCTCAGCGGCAGCTGTAGCATTGGGAGACGGAGTAGGAGGAGGAGCAGGGGACGGCTCACACACCCGTCACCCCCATACTCGCCACCCCCAAACCCTAACACAGGCAGCACGGGGCAGGAGAGCGTGCAGCAGCGGGGGCGGTGCTCGTGGTGAAGCGGGACGGCTGGGGCAGGCTGTACGGGCCGCGCACGGGCCTGGCGCGGGCCGTACGAACCGCGCGCGGGCTGTACGGGCCGCGTGCGGGCCTGGCGCAGCCCGTACGAGCCGCGCGCGGGCCTGGCGCAGGCCGTACGGGCCGCGCGCGGGCCTGGCGCAGCCCGTACGAGCCGCGCGCGGGCCTGGCGCAGGCCGTACGGGCCGCGCGCGGGCCTGGCGCAGGCCGTACGGGCCGCGCGCGGGCTGTACGGGCCGCGCGCGGGCCTGGCGCAGGTCGCGCGGGCCGCTTCGGGCGACGGGGGGCAACGCGCGGGTCCCCGGGGGCGCTGCCACGGACGACGGGGGGCGACGCGCGGGTCGAAGGGGCAGAAAACCGCCGCGCGCCTCGGGGCGCACGGCGGGCAGAAAACCGCCGCGCACCCCGAGCGCTCGGCGGGCAAGAAACCGCCACGCGCCCCGAGCGTGTGGCGAGAAGAAAAAGCGTCGCGCGCCACGGGGCGCGCGACAGACAGGATAGCAGCGGAAGCTAACGGTGGGCCCACAGGTCAGGAGCTTAACCGCTCTGATAGCATGTCAGAAATAGTAGCAGAAAGTTAGAACAGGAAAGAGGATTTGCACTAGCAGCAGTTGAGATACATATAGGAAACCCTAATTGGGTTGTACTCGCTATAGAGTACCCCACTGCAGGCTAGACAAACTACACATTCTGACACTGGGTACCCGCATACTCACTACTGAGGGAACTGTTACTACAGGAGGCACACGACGGGATTACCTCGGGACATTTCGGGGTAGAAAAAACGCGACAGCAACTGCAGCGGTATTACTACTGGCCGGAGCTGTTGACCGACGTGCAGCACCATGTGGGCTCGTGTCCTACGTGTCAGGTGATGAAGAGCTCACGAAAAAGAAAGGCGGGTCAGTTGCAACCGATTCCACCGCCTGAGCGCGCCTGGCAGCAGGTTACCATGGATTTCGTCACGGGGTTACCTTCGAACCCTGGGGGTAACGACGCGGTTATGGTCGTCGTTGACAGGTTGGCGAAGATGGCACACTTCGCTGCGTGCAAGAAATCGATCTCAGCCGAAGAAACCGCTCGCCTGTTCATCGCAGCCGTCGTTCGACTGCACGGGATACCAGCTGCGATAATCAGCGACCGCGACACGAAGTTCACCAGCAACTTCTGGAAAAACCTCTGGGAGCAGTTCGGGACCAGGCTACAGTTCAGCTCGTCGTACCACCCCGAGACCGACGGTCAAACGGAGCGGACGAATCAGACGATGGAGCAGTTGATTCGTGCCACGTGCGACGACCCAACAACTTGGGAGCAGCAGCTGCCGCTGATCGAGTTCTCGTACAACAACGCCACGTCAGCGACAACGCAGCAGTCCCCTTTCTACCTGAACTACGGGCAAAACCCTACAGTGCCCATGACGCCGAGTCCGAACAACCCAACACCACGTGCACAGAAATTCGCCGAATTTCTGCAAGCTGCCCGCACCAGAGCCGCTGAAGCAATTAAAAAAGCCAATGTCATCGCTAAGAGCAACGCTGACCGTCACCGCCGCCTAGTCACGTACCAGTCAGGAGACTACGTACTGCTCGACACACAGAACTTAAGACTGCCCGTCGTACCGAAATTACGACCGCGCTACCGAATTTCGCTCTGCTCATAAGAGTACAAGAAAAGTACCCGGCCCAGCATTGGCCCTGTTCTGTTGGCGCACAGGCCATTCGCAGCTCCCCCCCAGGTACTGCGGACATCGTTTTCCTCGAAAGGAAAAGAGGGCCTGCAGCCTCGTCGAAGGGTCTGCTAATCGACAAAATTACGAATTTTTTTCTCCTGTGTGCCAGAAAAAATGTTGTTACACACTGCCCTGGCACTCTTTCAAAGTCAAAATTTCGCGAACCGATGCACTAGATGTGGCAGTCTTACTGGTTAGTCGTTGGATTGTTTTTGGGGTGAGTATTTCACCGAAACAATACCCCAAAACGGGCGTTTATATCTGCCCGTTATTTGCTGTGCGTCTCTTCAATCCCCCCTCGACGAGCGCATAGGGCTCGCACAGGCCATGCGGGAAATTTGCCTGTGAAACCAAGCTCGTGGAAGTTTCTCAGCGCACAGAGAGTTCAGCGTTCTTGCGCACGCATGAGTAATGCGCGCACAACTCCCGCACCAGAGGTTCGGGAGACAATAACTAATTGGGAGGCTCGACATGGGCTTTAAGCTTGTTATGCGCATTCCGAGAATGTTCAACGCTAGGGCTGAGCAACCCTTCTGCGCCAACAGAACAGGGCATTCGTGCGCTGCTGATTTTACCCGGCCTTCCCTTCAACGCCGAGTGCCACCCGGCCCGAGGCGCGTGCCAGTCGCTCTTTTGTAGCCTCTTTCTTGCAATAGGACGCATGGCTTCCCCGCATTCGGAGGACCAACCTCTCTCGCCTGTACAGAGCAGCACCAATCGCATGCGAGTGGAATGGTGTTCGTCGGTCACAGCGTCGATTTCGTCGCTAACAGCGTCGATCTCGTCGGTACAGCGTCGATCTCGTTGCACGATGTGCACACGAGGGTTTATCGTTGACAAAAGCAGAATACGAATCTGCGACTGGATCAGTCGTTGAACCATGTCTGTCAAAAGGTCAACGCTCCGAGGCACAGCACACGCTGGGTGATTCCTCGGTGCCCGTGAGTGCCACCCCGTTAGCGGCATGGCGTGTTCCCCCAATCACAACCGAAGCGGATAAAAAGGAGGGGACTGCGCGTAGCAGCCGCGGCCATTACAACGCTGTTCCGTTCAAAAGCAACAAGCCCCGTTAGACTTCTACTGCTACTGGTACCGTCTGTAGGTCAGTCTCTAGCAATGGCGCGGCTTCCGGCTCTGGGCTTGGCGGCTTTCATGATCTCTTTCTCCTATGCTGTAAGCCCGTCACGATCTCCTCGCCCTCACTCTCCTGCACTCCCTTTCCTCGCTCTCACTCGCTTGCACTCTTGACGTCCGTGATAAAATCGACAGACGCTCGCCTGGTTTTATATAACGAGCTCACGGGATCGCTCGCCATTGCTGCGCTGACTATATTACGTTCCTGTGATAAAATCGACTGACTTAGATGCAATATGGAAGTAGTGTCCAGCAATCCAGATCCAAACCCTCCTACGCTCAGAACGATTACTCTGTTGCCCCTGATCGTGCTTCAGCTTGCTGCACCTGGCAGTTACGAAGCAGTTTAGTCACAGATGTCTTTGCCGAGTCCTTACAAGTGAAGGACTATCTGTACAATTAAATTCGGCTTGATCATTCTTCTGCTATTGGGCATAGGAAAGTTGTTTTCTGACTGACAACCACTACATGGGGCGGTTATGACATTGTTGGTGCTAGTACTGTGCGGGGCTGGTGCTGCGTTTGCTGAGACGTTTGTGTTTTGTGTGCTCGTCGAGTTCACAGGCTTCTCACAGGAACTTTCGGGCACGACCTGCCCTGCAGTCGCGGTAAGTGCGCCCCAAGCAGTTTGTCCCACATTCCGCTGTTCCTCCATTCCTGAGCGCTTTTCCTCCTTTCCTCTTGCTGCATCCTTACAGCTGCGCAGAGCCACATGTCGCCCTGCTTAGAACAGTTTACTTGCCCCTCATTTCATGCAGCATGCCAAGGCAATCCTGGTTGGCGCCAAGAAGGGTTGGTCTGGAGTCAAGCATTGGACTGTACCAACTCTCTATGAGACCGACACACTGGGTACGCGTTAAGACATGTTTTGGTTCCTCTTTTACCTGTTACAGACTAAGGACGGAGTCTATGAAGATTAGGAGCCAAAATATCTCAACATCGTTGGGCCTAGTTTCTGAACAGAAAAGTCGAGTTCACAAGAAACGCCGTCGACGAAAAGTGCACTGTCAAAACTTCACTAAACTCATATATGTTGTAGCCCTACTCCGTGGCTACCGTTCCCAAGTTGAAACGTATCAAGAGGTGAAGTAAATCTCGACTTATCAATTTCGGCGCACAGGGGGGTATGCTGCCATAAGAACTTAACTCAATCACAAAGTTCACACAAGTTCACACAAGAGAATTGGAGTAGCACTAAACCAGGTGGAAGGGATGAGGAGGACGAGAGGGAAGGTCCCAAGGAGTCCCCAACCAAAGGAAACTCCATGCCACACAATTCCCTTCCCCATAGGCAACCCAACTTTGACCTTTGTCACTATCCCAACCTCCACAATCCACCTCAACCCAACTTGGCCACACTTGCCAACCTGGTTTGGTTTCTCCCAACCATTTGGCAGCAACCAGAGAGGTGTGTGCTTGGGGATCAAGAGAGGTGTGTGCTTGGGGATCAAGAGAGGTGTGTGCTTGGGGATCAAGAGAGGTGTGTGCTTGGGGATCAAGAGAGGTGTGTGCTTGGGGATCAAGAGAGGTGTGTGCTTGGGGATCAAGAGAGGTGTGTGCTTGGGGATCAAGAGAGGTGTGTGCTTGAGGATCAAGAGAGGTGCGTGCTTGGGGATCAAGAGAGGTGTGTGCTTGGGGATCAAGAGAGGTGCGTGCTTGGGGATCAAGAGAGGTGTGTGCTTGGGGATCAAGAGAGGTGCGTGCTTGGGGATCAAGAGAGGTGTGTGCTTGAGGATCAAGAGAGGTGCGTGCTTGGGGATCAAGAGTCTGTACCCCATATTGAGTCAACCCCACAACTTCCCATAGTCCCCACAACCAAATATCAAAAGCATACGAACTCCAACGTTCGTAACTTTCTTGTTCGTGCTCCGATTGAAGCGATACTTGGTTCCTCGGAAAGCTCTTGAGCAGAGGAGTCACTTCAGATATCTGCTCAAGCCAAATAACATTCACACACACACTCAGAAAAACCAAACCGCACAAAACACAAATTCTTGCACACACACTCACAACACGCATGCAACGCACGAACATATGATGGGAGGCAGACAGACGTGAATGCGAATGGTAGCATCACTCAACAAACTCCCCCTCTGGCTGCCAACCATCATCCCACATGCCATAGCTCAAGCATGCATCCTCAATGCACACTCATCCCAGCAAGCTTCATGCCCTTCCAATGCTCAGATTCAGCCAGGCGCTTGGTGAGAATGTCAGCCGCCTGCTGATGGGTCTTCACAATCTCCAGCCGCACCTCCTTGTCCAGGAGCCTTCTCACCCAGTGCCACTTAGGCCTGATGTGTTTGGTCAGCCCATGAAGACAAGCATTCTTCGCTAGCTTCACCGCCGACTCATTATCACAGAAAATCACAGTCGGCTCCCTCTGACCAACTCCAATCTCCTCCAACAAACGCCTCAGCCACACCACCTCCTTTGCCCCATGATGCAGGGCCATGTACTCTGTCTCACACGAGGACTGCCCCACCTCATTCTGCTTCTTACTGCGCCAGCTCACTGCACCACCTCCGAACAGGCACACATAGCCTCCAATGCTGGTGCCATCCGCTTTCACCGAGTTGAAGCTAGCGTCAGTGTAGCAGGTCAGGAGCATCTCCCCCTTGCTCAAATCAGCTGCACTCCTCTGCAGCCTCTGCCTCACAGCACTGTACTCCAAACCCACTGATGCCGTTGCACTCACATAGCGGACCAACCTCTTGGCCGCTTCCAGTTGCTCATGACTGGGGCGTGAAACCACACTGGCAAGCCTGGATGTTGCAAAGGCAATGTCAGGCCGTGTGTGGTTAGCCGCATAGTTGAGTGCCCCAACCATGGAATGAAAAAGTTTCCTGTCACTCTCACCCACCACCTCCTCATCAGCACAGGGCTCCACAGTGAACCCCGAAGGCAGTGGGGTGGCTGGCTTTCCTCCATCTTGCAGCCCATACTTCTCAGCCAGCCCCTCACAATACTTTCTCTGGTGCAACCTCAACACTCCCTTGTCAAGGTCCCTCTCCACATGCATCCCTAAATAGTACTTCACATCTCCCATCTTGGAGCACTTAAACTGCATCTCCAGCATCTCCTCCACATGCTCAATCATTGCAGACGACTCAGAGAAGAGCAGGATGTCATCCACATACACCAGGAGCATGAGAAACTGCTCCTTCTCCTGCAGCAGGAACAAGCTGTGATCACACTCACTCTTCTTGAAACCCCCAGCCAGCAGAGTCTCCTCTAACTTGTGGTACCATGCACGAGGAGCCTGCTTCAGGCCATAGATGGCCTTCTTCAGCCTGCACACCCTGCCGCTCCCATCATCCAAACCCTCAGGCTGTAACATGTACAGCTCCTCCAGAATGATCCCATTGAGGAAGGCGGTGGTGATGTCCATCTGCTTCACCCGCCATCCACGGTTTGCTGCCATTGCCAATGACACCCGAAGTGTTGTGCCTTTCCCCACAGGAGCATAGAGCTCGTTGAAGTCCTTTCCCTTTGTCTGCTGAAACCCCTTAGCCACAAGCCTTGACTTGTAGCGGGTCAGCGCCCCATCAGGTCCGTACTTGTGCCTGAAAATCAGCTTGGAAGAAATGGCCTTCTTCCCAGGTGGCAGCTCACACAGCTCCCACGTCTCATTCTCTAGCAGAGAATCATACTCCTCCTTCACACTCTGCTTCCACTTTTCAGCATCGGGCCCGCTCAATGCCTCAGCTAGCGTCTTGGGCTCAGGGACGGCTGCCCAGTAGCAGTGTGCTATCTCATCCTCATCACACTGCTCAGCCACACTCCCAGCCCTTACCACCTTTGGCTTGCCACGGCTTGCATAGGTCAGCCTGTTAGGAGGGCGCACATCCCTCCTAGGACGGTCAGCCGTACGTCCGGCACCTTGTGGAGCACCTTGCTCCTCCTCCTCCTGCTGCTGCTGCTGCTGCTGCTGCTGCTGCTCCACCTCAGGTTCTCCCCCATCATCAGTCACCCCAGAGATCTCCTCCTTGGAGACAGAAACCTCCACCTGCCTCGAAGGCCGCTGCACCTCATCGGCCTCAATGATCAGTGGTGTTGTAGGAAGCTTCTGCTGCTGCTGCTTCCACTCCTTGTAGAACAAGGACTCAAGGAACTTAACATCCCTTGACACAGTCAGTTGCTGGCTCGTCAAGTCCCATATCAACCAGCCCTTGTGGTCCTTGGCAAGCCCCAAGTGCACACCCCATCTCCCAGAAGCTTCCAACTTTCCCCTCTTCTCCTTCGGTACATGAAACACCACCATGCAGCCATAAGTTCTCAGCATGTTGACTGCAGGCGCACTCCCATACCACTTGGTGTAGGGGACCCATTGCTTGTCCCCCACAGTCGCCAGCACCCGGTTCTTCACAACAACGACCTGCCGCAGTGCTGTCACCCAAAACGGATCCGGCAGCCCTGCACGCCCAAGGAGAGTGCGAGCACCTTCCTGCAGGGTCCGGTTGAACCGCTCAGCCACGCCATTCTGCTGAGGGTTGTAAGGCACTGTGAGCTGATGCTGGATCCCCTTCCGCTTCAGCTCCTTCTCAAAATCAGCGCCGATGAACTCTCCTCCGTTGTCAGTGCGGATCACCTTCACCTTGTGTCCGCTTTCCCTTTGTGCTCTCGGCATCCACTCCTTAAGAACAGCCGCTGCCACCTCCCCCTTAGTCTTGAGAGGGTACACCCACACCGCACGCGTGTGGTCGTCCACAATCGTCAAGAAGTAGCGGCTGCCCGAGAGAGAAAGGGCCCTCGTGGGGCCCACCACATCCATGTGCACTAGTGCAAGTGGTGCCTTGGCTGGTCCTGTGCTGCTGCTGAAGGGAAACTTCGTGAATTTGGTCTCAAGGCAGGTAGGGCAGCTCCCAATCTCCTTTGCTCCCCCCTTCACCTCCAGCCCCTTCAAGCACCCATCCTTTACCAACTTCTGCAGCATAGGAATGTTCACATGGCATAGCCTCTCGTGCCACGTCTCCCAATCAGCCTCACCACTCCCAGATGAAGCCTTTGCCCATGCAGCTGTCGCATCCACACCAGCAAGCACCTCACCATGTGGCTGCTGTGGCTGCTGCACCTTCTTGACTGCATCCAGGGCCCCAGCAGTTGGTGCAGTCTCCTCTCCTCCCGCAGTTGCTTTAGCCGCTGCTGCTGCCTTTGCCGTTGCTGGTGGTTTCCCCTTCCAAGGGATGATGGGCAGCTGCCACAGGTCCTTGATGCAGCTGCTCTTCTCCTCCAAGTTCCACAGCAGCAACTTCCCAAGCTTTGCACGGCAGCTGGTTGGGCCGAATGTAACTTCAGCCTTGCTCTTCTGCAGCCGGCGCACAGAAAGAAGGTTAGCGGACAAACCTTCAACCAACAGCACATTCCCAAGCCCCACAAGCTCTCCATTGGCTCCCATCACCTTAGCATTCCCAACACCAATCACAGGGAGCAAAGCACCTGAAGCGGCAGCCACAAACTTGATCTTCCCAGGAGGTTTTACCTCATCAAGCAAATCTGCCCGTGGGGTCATATGACTCGTGCAACCTGAATCGATCACCCAGTGAGTGAGGGGGTGCATCACAACCTTCCCAACTGAACCCATATCACCCCCACTCCCTTGCACATCCTCAACCATGAGGAACATCCCAGGGTCGGCTTTACCTTGTGCACCATCACCTTGTGCACCTGATCCTTGCACAACGCCACCGCGGGCACGTTCACCACTTGGCGGCTTCATGCCTGGAGGGGCCCATCCCTCAGGCCGGCTGAAACACTTGAACCACAGGTGTCCAGCCTTCTTGCAGTACCAGCACGCACCCTCCATTCGGGTGCTCCCCCTGCCACCAGAGCTCCCATGCCCCTCATTGTAGTCACCTCGGCCTCTCCCTCTGCCAAAGCCTCTCCCACGGCCTCGGCCTCTCCCTCCCCCTCTTCCTCTGCTGCCTCCTGCAGCTCCATACCCCTCAGCAGTTTTGTTGGCAGCACCACCTCCCGTGTGGCGCCTGCGGAAGTCCTCTTGCAGAATCTGCTGCCGTAGCCACTCAGGCGTCCATTTGTCCTGCTGAACGTTGAGGGTGGGGATGAGGTTGTCCCACGAGTTGTCGAGCACCGAGATGATCTTGGTGCACTGTTGCATCTGCGACACTTCGCTGCCCGCCGCTGCCATCCTCGCATAGGTGTCCTTGATCTTGTCAAGGACCGGTTTCACATCATCTCCCGGTTTCATGGAGAGGGCAGCCAACTCCTTCTCCAACACAATCACCATCGGCAGCGTGTTGGGCTGAATCACGTCGCGTAGCATCACTCAACATTACCTGTGCTGGAAAACGTTCAATGCACTTTTTATTTTTGGTTCCTTTTGTGTGCGCTGCAGTCTTCAAGTGGGGAACCCGCAACTTTCCAGGACGTTGTTTTGGCTCCAATCACAACTTAGCTTTGGCCACCTCATTTACTGAGATGGATAGGTGCAATACCAACTCTGTTGATCGCGTGCTTGTGAAGGCGAAGAGGAGAGCAAAGAAATCAATCTCACTTGCAAATTACCCTGAATTCTTTTTTTTAGCACCGTTGGGAAGGACTGTGCCAAGAAGGGGATAAAGCTGCCAATAGGTCAGGGTTGACGTTTCATATTTGGCCTCCCTGAATCTGGGAATTTTTTTTTCCCCTGTATTATGGGTGCACATTTCTAGGAAGTATGCTACCCTGATTGCTCAAGGTATTGTCAGAATAGGGAGCAGAGAATGATGCATTGAAAACAGACATGGGGGTACAAGTACCGTACAACCCTAACTTGGGTTGTACCTGTCAAACTATATATGTTATAGTATAATATGTAGGCCAATATGGTGTACAACCCCTTTAGGGTTTCTATTTGTACCCAACACTCTGATAGTTCATCCATTCGTGCTCTTAGTTCAAACTTGGTCTTCAGAGCAGTAGGTAGTTAGTGTTGGAAACAAGTAACTTAAGCGCCTCTGTCGTGTCGAAACACCAAGTCAGAAGCGAAGCGAAACATATCGAAGCATTAGCGAGTCAACCCTCGAAGGTTGAACAACTGCTGGAGGTTATGCGAAAGTCAAAGGTCAGAGACCTTTGACCTAACAAATACAGCGCGACAGCAAGGACATGTGAGAGAACGAGGAATGAATGAACTAGCAAGCAGGTGGGTACAAGTAGGAAAACCTAAAAGTGTTGTACCACATATTGTCTACCCCACTACAGCCTACACAGACTATAGCATATGAGTTTGACACACCCCCATAGGCAAATTGGGGGAGAACAAGAGGTCACAAGACCAGTCAAGCAAAGCAAAGCAAGCTCAGGGTGGATCACAACGTCACCACACAGTCCGAGCACAAGAGCAAGGCCACAAGGCCAGTTCACATGCAAGATCATATATAAAGGTAAACAAGCAAGTGCAGGTATAGATAGATCACAGTACAAGCAAGGTCAAGAAGTGGGCAAGTGAGGCCAAGTAGGCACAAGACCTAGCATCGTACAGAAGCGCTGATGATCACAAGGCGGAAGTGCCTTGGTAAAGATATCAGCAGTGTTGGCCTGAGAGGCCACGTAAGCAAGGCGCAGCTGACCACGCTGCTGCAGCTCACGAGCAAGGAAGTAGCGAAGAGCAATGTGCTTCGTTCTGTGCCCCAGTCTGTGCTCTCGACACAAGGCCAGCATGGCCTTGTTGTCTACGTACAGAACTGGAGGAGAACGAGGCGGCTCTCCTAGGTCAGTCAGCAGGTAGGTGAGCCAGCGTAGCTCCTGTGCAGCCATGGCCCCCGCGTAGATCTCAGCCTCACAGCTGGAGCCGAGAACAGAAGACGAGCGGGTAGACCGCCACGAAACAGAGCCGGAGCCAAGGCTGAAGGTGTAACCCTGTGACGACCGCTGCGTAGCCTGGTCGTCAGCCCAAGAAGCGTCTGCGTGACCTGTGAGGACCACTCGACGTCGCCCTCCAAGCACTAGCCCCATGCCCGACGTACTGCACAAGTAGCGCAACACCCTCTTCGCTGCCGCCATGTGCTCTGGTCGGTGTCTCCCAGGAGCAACATAGCGTGCCAAGATGCTAAGAGGGTATGCAAGGTCAGGTCGTGTGCAGGTCATCAGGTACATGAGGCAGCCAACAAGCTCTGGGTACGGGCCACTCGGCTCTACGGACTCATCCGAAGGCAGAGCTGAGAGCGAGTGGCGAGTAGACAGAGGAGTGGCCTGAGGCGAGGAGTACGTGAAGTCGAAGCGCTGAAGGACCTGCTGCACCATGTGTGACTGAGTCAGGGTAATGGTGCACTGTGCTCTGTCCCGGGTGATCTGCAAGCCAAGCTAGCTGCGCAGTTCACACAGGTCTGTGCACGTGTGTCTCTTCTGCAGCTCGGACTTCACGTGGGCAAGTCCAGCAGTGTCAGCAGTGGCAAAGACCAAGTCGTCGACGTACACGAGGATGTAGAACGGCGGCAAAGAGGTGTCGCTGCGCAGAAACAGCGACGGGTCGGCAGTAGAAGGAGCAAAGCCAAGAGCCGCAAGTGTAGTTCTCAGTGTGTCGTGCCACTCACGGGGCGCCTGGCGGAGACCGTAGACTGGCCGCCGGAGGCTCCACTGGGTACCAGGAGGAAACGATCCAGTGAAGCCAGGTGGGCGGCACAGCCAGATCTCCTCGTGCAGGCTGGCCTGCAGGAAAGCAGTGCTGAATTCAAGAGAGTGAAGCTCGTAGTCGCGCTGAGCGGCTATGTACAGCAGCACCCGAAGAGTGGTCATCTTCGAGGTGGGAGAGAAGGTCTGAAAGTAGTCAACTCCCTGCCGCTGACAGAAGCCTCGAGCCACGTAACGCGCCTTGAAGACAGGCGGAGAACCCGGCGGCCGCTTCACCCTGAAAATCCACATGCCACTGACGATGTTCGCCCCAGGTGGGGGAACCTCATCGACGTAGGTGCCTGTTGACTTCCAGGAAGCCATCTCTGCGTCCATGGCTGACTGCCACTGAGAGGAGTAGGGACCCTCGATCGCCTCAGCGTACGATCGAGGAGTCGGGATGTCTGGTGCATCCGGGTCTCCCTCAGGGGCAATCAGCATGGACACGAGATAAGGCAAAGCAGCAGCAAAACACTGGAACTCCTCCTGCCTTTCCTCAAAGACGTCCGTGCTAAGAGCACACTCACCCCCGACGGACGGAGGACAGACAGACTCAGACTCAGCAACAAGACTAGCGGCGTAGTCTAGACGACAGCGAGCAGCAAAGTCGACAAGCTCAGCAACTAGGGCAGACGCAGCAGTGGACTCAAAGAAAGGGTCAGTGACAACAGTAGCCAGAAGACGCGTGACAGTAGGACTGGCAGCACGAAGAGAGTCAGACTCCGGGTCAGCAAGAGCAGGAAGAGAGGACTCTGGAGGAGACGGCAACGGGACACGCAGTGGAGTAGTGGAAGGACGCAGTGCCATCTGGTGTGTGCCTGGGACCGTAGGAGGACGCGGACGCGGAACACGACTACTAGTGCGAGCAGCACGAACAGGCGACGCAGGACGAGACGCAGGCTCACGACGCTCAGCAAGACCTCCAGTAGGACCAGTGTAGGGAGAAGGAGCAGGCAGCGGGGAGGCGGGCTGTAACTGCGACTCAGACTGGACAGGCGGCGGACACTCTAAGGAAGGAGCAGGACCAGTAGAAGGCGGGAGACCAAGAACCTGCTCAAGGAGCGGAACGAAGTACGGCCGCGGCCGCACAGCGCCTCCAGAACTAGCAGGGACAGCACCAGTACTCTGAGCGGCTGTACCAGCGCCAGCAGCACCTCCAGCTCCAACAGCACCAACTCCAGCACCCTCAGAAGCACCAGCGCCAGCAGCACCTCCAGCGCCAACACCCCCAGCTGCTCCAGCTCCAGCAGCTCCAGCTCCAGTAGGACCGTCAGCTCCAATACCGCCAGCAGCTCCAGCAGTACCTCCAGCAGGACCAACTCCAGCAGCCCCAGCAGCACCCCCAGTCCCAGCAGCTCCAGTACCGCCAGTACGAGCACCTCCAGGACCAGCAGCAACAGTAGCACCTCCAGCTCCAGCAGCACGGTTCCAGCGCCGGGCAAACCACTCGCGCAGCTCCTGCGGAGAGGGTAGCTCCCGCCTCGACGAAGCACCACCAGAGGCCACACGAGCAGACCCAGCACCCCCAGGCTCCGCACCCCCAGGCTCCGTACCCCCAGGCTCAGCACCCCCAGGCTCCGCACCCCCAGACCCGGCACCCGCAGGCTCAGCACCCCTAGACTCAGCACCCCCAGGCTCCGCACCCCTAGCAGCACCAGAGTCAACAGCTACCTCGACAGGCTCGACTGCGTCTACCAGGGACACACCTGACGGGGCAGGACCCTGAGGGGGGAGAGGGTCTACCGGGGGAGGACCTGGCGCAAGGAAGAGCGGCGGCGGGGGGAGGGGCGCAGTGCGGTAGGGGAAGAGACGGTAGTAAGGCACCGACTCGTCAAAGGTAACGTCCTGGGAGGACAGAACACGGCGCGAGGTGGGGTGGTAAAACTGCCAACCAGGCGCGTCAGGGGGGAAGCCAAGGAAGACGCAGGGAACAGCACGGGGGGACAGCTTGTCCGCAGACAAGTCGCGGACAAACGCCCGAGATCCCCAGACACGAAACGCAGACGCATCGCCAACCTTCCCCGTCCACCGCAAGGTGGGGGAGGTCTCTGGCAAGGAGACCCGGGGCTGAAGGTTGAGCTGATGCGCTGCGTACTGAACCGCAAACGGCCACAGTAAATGGGGAGCAGCCGCATGGATCATGGACGTACGAGCGACGTCCATGACCATGCCAATGCGGCGCTCAGCAATCCCATTTTGCTGTGGAGAGGACGGAAGCGTGAACGTCTGGCGGATGCCTTGTGCACGACAGAAGGCTCCCAGACGGGCAGAGGAAAACTCCCCGCCTCTGTCAGAGTGCAGACGCAGAACAGGAAAGTCCGAGCCGAAACTCTCTCTGAGCTTGAGACGAGCCGCGCGGATCCAGTCGATCAACACCTCAGTGACGTCACCCTTGCTGCGCAAGGGGAACACCGTGGTGTAACGCGAGTAGTCGTCAACCACCAACAGGAAGTACCGCTCGTGACCCTGGCCACGGACGCGGGCGGGGCCCCACACGTCCATGTGAAGAGTCTGCAGCGGAGCCTCTGTCGGAGGAAACTCGGAGGAGTGAGGGGTGGCGCGCTGCCGCCCCTCGACGCAGGGAACGCAGGTAGGGGCAGGCCCCGGAGGGAGGGGAGGGAGGGACCGGGGGAGACCAGAGACAAGGACACGGGAGGCCATGCCTCGGAGACGAGGCAGTGAGGGGTGACCAAGGCGGTGGTGCCAGAGGAGAGTCTTGTGGGACAGGAGACGACACGAGCAGGGAGCAGACTCAGGACCAGACCTGGACGCTGCAGCAAACACCTGACCCGACGCAGCTACCTGACCAGACTCAGCAACCGGAGGAGACTCAGTAGTCAGTGTGTACAGGCTCGACCCCCGCTGACGGGTAAACGTGGCCAAGTGTCGGCCCGTCCGAGCACACGTACAGTGGGTCACCCGCTGACTCGCAGGAGTGAACTGGTCAACCCCCCCATCCTGTAGATCAGCACCACTCACCAAGTTCGTAGAGAACGAGGGGAGGTAGAGACCTGACAGGGTGCCAGAGGGGGCTGCCGGACACGGTAAGACAGTGGAGAAATGGGCAAGGACAGGACCCCCAGAGGGGTCCGCCAGGGAGACCGCAACTGGCCGACTAAGCGGCGTAAGCGTGGTGCGGTCTCGAAAGAAGGAGCGGGAAGCACCCGAGTCAAGGGTGAAGGTGTGGAAGGCCTGAGCCGACGTGGTACCTGAGAGAGCAGACTCACCAGCACCTGGGGCAGCAGACGCACTAGCACCTAGAGCAGCAGCCTCACCAGCACCTAGAGCAGCAGCCTCAATGCCCGGGTCAGGCGGAACACACAGGTAACAGTCACCCTCATCACTAGTACTCACAACATACATAGCAGCAAGAATAGCATCATAATCCATATCAAAGATAGCAACCCCCGACCTAAGCAGCTCGCCCCAGCGGGGGATCTCAGTGGCGTCATGAAACTGGAGACGCCAAGCGTCGTTCCTTGCGGCGAGGGGCGGCAGCGCGCCGCTCCTCACTCCTCCGAGTTTCCTCCGACAGAGGCTCCGCTGCAGACACTTCACATGGACGTGTGGGGCCCCGCCCGCGTCCGTGGCCAGGGTCACGAGTGTTACTTCCTGTTGGTGGTTGACGACTACTCGCGTTACACCACGGTGTTCCCCTTGCGCAGCAAGGGTGAAGTCACTGAGGTGTTGATCGACTGGATCCGCGCAGCTCGTCTCCAGCTCAGAGAGAGTTTCGGCTCGGACTTTCCTGTTCTGCGTCTGCACTCAGACAGAGGCGGAGAGTTTTCCTCTGACCTTCTGCGAGCCTTCTGTCGTGCACAGGGCATCCGCCAGACGTTCACGCTTCCGACCTCTCCACAGCAAAATGGGATTGCTGAGCGCCGCATTGGCATGGTCATGGACGTCGCTCGTACGTCCATGATCCATGCGGCTGCTCCCCATTTTCTGTGGCCTTTCGCGGTTCAGTACGCGGCGCATCAGATCAACCTTCAGCCCCGGGTCTCCTTGCCGGAGACCTCCCCTACTCTGTGGTGGACGGGGAAGGTTGGCGATGCGTCTGCGTTTCGTGTCTGGGGATCTCGGGCTTTTGTCCGCGACTTGTCTGCGGACAAGCTGTCCCCCCGTGCTGTTCCCCGCGTCTTCCTTGGCTTCCCCCCTGACGCGCCTGGTGGGCAGTTTTACCACCCCACCTCGCACCGTGTTCCGTCCTCCCAGGACGTCACGTTTGACGAGTCGGTTCCTTACTACCGTCTCTTCCCCTACCGCACTGCGCCCCTCCCCCCGCCGCCGCTCTTCGTCGCGCCAGGTCCCCCCTCGGTAGACCACCTTCCCCTTCAGGGTCCTGCCCCCTCAGGTGTGTCCCAGGCAGACGCGGTCGAGCCTGTCGAGGTAGCTGTTGACTCTGGTGCTACTAGGGGTGCTGAGCCTGCGGGTGCTGAGACTGGGGGTGCTGAGCCTGGGGGTGCTGAGACTGGGGGTGTTGAGCCTGGGGGTGCTGAGCCTGGGGGTGCTGAATCTGGGGGTGCTGAACCTGGGGGTGCGGAGCCCGAGGGTGCTGGGCCTGCTCGTGTGGAGTCTGGCGGTACTGGGTCAGGAGGTCCCTCGGGTGCTTCGTCGCGGCGGGAGCTACCCTCTCCACAGGAGCTGCGCGAGTGGTTTGCTCGGCGCTGGAGCCGTGCTGCTGGAGCTGGAGGTGCTGCTGGCGCTGGAGGTTCTGCTGCTACTGAGGGTGTTGGTGCCACGGGTCCCGGAGGTGCTCGTACTAGAGGTACTGGAGCAGCTGGGCCTGGTGGTGCTCCTTGTGCTTGAGCTGCTGGCGGTGCTGGAGCTGCTGGCGGTGCTTCTGGAGCAGGTGCTGCTGGAGGTACTGGAGCTTTGGCTTTTTAGTCTTCCGGTGGTCCGGCTGGAGCTGGAGCTGCTGGGGGTGTTGGCGCTGGAGGTGCTGCTGGCGCTGGTGCTTCTGAGGATGCTGGAGTTGGCGCTGCTGCAGCTGGGGGTGCTACTCGTGCTGGTGCTGCCGCTGGGGGTGCTGGTGCTGTCCCTGGTGGTTCTGGGGGCGCTGCGCGGCCGCGGCCGTACTTCGTTCCGCTCCTCGAGCAGGTTCTTCGTCTCCCGCCTTCTGCTGGTCCTGGTCCTTCCTTCGAGTGTCCGCCATCTGTCCAGTCTGAGTCACAGTTACAGCCCGCCTCCCCACTACCTGCTCCTTCTCCCTACACTGGTCCTACTGGAGGTCTTGCTGAGCGTCGTGAGCCTGCGTCTCGTCCTGCGTCGCCTGTTCGTGCTGCTCGCACTAGTAGTCGTGTTCCGCGTCCGCGTCCTCCTACGGTCCCAGGCACACACCAGATGGCACTGCGTCCTTCCACTACTCCACTGCGTGTCCCGTTGCCGTCTCCTCCAGAGTCCTCTCTTCCTGCTCTTGCTGACCCGGAGTCTGACTCTCTTCGTGCTGCCAGTCCTACTGTCACGCGTCTTCTGGCTACTGTTGTCACTGACCCTTTCTTTGAGTCCACTGCTGCGTCTGCCCTAGTTGCTGAGCTTGTCGACTTTGCTGCTCGCTGTCGTCTAGACTACGCCGCTAGTCTTGTTGCTGAGTCTGAGTCTGTCTGTCCTCCGTCCGTCGGGGGTGAGTGTGCTCTTAGCACGGACGTCTTTGAGGAAAGGCAGGAGGAGTTCCAGTGTTTTGCTGCTGCTTTGCCTTATCTCGTGTCCATGCTGATTGCCCCTGAGGGAGACCCGGATGCACCAGACATCCCGACTCCTCGATCGTACGCTGAGGCGATCGAGGGTCCCTACTCCTCTCAGTGGCAGTCAGCCATGGACGCAGAGATGGCTTCCTGGAAGTCCACAGGCACCTACGTCGACGAGGTTCCCCCACCTGGGGCGAACATCGTCAGTGGCATGTGGATTTTCAGGGTGAAGCGGCCGCCGGGTTCTCCGCCTGTCTTCAAGGCGCGTTACGTGGCTCGAGGCTTCAGTCAGCGGCAGGGAGTTGACTACTTTCAGACCTTCTCTCCCACCCCGAAGATGACCACTCTTCGGGTGCTGCTGCACATAGCCGCTCAGCGCGACTACGAGCTTCACTCTCTTGACTTCAGCACTGCCTTCCTACAGGGCAGCCTACACGAGGAGATCTGGCTGCGCCGCCCACCTGGCTTCACTGGGTCGTTTCCTCCTGGTACCGAGTGGAGCCTCCGGCGGCCAGTCTACGGTCTCCGCCAGGCGCCCCGTGAGTGGCACGACACACTGAGGACTACACTTGCGGCTCTTGGGTTTGCTCCTTCTACTGCCGACCCGTCGCTGTTTCTACGCACCGACACCTCTTTGCCGCCGTTCTACATCCTCGTGTACGTCGACGACTTGGTCTTTGCTAATGCTGACACTGCTGGACTTGCCCACGTGAAGTCCGAGCTGCAGAAGAGACACACGTGCACAGACCTGGGTGAACTGCGCAGCTATCTTGGCTTGCAGATCACCCGGGACAGAGCACAGCGCACCATTACCCTGACTCAGTCACACATGGTGCAGCAGGTCTTTTAGCGTTTCGACTTCACGTACTCCTCACCTCAGGCCACTCCTCTGTCTACTCGCCACTCGCTCTCAGCTCTGCCTTCGGATGAGTCCGTAGAGCCGAGTGGCCCGTACCCAGAGCTTGTTGGCTGCCTCATGTACCTGATGACCTGCACTCGACCTGACCTTGCATACCCTCTTAGCATCTTGGCACGCTATGTTGCTCCTGGGAGACACCGACCAGAGCACATGGCTGCAGCGAAGAGGGTGTTGCGCTACTTGTGCAGTACGTCGGGCATGGGGCTAGTGCTTGGAGGGCGCCGTTCAGTGGTCCTCACTGGTCACGCGGACGCTTCTTGGGCTGACGACCAGGCTACGCAGCGGTCGTCACAGGGTTACACCTTCAGCCTTGGTTCCGGCTCTGTTTCGTGGCGGTCTACCCGCTCGTCTTCTGTTCTCGGCTCCAGCTGTGAGGCTGAGATCTACGCAGGGGCCATGGCTGCACAGGAGCTACGCTGGCTCACCTACCTGCTGACTGACCTAGTAGAGCCGCCTCGTTCTCCTCCATTTCTGTACGTAGACAACAAGGCCATGCTGGCCTTGTGTCGGGAGCACAGACTGGAGCACAGAACGAAGCACATTGCTCTTCGCTACTTCCTTGCTCGTGAGCTGCAGCAGCGTGGTCAGCTGCGCCTTGCTTACGTGGCCTCTCAGGCCAACACTGCTGATATCTTTACCAAGGCACTTCCGCCTTGTGATCATCAGCGCTTTTGTACGATGCTTGGTCTTGTGCCTACTTGGCCTCACTTGCTCACTTCTTGACCTTGCTTGTACTGTGATCTGTCTATACCTGTACTTGCTTGTTTACCTTTATATATAATCTTGCATGTGAACTGGCCTTGTGGCCTTGAACTTGTGCTCGGAATGTGTGGTGACGTTGTGATCCACCCTGAGCTTACTGTGCTTTGCTTGACTGGTCTTGTGACCTTTTGTTCTCCCCCACTTTGCCTATGGGGGTGTGTCAGACTTATATGCTATAGTCTGTGTAGGCTGTAGTGGGGTAGATATTATGGGGTACAACACTTTTAGATTTTCCTACTTGTACCCACCTGTTTCCTAGTGCATACATTCCTCGTTCTTTCACAGCTCCGTCAGCTTCATGCCGCGCCAGCAACCTTCACCTGAGCAAGATAAAACACTAGATGCACTTCAAGTTCAGTCGCAGTTTGCGCACGTTTTAAAACTGCAGACGTCAAGACCGTTCGATGGAAAGGACTTCTTTACCTGGTCATTCGAATTTAAACTGATGATGAAAGGCGCGCAGATTCTTGGCTTCTTCGATGAGTCCCTGCCATATCCAACAAACGGCACGCAATACGACAAACAGCAGTATACGTATCAATCTATGATGGCGTATACAATCCTACTGCGCAACGTCACACCGAACCAGCAGCAGAACATTCGGTCTTACCGAGGATATGGAAACTCCGCCGAGCTCACGTACAACCACCTAAAGAACCTATATCAAGCAACAGACAGCGTCAATCAAAGTCGGTTAATGGCGCAACTGACAACAGTCGAAATGAAACCGGGCGAAAAGGGGATGGCATATATCAGCCGCTGTCCCGAATTGCGCGACAAACTCCTTCGATGCGGAGGGTCAATATCAGAAGACGCCTTCGTCACAGTCGTCATTGGCGGTCTTGGTCCTCATTGGCGCTCCACTCGCGCCATACTCCGAGCTCACGGAAAAATATCAGAAGCAGCACTCTGCGCCGAGATCCACGCTGAGCAGCAAGATATGGACCTGCAAGAAGAACGACACAAGAGGAAGGCATCAGTGCCTGAATTCGCATTCCACACTCAACGGCGCTACAACAACAACAGCAATCGGCATCAACCGAAACCAGTACCTCCGTTCTGTCACCTTTGTAAGACGTCAGGTCAACCCCGTACACACTGCCCAAACCGGCAGCAGTCAACGCCAACGCAGCGGCCGCTTCGCCCTTCAAGCAGTCAAGTCGCCTCAACGCAAGCGAATCCGACCACTCAAGTACAAGCCTCAACAACATCGACGGGACAACCTGCGCAAGGAAAAAGAAACATCGTCAGTTGCATGGCACGGCTAACCGACTCCTGCATCACAGAGTCACCACCGCATTACTCACCGGAAGAGCAACTCGACAACAGCATGCCTGATCGCGAGTCACTTCAACCAAATCCGACGTATGCAGCCATCGCTCAAAGCGAGCCGTCCGGGAAAGATACGTGGTTCTTGGACAGTTGCTGCGGACAGCACATGTGCTCTTCAGGACGTTTTGTTCAGCGCGAACACCAACTTCAATGCGAAGTCGTCATCACCGTCGCCAATAACCAGAACCTGCGCACACGACGACAAGGTGTGGTGCAACTTCAGTCACGAGAGACAAACATGATACTGCAAATGTCAAAAGTGTTAATTGCGGAAGGACTCGGCTACAACTTACTGAGTGTCAGTCAACTGATGGCGAAGGGCATCCACCTCGAAGCAGACAGCACAACACAGGAGTTCAAGCTGTATCACGGAAGAGGAGGCCTCTACATCGGCAAAGCCGTGCTAAAGAACAACGTCTTCGTTCTCGACTTCGTTCCAGATTTAGGCACCGCCGACAGCGACGGAATCGTCACCTTCACCTCCTGGATGCACCCACCGGATCTTGATCCTGACTTCAGCCCCGAAGGCTTCTGGTACTTGCACACCATCCCTGAGGCAGAACGAACAAGAGCATTAGCAATGATTCAACACTCGGCAGCAGCAGAGACAACACCAGCAGCAGCAGAGACAACATCGGCAGCAGCGAAGACAACATCGGCAGCAGCAGAAACAACGGCAGCAGCAGCGGCAACATCGACACCAATCGCTGGTCCTTCAACTGCACCGGCTCCAATCGACGATGACACTCCACCGACTCCTGCGCAGCAGCTGAACCCAACACCACGAGAAGTACATCGAAGCGCAAACTTCATCGCTAGCTTCTACTCCAACTCCGACTTATACCGTCGCTCACCCGGACATCGAGCTGGCGAAGAC
Organism: Closterium sp. Naga37s-1; assembly: GCA_947471745.1. Lineage (NCBI taxonomy): Eukaryota > Viridiplantae > Streptophyta > Zygnematophyceae > Desmidiales > Closteriaceae > Closterium > Closterium sp. Naga37s-1. Next base: position 3,553,705 of record CANJKZ010000056.1, on the reverse strand, counting down.
ATCTAGCACGCACGAATGGGACATCCAAGCAACACGGTGTTAAACAACACAATCAGAGCAGGCGTGCTCGACAAAGATTCACTGCTCCTAACTGACGGAAGCGAACTTCGACGAACTCGTGGAACGTGCTTTACCAGCCTCGAAGCTGACTTACCACATCGGCCATTCGCTTCTCACCACAATCCCAGCGCACCAGCTTACGCGCCACTTGAGAAATTATACAACGACATCCTGTACAATCGCGAACCTAGACAAGGAGCATACAGCTACACCATCACGTTCATCGATGCCGCTACGCGTTACGTTTGGCACCTTAACCTTCCGAGCAAGGACATGGCCTTCGAGGCCTTCGTCGCTTGGCTCCCAGTAGCAGAACGAGAATCGGGCGTGAAGCTAAAAAGCTTCCAGTCAGACGGAGGAGGAGAATACACCTCACAGCGGTTCAAGCAGTACTTGGCAGAAAGAGGGATCAAAAGGCTCATCTCTCTTCCCTACGCTCACCAGCAGCAAGGCGTAGCAGAAAGGATGAACAGGACTCTCCAGAACACCATGCGCAAGCTGCTACAAGGCATGCGACTGCCCAACCACCAGTGGCCCGAAGCAATGGACCACGCTGTCATGCTGCACAACTTGATCTCGTCATCATCGCTCCCGAACAACGCATCACCGCACCTGCTGTGGACAGGAAAACAGGGCAGCACAAACATGTTACGAGTTTTCGGCTACTTGGTATAGTACCGACCCCCATCTGCACGAGCCGGCCGATTTTCCCAACGCGCACAATGGGGACTACACCTGGGCATCGAAAGAAATTACAACGCGTGGAAGATTTTCGACGTCCACTCCAAGGAAACAGTAGCAGCACGTGATGTTATTTTCTACGAACGACTCACCCTTCCGACGTACCTTGCCAACCTGGAAGAAGATCGGGACCCCACAGGCGGCTTTCGTGGCAACCGAGCCTTCGCCTCGGCAGCAGACAAAGCTAACTGGGACGAGCAGAACGTGGATGAAGCCTCATAGGAAGCCGGACCTCTCCCTTACTGCTCCGTCAACGTCCCAATGGATGACGAAAATCCCCGCGAAAGCGCCAACGCCGAAGTATTTTACCACTTCGCCGACAACGGTTACGTTACACCTGCAGAAGTCAACACAAACGAAGCAGAACGCATAGGGCCCAACTTCATACCTGACCCAGAAGCAGGTGACGAAGCAGCTTATCCCGCAGACACAACTCTCCCCCGCTACACACAGAGTGGCCTCCAGATACTTGGCCTCGTCACCGCGGTCCACGGCACGGAGATTCCTAAGGAGCCTGCCACGGTTCAGCAGGCTCTGGTGGGGGAGCATAGGGAAAAATGGCGCGAAGCCATGGACAAGGAGCTGAAAGCACTGGAAGAACGAAACACCTGGAAAGTTGTTCCCATCGGCGTGGCACGAAACAAGACAGTACCGTCTTTCGTGTGAAGACAAAGGCAGACGGCACCATCGACAAGTTTAAAGCGCGGTGGGTCATACGCGGCTTCGACCAAGAGCACGGACGCGACTTCACCGAGACATTCGCCCCGGTCAGCCGACACACCTCGCTACGAATTCTCCTCGCAATCGCCGCCATGAAGAAGAAAAAGCTACGGCAAATTGACGTCGCCAATGCATTCCTCTACTCACCTGTCGACGCAGAAATCTTCGTTGAACTACCACATGGCTCCAACGGAAAACCTAATCACGTGTGTCAGCTGCTGAAGTCGCTCTACGGCATCAAACAAGCCCCGAGGCTGTGGCAACAGTACCTGCACGCAAGACTTATCCGCATAGGATTCCGCCAGCTACCTCACGACCAAGGGATGTACCAGCTTACAAAAGGCACCGACTACATCCTACTGATCGTCTACGTAGACGATCTACTCTACATCGGGTCGATGGACAACGTCACTACCTGGTTCGAAGGGGAGCTACAGAAAGATCTCACGCTCACAGTCTCATCTACCGTCACGCAGTACCTCGGCCTCAACATTCAGGAAGAAGATAACGCGATCTACCTCAACGCCGCGAAATACGCCGACACCATCGCCAAACGCTTCGCACTCACACCAACTACCATCTCCACGCCATACCGCTACATGGCAGGAAATCACAAGGAAGGCTCCACTCCACTCAAGCCTGCCGGGATACGCGACTACCAGAGGAAGCTGGGATGCCTTCTCTTCGCGGCTGTCACCTGTCGCCCGGACCTATCATACTCTGCAAGTCAACTCGCCACCTACCTTAAAAGGCCTGAAGCTGAACACATGGCGGAGCTCGACCGCGCTCTTCACTACCTCGTTAGCACTCCAACGATCGGCTTGACCTACTACAAGAACGGAACTACAACGCCTAAGTTAATCGGCTACGTCGACGCCGACCACGCCGAAGATTCTGACAACCGGCGCTCGTGCACAGGCTACATCTACCGCCTCGAGCCTATCGGACCTATCTCGTGGCAGTCGAGTAAGCAGGAATTAATCACTCTCTCCTCAGGTGAAGCAGAATATATCGCACTCTGCTCAGCCACCAAGGAAGGATTGTACCTTCGCAAACTCTTGGAGGAAGCAAAGCTGGCTCAGTTACCAAGCTTCACTCTGTTCTGCGACAACCAGTCGGCAATTCGCATAGCCAACAAAAACGGATTCGCGAACAGGACAAAGCATATCGCCCTGCGATATTTCTTCGTGAAAGACGAGATTGAGAAGGGAAGACTCGAATTATCCTACTGCCCCACGACCGAGATGGTAGCTGATTACTTGACCAAGAAGCTCGGAAAGCAGAAGTTTGAGTACTGCATGCTGCTGACTGGACAGAGCCACGTCACCAGCAGCGACACTCCAGAAGCGAAGGGGAGTGTTGGAAACAAGTAACTTAAGCGCCTCTGTCGTATCGAAACACCAAGTCAGAAGCGAAGCAAAACATATCGAAGCATTAGCGAGTCAACCCTCGGAGGTTGAACAACTGCTGGAGGTTATGCGAAAGTCAAAGGTCAGCGACCTTTGACCTGACAAGTACAGCGCGACAGCAAGGACAAACAACTGACTCGCTATTGAGCAGTTGCCCGAGTCGTCATTGTATCGAACCGCAACAGCAACAGCAAAAACGGTTATTAACTGTATCTCTTCGTATTCCTTGTACTCTTATTAAAGCTTGTATCTCTTTGTTTTAATTAATCTACTTTGCCCTCACATACCAGCGCAAGGTGGTTCACAAACTCCTCATTGAACGCTTCCGCTATTACATCAGTCCTACCAGGAATTTAGTCCTGCAAAGATCCTAAGGGCTACTTCTCAGCCCAACAGTTAGGCCCGTTTGTTTTAGGGCCCACCAACCGACTGCGGTTACCGCGCTACCCCGCACCCTGCCCTGCGTTGCGCCGCCAGCGCACGCCCTGCCTTGTGTTGCACAGCCCCGTGCACGCCCTGCCATGCCTTGCGCCTCGCCGCTGGTGCAGCCCGCGCCTCGTCCGCCTGCTCGCGCGCAGCCTCTGCAGGCCCGCACGTCGCCCGTGCGCTGCCCGCGCGCAGCTTCTGCCGGCCCGCACCCCGCCCGCTAGCAGCCCGCGCGGCCCGCTCGCTGTCCGCGCAGCCCGCGCGCAGCTCCTCCCGGCCCGCGAGCCGCCCGCTAGCAGCCCGTGCGGCCTGCCCGCTGCCCGCGCAGCTTCTGCCGGCCCGCGTGCCGCCTGCTAGCAGCCCGCGCCGCCTGGGCGCTGCCTGCGCCGCCTGGGCGCTGCTTTCGCCGCCTGCGCGCCGCCTTCGCCTGCCCGCGCGCAGCTCCTGCCGGCCCGCTCACCGTCCGCCTACTTCCCGCGCAGCCCAAGCACTGCCCTGCAGCCCGCGCGCCGCCTCTGCTGCCTTGCGCACTGCCTGCCTGCAGCCCGCGCGGCTCCCTAGCAGCTTTTGCAGCCCGTGCGCCGCCTTACTTACCGCACGCCCACTTACGCTGCCCTTCACTGCGGGGCTATGGCCTCCCTCAGCGTCCTCGAGTTTGATCCTGACGGCCGCCCTATTAAGTTCGAAACCTGGCTGCAATACAATGATGCACACTACTTTACACTGTAACATGAACGAAACATACTGTGACACATACCTAAGGTGTCACCCTGAACAATTTTCGGCGAATTCCAAGACTTGATGCCATGCCAGCCCTTATTGCTGCCAACCACTATCGTTGCGGCATGCTGCATGACGTTAACGGTTGACGTGAGGAGAAAGAGAATGGTGACACTCATAAGCGTTCAGAGCAGCAGTGCCACCAGTCACAACTGTGGCGACAAGCTGCATCAATGCAACTGAAGGTAACGAGGTGGCTTTTGAGTCGACTCAAAAGTCACCGCATTCAGAGCAGCAGTGCCACCAGTCACTACTGTGGCGACAAGCTGCATTCAACTGAACGTGACTGCAGTTGTATTCAAACCATGCGTGTAACTGCAAGCTACAAAGTTGAAGTAGCTTCGTGTAATGGCGTGTACAAAGTAATGCAAGAACTTGACGTCGAGGGATGTCGGTAAATCCTGACGGTTGGAACCGTTGATCCGAGGGTCGTCATTCATCGACATCCCTCAGACGTTCACTTTGTACACGTCTGAATGCACCGATGAGGAAATGAGGAATCACGGAAGGAGAAGAGCCCTTGAAGGGCAGCGGAAGCGTAAAATAAAGGGAGAACCTGGGAAGGCAAAAGAGGTTTGCGGCAGCGCGCTTACCACGACTAAAGGGCGAGCGCCCGGAAGGTCTAGCGAGCAACCTGCACCGTAATGCAGATGACAGCGCAGTGGGTGACAGTTGCGCCGCTCACAACACAAGGTCGCACAGTTTTTAGTACAGCGCGGAGCACCATCGCGCAGCACAGCGACAATATATCAAGAAATGAACAAATTTCGCGCCGCTACAGCACATAGCAGAAACATCCGAAGGGCAATTATGATGGGTTGGTTGAATGAGGAACACTGTAGTCGACTCACAAAGCAGCAAAGAAAGGGCTAAAAAGCGACAATGTCCCCTCATATTTTGCCCAACTGCGCGGGAGTCAATAATAATTACAACTAGACGTTAAATACGAGTTATCAAGGTGGTAAATATGTAGTACCAGTAGCCTTTTGTAGGTTAGCGCGGGCTTACAGGAATGTGGCCTCATTTAACTGCCTAGCAAATCGCGCGTACTATTTTCCGCTGCAGAATCTCCACTTATCGCAAGGCGGCGAGGACGGCGGACGATGACGATGAAGGTGGAGCACGGATTCGTGTTTCGCGGTTAAAAAAAAAACTATTGGAATCAGTGATAAATGGCATACAGACTTCAATCCGTGCTGGCTGCAGCACGAGTTGTGGCTCATAGTACCTGCTAGGAGCAGCAGCAGCGCTACCAGGGACAGCCGAGTCATGGTCGCGAGTAGGAGGGGAGCCGTCGACAGATCGGGTTGCTCAAGACAACGAGGTTGATTTACTAGTAGTAGCGATCTAGCGTAACTCCTGCTGAAAGACTGCTACTAGCAGTACTACTTATGGGCCCTAGGCTCTTCCCTCTTCTCCCTCTTATCGTCTCGTGTACTCGTTCTCCGTCGGTGACGGAGGACACATGATTGAGTACCTCTCGCGTTGGCAAGCTTCCCGCAGGAACGAGGAAGCCGTTAGGTAGAGCCAACTGCGCAGCCATAGCTCGATCTGGTGTGTGCTCGAATCAAATGGCGGTGACTTTTTGGTACCGAGGGTCTACGACAAGGAATGTGAGGGTTCCGCCGCAACTGTTGAGTCGAGAGAATAGTTTCGTGCAGTTGTTGGGTAGGGCTGCACGCGCAGTCAGTGTTCGATTTTGTAATGGCAGTGCTCAGCATGCAACCCTGGCGGCCATTACCCTGCGCTTGAAGCCGCCCTACGATTGCATGAGAATGCCTGCATGCGAGCTTGGGTGAAGTGGCAGCAAGGGTGCGGCAAGAGGCAACAAGATGGGTGGCAAAGAACGGAAGAACAGAGTCTCGTGAACCTTTGCGGCCATTTGGGGTACACTGCGCATGTTATGAATGAGCTAGCAGAGTGCGCAGAATAAAGAATAACGAGAATGGTTGAATAATGAATGATGATACAATGAACGTGACGAGGCCTAAATAGGGGAACCCTAGCTAGGCGAAGTGGTCGGGCTAGGATAGCTCAGAAAGTGTTGCGATTGGAGTGGGGGCAGACTCGGGAGTGGTTTGGGGCGACAAAATAGGCTGAACAGGTTCGTCGCGTGACCCTCGGGATGGCCTCGCTAATGAGAGCTGCACTAAGGATTTGTAATTCCTTACAGCGCAGGGCTTCACCTGCCTCTTCAAAAGCAGTTATGAATGTCTATGCAATTTACATTATTTGCGCCGCGTAATAATCCGGCTATGGTGCAGGCGCAGATGCTATCGGAGACGGGGCCGTTTATTTAAAAAGCTCGCACCCACCAACCTATCACGCCACGTAATACCGCAGCTTCCAAGTCTCAGCTTCGCCTCTGCGCAGTCCACTCGTGTAGACGCTCGGGTCAGAAAGAACCAGTAAACTGTACTGTTGTTGTCATCGCAACTTCCCAAAATTTTCGCGTGCCGTTCACCCAGGCCGCTTTTGTCGGAGCAAAACAGTGCCGCGATTAACATTTTTTGGTATTTTAGTGTAGCTGTTGAACGAGCACCAATCCAGGTGCCTTAAGTCAGCACATGGTAGGAACAGGTCCACTCCCGTTATTCATCCGAATCAGGTCGCCTGCATGAGTCGAAACTAGTAATCGGTGGGGATAGTGAGGCTCGGGTGACGGAGAGTCACAGGTCGTTCATACCGGCTTTTAACATGCCTTTTCACGCTGCTCTTCAACCCCCGCTTAGCCGTCGGGCAGTTTCTTCTCGTGTGTCACCGCAGCCTGTACCACACCCCTCTGAAATTGTCGGGGTGGTACCTTGAACATCGTTTAATTGTAGGCTTTTGCGACTGTCCTCGAAAATGACTTTCCGAGAAGGCTGGCAAAAGCTCTAGGCACGCAGCGTCGAACGAGTGTTTTTTGGGTGTCCGGCCAGAATTGCCCTCGCCGCATGCGTCCCACTCCGCTGAGTGTGATTTAGCCACTCCGTTGTTAGTTGCAGCCCATAAGTGTCGACGGGTCTGAAGTTCCCATGTGTCCACATGCATTCCTGCCGAAATCGTTAATGACGCACCCGCCAATGCAGTAAAAGCCGCTGCACTAAACAGGTCCGGCGGGACGACAGTTGACTCCCGCATAAATCGGGCAGTCCTCGTGGTGTCTCTCCTCGTCACCAGCTTTTTCAGACGCAGTTACTTTAGCGCCTGGCCTTGCCCCTTGCTTTTTCTTCATCTCTACAATATAGCCTCCAAAAATCTCGTGCGCAAGTTGATGAACAGCTATGCCAACTGCCGCACAAGACGACGACTCCGAAGATTTCGTGCAGGTGCCGACGCCGGTCCGCCGACGCCAGATGCCACACAAATAACTCCGAAATCGTTGGAACGCAGCGGAAATAATTCATGTTTTCAACGTCGCGACAGACACAGCTGTCCGTTGCCGGGGGGGAGGGAGGTCATGGTCGATCGCGACCGTTCGAGGTACACCTAGTCCGCGGTATTTTAACCGCCGCTATCTTACCCCCGCGAGGGTACTTCTCCTTGGTCAAACTTGTTCATACGAGTAGTTTGAAGCTTAATGAGGGTTTAATACAGCATTCGCTTTGCGAGATGACGGTAGTTAAAACTCCTTCAATGCCAATCCGCCCTCTATCTTGGAGCCCTAAGTGTGAGTTTCTTTAGACGGAAATGCTTCCGGCTGTAAAATAATAGCCCTGAAGTCTCTGGGTGCCCATCACATCACCTGAAATCGAACAAAGGGTGGTTGAAACACAACAGTTCACATCGTTAAAGTAGCGTGGACTAGGTGTAAGGATCCGACGGTGCCGAAAGTGCATGTTAAATCCATGGCCGCGAAGAGCAACTAACCCGTTCTCTTGGCCGGCCTACGCATCTCTTGGACCCCAGGACATCCTTCCTAGTCCTCCCCCCTGCGGAGATAACTACTACAATGGGAGCTAGACTACGGGCTAGGCACGGGTGCTCGTGTGATCTCTGCGTTCGTTGTTCCTTAGTCGTTTTTCCTAGTGCACACACTGCTTGCTAGTTCATGAAGCAATTTAGCAAGAGTTTCACTAAGAAAGGTTGACAACAATGGTACAATCAGGTTGGCAAGACAAGACTACATCAGAGCTAGCATTCAGGTCGGTCGACTGCTAGTGCGGCATGGTCGACCGCGTTCCAGCACGACTTGGTCGACCGCGCTCCAGGAGTGCAAAGTCGACGGCGTGCCAATACTACAGGTTGATGGCGTGCCAGTGTTGCTTTCGCAGAACAGCAGCGCACCTACTTCGCAGGTGCTTGCAGATGATTGGCGTGCCGAGCCTTGTCACCTGCACAGCGCACACACCAAATCAACCTGGCGCTGACGACTGCATCTGATCAGCCACGTCGACCTCGGGATACCACCACCGAGGTCGGTCTCGCCAAAACCACCTGGCGACCGTCGCACTCCTCCGCATAACCTCGTCACCCAGGTAACCTGGTCGACCGGGCAACCACGTCGACAAGCTGCTCCTGTATGTGCCCGTCGACCTCCCAAGTCGATGGCCACCTCTAGTCGACCTCACCAGGTCGACCACACCCCTGGTCGACTAGCTCCAGGTTGACGTCACTCCTGGTCGACCAGCTCCACGTCGACCAGCACAGTTGTCAGCCGACCACCCAAGTCGGCTGCCCCAAGTTGGCGTCACCAAGTCGACGCCCTCTGCAGGTCGACTTCCCAGGTCGACCTCCCTTGAAGTCGGCGCCACCCTGAAGTCGGCGCCCGTGCAGTGGCCCCAGTGCAGGTCGACCTCCTCGTCAACCAGCTCGCCCACTGCTGCAGGTCGGCTGTTCCCCTCACACCCGACCACGAAGTCGGCTCCGCCCAAGCGAGGACGAACATATAACTCCCGTTGACACCCCCCCCCCCCCAAGGGGTATTATACTCTAAAAAGCGAGGTGAGCTAGGAAAGTAGCTCTAATACCAGGTGTTATGAATGAACTTGTAAAGTGCGCAGTATAACGAATAACAAGAATGGTTGAATACTGAATGACGATACAATGAAAGTGACGAGACCTAAATATGGGAAGTCCTAGCTAGGCGAAGAGGTCGGGCTATGATGGCTCGAAAAGTGTTGCGATTGGAGCGGGGGCCGACTCGAGAGTGGTTTGGGGCGACGAAATAGGCTGAACAGGTTCGTCGGGTGACCCTCGGAAAGGCCACGCAAACGAGTGCTGCATTAAGTATTTGTAAATCCTTACAACGCAGGCCTTCACCTGTCTCTTCAAGAGCAGTTATGAATGTCTATGCATTTTACACTTTTGTACCGGTGTATAGCTCATATAATCACAAAAAAAAAGACAAGAAAAGAGAGGGCTCCGCATCATTTGACGGTGGAAAGAGTGGTTCCATGTACTGAGTGTCAAACTATGTGTTGCTTGCTGCTGTAGGCTGTAGTGGGGTAGCCTATATGGGGTACAACCCAAATTAGGGTTTACTACTTGTACCTATCCTGCTGCTAGTTCATTTATCCCTGTTCATTATTGTGACATGGTTTCAGAGCAGGTCCTAGCCTAGGACCGATCTCTTAGGGCCCACCGAGTAGCGCTACCCCACCCGTCGCGCTAGTGTGATCACGTCGTACTGCCCTGCCCTGCACTGCCCTGCCCTGCCTGCTGCAGCGCACACTGCTTTGCCTGCGCGCCGACTGCTACAGCACGCCCTGCGCTGCCTGCTGCAGCGCGCCCTGCCCTGCCCGCGCATCGCGTCGCCGCGTTGCCCTGCCCGCCGCATCGCCCTACCCGCGCGTCGCGTCGCGCGCCCTGCCTGCGCCTGCGCGCCGCGCCGCCGCGCGTCCTGCTCTGCCCGCGCGCCGCGCTGCTGCGCGCCCTGCCCTGCCTACGCGTCACGCTGCCACGCGCCTCTGCCCTGCCCGCACGCTCGCCTCTGCCCTGCTCGCGCGCGCGCCTTTGCTCTGCCCGCGCGCGCGCCTTTGCCCTACCCACGCCGCGCGCCTCTGCCCTGCTCGCGCACGCGCCTTTGCCCTGCCCGCACGCGCGCCTATGCCCTGCCCGCACCGCGCGCCTCTGCCCTGCTCGCGCGCCGCGCCGCACGCTTGCCCTGCTCGCGCGCCATGCCACCACGCGCCCTGCCGTGCGCCCTGCTCTACCGTGCGCACCCTGCCCTACTGCTGTACTGCTACTAGCGTGCTGCTCTGCTACTAGCGCGCCCGACTGCTCTGCCTGCTATGGCCACTCTCAACGTTCTCACCTTCGATTCGGAGGGCCGCTCGATAGAGTTCGCTGCATGGCTAGGCGATTTACAGCTGTTCCTGCTGACAGACTCTAAGGGCCCGCCCCTGACGCCACAGCTGACAGTGCGACCCGCTCACAGTGGCTTACCCGTGACGCTGCTGCTCGCCTAGCCGTTCGCAACCACCCGCCGTTAGCCGAACGCGCCCACTTTGGCCAGCATAAGACAGCAAAAGCACTGTACAACGCTGTAGTCGCTCGTTACTCCTCCCCAGCCACTGCTGCTCTAGGCCGCCTTCTCCTGCCCTACCTGTTCCCAGACCTGTTCGCCTTTGCCACAGTAGCCGACCTAGTCACTCACCTCCGCACTAGTGACACTCGCTACCGTGCTACGCTCCCCGCTGAGTTTCTCACCAAGAACCCCCCCCCATGTACATCACGCTCTACTTCATAGTCACCCGCCTCCCTGACTCTCATACTGCAGTCAGGGACCTCCTCCTAGCACTTGACCCGACCGACCTCACTGTCGACCTGCTCGAGAAGCACCTCCTAGCAACTGAGACTAGCATAGTCGCTGTAGGCGCTTCTCGTGGCACTCCTCGCACCCCTTTCTTTGAGGGGTGTTCGCCCTCCCCCCTTCTCCCCTCAGTCGCCTCTGCTTCAGCTATTGACTACCTTCGTGCTGAGGAGGTAGGAGCTGCGCCTGCCCCTAGTGGGAGGCGCCGCAGCGGCAAAGGCTGTCAGAGGTCCACTGGTGATCCCCGATTGATCCTAGGGAAGGGTTACAGGCTCGTTGTCCTGGGGGGTTATGGGCGCACTGACCCGCTACTTAACAAGCCCTTTTATCCCAATGGTCTAGTGGTTGGGATTCTGACAAAGGCAGGGGAGGCAGGAGCGGTGGGGGTGGCAGAGGTGGAGGCGGTAGTGGGGGCGGTGGAGGAGGTGGTGGGGGCGGCGGTGGAGGAGGTAGTGGTGGTGGGGGCGGCGGGGCAGGTGACGGCGGTGGTGGCGGCAATGGGAGTGGTGGCGGCAGCGGTAGTGGCGGCGGTAGTGGCAGCAGTGGGGGTGGAGGCGGCGGCAGTGGGGGTGGCAGGGGTGGCACCAGCCAGAGGGGAGGCCTTGGAGGTGGCCAGCGGCAGCAGCAGCGTCAGCCCCTTTCGTCTCAGGAGCTCCGTGAGTGGTTTGCTCAGTGTGGGGCGGCTGGGGGTAGTGGTCCCTGCCCGTATGTCATTCGGGAGGTCTCACACTCAGCACCGCTGCATCTACCACCTTACTGACGCCTTTCGCGCAGAGTTTCTCGACGCGCATGAGCTCCCCGACTGGGCGGCGCTGCTTAAGACGAATATTGATATCTTTGCTCTAGACTTTGATGCTATCCTATCTGCCATGTATGCATTGTCTGTTAGTGCTGATGGTGACTGTTACCTGTGTATGCCGCCAAACCCAGGTATAGAGGCTGCTGCTCTAGGTGCTAGTGAGTCTGCTGCCCTAGGTGCTGGTGAGTCTACTCTCTCTGGTACTGCGTCTGCTGCGGCCCTGCACACCTTCACGCTTGACTCAGGTGCTTCCCGATGTTTCTTTCTCAACAGTACCACAGTCACACCGCTCACTGCACCTGTTGCTGTGTCTTTGGCTGACCCCTCTGGGGGCCCAATCCTTGCACGTTCCTCCACTGTTCTGCCCTTTCCGGCGGTTCCGTCTGGGTCACTGTCAGGTCTCCACCTCCCCTCGTTCTCTACAAACTTGGTGAGCACAGCTATCCTCCAGGATGCGGGGGTTGACACCTTCACCCCTAGACGGCAGCGTGTGGCGATCTGTACGTGCTCCCGGACCGGTCGCCACCTGGCCACGTTCACCCGTCGGCCTGGGTCGAGTCTATACACACTAACTACTGCGCCTCCTCAAGTAGCTGCGTCTGCGTCAGGTCAGCTTGCGGCCCCCTGCTCGTGTCGCGCCCTGTCGCATCAGACGCTCCTTTGGCACCACCGTCTTGGTCACCCCTCTGTGGCACGCCTTCGTGGCATGCACTCCCGTCTCCTTGTCTCTGGTCTTCCCAGGTCTCTGCCTCCCCTCCCACCCTCGCCTGCCCCTCCCTGCCTTCCCTGTGTCGAGGGACGGCAGCGCGCCGCTCCTCAGTCCTCCTCGTCCCCCCCGACGGAGGCTCCCCTGCAGACTCTCCACCTGGACGTGCGGGGCCCAGCCCGCGTCCGTGGACAGGGCCACGAGCGGTACTTTCTGCTTGTTGTCCACGACTACTCGCGTTACACCATGGTCTTCCCCTTGCGCCGCAAGGGGGAGGTCCCTGATGTTCTGATCCCTTGGATCCGCGCTGTTCGTCTCCAGCTCCGCGAGCGGTTTGAGACGGACCTTCCAGTCCTGCGTTTGCACTCTGACAGAGGTGGTGAGTTTTCCTCCGATCTCTTACGGGCCTTCTGTCATGCGGAGGGCATTCGCCAGACATTCACGCTTCCAGCCTCTCCGCAGCAGAATGGGGTTGTTGAGCGCCGCATTGGCTTGGTCATGGAGGTCGCTCGTACCTTCATGATCCATGCGGCTGCCCCTCATTTTCTGTGGCCGTTTGCGGTCCGGTACGCCGCACATCAGCTCAACCTCTGGCCCCGTGTCTCCTTGCCGGAGACCTCGCCCACACTGCGTTGGACCGGGGAGGTTGGCGATGCGTCGGTGTTCCGGGTCTGGGGATGTCGAGCCTTAATCCGCGATACGTCTGCGGACAAGCTCTCCTCCCGCACCGGTCCTTGTGTCTTCCTTGGCTATGTCCCTGACGTGCTTGGCTGGCAGTTTTACCACCCCACCTCGCCCCGTATCCTGCCCTCTCAGGACGTCACTTTCGACGAGGCGGTTCCCTTTTACCGTCTCTTCCCCTACCGCACTGCCCCTCTCCCTCCTCCGCCGCTCTTCCTAGCACCAGGTCCTCCTCCGGTAGACCCCCTCCCCCCTCAGGGTCCTGCTCCCTCAGGTGTGTCCCAGGTAGACCCTATCGAGCCTGTCGGGGTAGCAATCGACTCTGGTGCTGCTAGAGGTGGTGCGTCTAGAGGTGCTGGGCTTGGGCGTGCGGAGCCTAGGGGTGCTGAGCCTGGGGGTGCTGAGTCGGAGGGTGCGGAGCCTGGGGGTGCTGAGCCTGCGGGTGCGGAGCCTGGGGGTGCTGAGCCTGAGCATGCGGAGCCTGGGGGTGCTGAGCCCGAGTGTGCTGAGCCTGGAGGCCCTTCGGGTGTCTTGTCGCGGCCGGAGTCTCTCTCTCCATTGCAGCTCCGCGAGTGGTTTGCTCGGCGCTGGAGCTTCCGTAGTGGTGCTGCTGGAGCTGCTGGAGGTGTTGGGGCCGCTAGTCCCGAGGTGCTCATACTGGAGGTACTGGAGCTGCTAGGGCTGGAGGTACTACTGGAGCTGCTGGAGATGCTGGTGCTGCTGGAGATGCTGGTGCTGCTGGAGCTGGAGCTGCTGGTGGTGCTGCAGGAGTTGGAGCTGGAGGCGCTGGAGCTGTTCATGCTGGTGGTGCTGCTGGTGCTGGAGCTAGTGGTGCTGCAGGAGTTGGAGCTCGAGACCCTGGAGCTGGGGGTGCTGGAGCTGTCTCTGCTGGTTTTGGTGGTGCTTCACGGCCGCAGCCGTACTTCGTTCCACTCCTTCAGCAGCTTCTTGGTCTCCCACCTTCTACTGGTCCTACTCCTACCTTACTGTGTCCGTTGCCTGACCAGTCGCAGTCGCAGTTACAGCCAGCCTCCCCACTACATGGTCCTTCTCCTTACACTGGGCTGACCGGAGGCCTTGCTGAGCGTCGTGAGCCTGCGTCTCGTCTTGCATCGCCTGTTCGCGCTGCTCGCACTAGTCGTCGTGTTCTGCGTCCGCGTCCTCCTCCTGTCCTTGGCACGCACCAGATCGCTGTGCGTCCTTCCACCGCTCTGCGGCGTGTCCCTCTGTCGTCTCCTCCTATGTCCTCTCTTCCTGCCCTTTCTGACCCGGAGTCTGACTCCCTTCGTGCTGCTAGTCCTACTGTCATGCGTCTCCTGGCCACTGTTGTCACTCGCCCTTCCTTTGCGTCCACTGCTGTGTTTGCCTTAGTTGCTGAGCTGGTTGACTTTGCTGCTCGTTGTCGTCTAGACTACGCCGCTAGCCTTGTTGCTGAGTCTGGGTCTATTTGTCCTCCGTCCGTCGGGGGTGAGTGTGCTCTTGGCACGGACGTCCTTGAGGACAGGCATGAGTACTTTGAGTACTTTGCAACCGCTGTACCTCATCTCGTGTCCATGCTGATTGCACCTGAGGGAGACCCGGATGCACCAGACATCCCGACCCCGCGCTCTTACGCAGAGGCGATAGAGGGTCCCTACTCCTCTCAGTGGCAGTCATCCATGGACGCAGAGATGGCATCCTGGAAGTCCACAGGCACCTACATCGACGAGGTTCCCCCTCATGGGGCGAACATCGTCAGTGGCATGTGGATTTTCAGGGTGAAGCGGCCGCCGGGTTCTCCGCCTGTCTTCAAGGCGCGTTACGTTGCCCAAGGCTTCAGTCACCGACAGAGAGTTGACTTCTTCCAGACCTTCTCCCCGACCCCGAAGATGTCCACTCTTCGGGTTTTGCTGCACGTCGCTGCTCAGCGTGAATACGAGCTTCACTCTCTTGACTTCAGCACTGCTTTCCTACAGGGCAGCCTGCACGAGGATTTCTAGCTGCGCCGCCCACCTGGCTTCACTGGGTCGTTTCCTCCTGGTACCCAGTGGAGCCTCCGGCGACCAGTCTACGGTCTCCGCTAGGCGCCTCGCGAGTGGCACGACACACTGAGGACGACTCTTGCGGCTCTTGGCTTTGCTCCCTCTACTGCTGACCCGTCGCTGTTTCTACGCACCGACACTTCTCTGCCACCGTTCTACATCCTCGTGTACGTCGACGACTAGGTTTTTGCCACTGCTAACACTGAGGCACTGACTCGTGTGAAGTAGGAGCTCCAGAAGAGACACACGTGCACAGACCTGGGTGAGCTGCGCAGCTATCTTGGCTTGCAGATCACCCGGGACAGAGCACGGCGCACCATTACCTTGACTCAGTCACACATTGTCACAGGATCGAATTTCCACTCGAGAATGTTCCATTAAAGGTGAGTACAAGGCGTATTTATACTCGGAAATACATAGAAACAGCAGATAATCCGAGCCTTCGGGAACGCGCTCTTCTAGAATAGAGAATCACAAGTGCGCATAAGCACGCAAGCCCATTGACACTTCGGATTATGGCGAGATTACACCTTGTACACCACTGTCGGTGCTGTCGGTGCCGTATCATGTAAATGTCTTTGCTGGAAATACCAAATAAGTGAAATAATCAGAAATCTCTAGAAAATAGAATAGTAGTCCGATTGAGGTAAAATAAAGTGCAAATGAAAGAGGAAAATAAGCAGAATAAGATTGAGTAAAAATATGGAAATGAAAAATATGTCGAACGTCGGCGTACTCTCACACACATGGTGCAGCAGGTCCTTCAGTGCTTCGACTTCCAGTACTCCTCGCCACAGGCAACTCCTCTGCCTACGGGTCACTCGCTCTCAGCTCTGCCTTCGGATGAGTCTGTAGAGCCGAATGGCCCGTATCAAGAG
This sequence comes from Closterium sp. Naga37s-1, assembly GCA_947471745.1. Classification (NCBI taxonomy): domain Eukaryota; kingdom Viridiplantae; phylum Streptophyta; class Zygnematophyceae; order Desmidiales; family Closteriaceae; genus Closterium; species Closterium sp. Naga37s-1. The sequence continues at coordinate 3,537,748 of CANJKZ010000056.1, read as the reverse complement.
CTTGTGGGCAGCCTCATGTACCTGATGACCTGCACTCGACCTGACCTTGCTTACCCTCTTAGCATCCTGGCACGCTACGTTGCGCCCGGGAGACACCGACCAGAGCACTGGAAGGCCGCTGAGAGGGTGATGCGCTACTTGTGCAGTACGTGGGGCATGGGGCTCGTGCTTGGAGGACGGAGTCCAGTTGTCCTCACTGGTCACGCAGACGCTTCTTGGGTTGACGACTTGGCTACGCAGCGGTCGTCACAGGGTTACACCTTCAGCCTTGGCTCCGGTTCTGTTTCGTGGCGGTCTACCCGCTCGTCTTCTGTTCTCAGTTCCAGTTGTGAGGCTGAGATCTACGCAGCGGCCATGGCTGCACAGGAGTTACGCTGGGTCACCTACCTACTGACCGACTTGGGAGAGCCGCCTCGTTCTCCTCCAGTTTTGTACGTCGACAACAAGGCCATGATTGCCTTGTGTGAGGAGCACAGACTGGAGCACAGAACGAAGCACATAGCTCTGCGCTACTTCCTTGCTCGAGAGTTGCAGCAGCGTGGTCGGCTTCGTCTTGCTTACGTGGTCTCTCAGGCCAACACTGCTAATATCTTCACCAAGGCACTTCTGCCTTGTGATCATCAGCGTTTCTGTACTGTTTTAGGCCTTGTGCCTACGTGGCCTCACTTGCTCACTTCTTGACTTTGCTTGTACTGTGATCTATATACTTATACCTGCGTGCTTGCACTTGCTAGGTTGTGATCACTACCCTGCTTGCTCTCTATATATATATAACTCTGCATGTGAACTGGCCTTGTGGCCATTTGTTTGTGCTCAGATTGTGTGGTGACTTCGTGATCCACCCTGAGCTTGCTTTGCCTTTCTTGACTGGTCTTGTGACCTCTTGTTCTCCCCCACTTTGCCTATGGGGGTGTGTCAAACTATGTGTTGCTTGCTGCTGTAGGCTGTAGTGGGGTAGCCCATATGGGGTACAACCCAAATTAGGGTTTACTACTTGTACCCATCCTGCTGTTAGTTCATTCATCCCTGTTCATTATTCTGACACTGAGGGGCAAAGCAGAAGGAATCAGAAATGAGCTCCAGAAAGGATTGTACTACCTCTTCGTAGTGGTTACAATCTTACGGGGGTTAGTCCAGATCTTTCTCATGGTTGATCGTTGGGTGATGCACATCGTCGGGTAATGAGTGTCAACGGTAGGAAACGTGAATGATTATATTAGGCAGGATTCGAAGTACAAGTAGGAATCCTAAAGGATTGTACTCTCTAATGAGTGCCCCACTACAAACTAGAATATAATACCGTATTCTTCCGGCTATAGGACCTGAGGGACTCTCTACAGAAGCAGAAAAAATAGTTAGGGTGAATATGTAGGTGGCATGCAGTTTTTTAAAACCCCGGTACACATATTTGTCCATCAATGTTATTGGATTTACCATGTAGTGTGGGAGTCTATGTTCGAAACAAAAAATACCCCTTGCGTAAAAATTTCGCGTGAGCGGCGCATCAGTTCTGTGTAAGAATTCGCGCATGACACAAAAAACATGTCAAAAAATGAATTTTACATAAACCTCGTGTCAGTGTAAACATGCTTCATTGATCACAAGCTAGCAAGTGTAAACATGCAGGTATATGCATATGTATAAGTGTACAACAAGTGCAAGGCAAGATCAAGAGACAAGCAGGTGAGGCAAAGTGGGCACAAGCCCAAGAGCAGTGTAGAAACGCTGATGATCATCAGACCCGAGGGCCTTGGTTAAGACATCAGCAGTGTTGACCTATGAGGCCACGTACGAAAGCGAAGCTGGCTACGTTGCTGCAACTCTCGTGCAAGGAAGTAACGAAGAGCAATGTGCTTCGTTCTGTGCTCCAGTCTCTAGTCTTGACACAAGGCAATAATGGTCTTGTTGTTGACGTACAAAACTGGAAGACAATGAGGCTGCTCACCCAAGTCGGCTAGCAGGTAGGTCAGCCAGCGTAGCTCCTGTGCAGCCGCCCCAGCGTAGATCTCAGCCTCAGATCTGGAGCTAAGTACAGAAGAGGAGAGAGTAGACCTCCACGAGACAGAACCTGTGTTGAGGCTGAAACTGTTACCCTGTGACAACCACTGAGTCGCCTAGTCGTCAGCCAAAGAAACGTCTGAGTGACCTTTGAGAACAACTCGACCCTGTCCTCCAAGCACAAGCCCCTTGCCTGATGTACTACACAAGTAACGCAATACCCTCTGTGCAAATGTCGAGTGCTCCTTTCGGTGTCTACCGAGCGCAACGTAGTGAGCCAGGATGCTGAGAGGGTATGCGAGGTCAGGCCGTGTGCACATCATCAAATACATGAGGCAACCCACAAGCTCTCGATACGGACCACCCGGCTCTACGGACTCGTCTGAAGGTGGAGCTGAGAGCGAATGGTCAGTAGGCAGAGGAGTGGACTATGGCGAGGACCACCGAAAGTCGAAGCGCTGAAGGACATGCTGCACCATGTGTGACTGAGTCAGAGTGATGGTGCGCCATGTTCTGTCCAGGTGACCTGCAAGCCAAGATAGCTCCGCAGTTCACCCACGTCAGTGCATGTGTATCTGTTCTGCAGATCTGCCTTCACTAGGGCCAGTGTCACAGTGTCAGCAGTAGCGAAGACCAAGTCGTTGACGTGCACGAGGATGTAGAACGACGGCAGAGAAGGGTCTGTGTGCAGTGTTGTTCAGGATCCGTCACTTTGAGAACTTACGACGAACTCATTTCTCAACTAAACGCAAATCCGCTCGGTAGGAAGTTGCGCCTTAGGCTTAGCTACCATCTCCAAGTTGAATCAGTTGTTAAGATGGTCTAAAGAGTGAGAACCAAGTAAAAACGTCCAGCAGCCGCATTACTAGAATGGTGGAGAAAGTACTAGCATTTAGGCATGGAGAGTTGGAGTTGGGAACCTCCAAGAGAACCATGAGAGGGAAGGGGTTCTCCAAGAGCTAGGGAAGGATGGTAGGAACCTTCCTAGCAACAAGGATGCAACCCTCATCATGAGGTCCTTGAGGTGTCACATGCAAAATCCAATCTAGCTGGATTTTGCCTAGGTGTTGCAACATTTGCAACCCATGCTAGAAACTTCTAGCCACCCCAATCCAAAAGTCAAAATTGCCTTCCCTAACCACCCAACCAAAGATCCCTTTATAGTCATGTCCCAATAGTCGCCCAAATTAGATGTAACCCCAAAAGGTGATAAGAAATCCAAGTCTTGGAAATCTTGTAACTTGGGCGATCTTGGTTGGAATAAGGCGATCTTGGTATCATTGGAAAGCTCTGGATTTCTCCTGCATGATCAAGCATTTAAACTTGGAGAAAAACACAGAGATGAAAATATCCAACAGCCATGCACAATGACATATGCTCATGCAAACAATGCATGCATGAATAGCACGAGCACTCGGCAGGACGTTAGAATGACATGCACTCAAAATGACGTGCATCCAACACGTAGAAATAACGATGGGTCAGCAGTGGAAGGAGCAAACTCAAGAGCCACAAGTGTCGTCCTAAGTGTGTCGTGCCATTCGGGGGGCACCTGACGCAGACTGTAGACTAGCGCCGGAGGCTCCACTGGGTTCCCTCAGGAAATGACCCAGAGAAGCCAGGTGGCCAGCGCAGCCAGATAGTCTCGTGAAGGCTGCCCTGCAAGAAGGCTCTCGAGAAGTCGAGAGAGTGCAGCTCGTAGTCACGCTGTGCTGCAACATGCAGTAACACCCGAAGAGTGGTCATCTTCGGGGTGGGGGAGAAGGCCTGGAAGAGGTCCACCCCCTTACGCTGGCTGAAGCCTCGTGCAACGTAAGGCGCCTTGAAGGCATGCGGAGAACACGGCGGCCACTTCACTTTGAAAATCCACATGCCATCGACTATGTTTGCCCAAGAAGGGGAACTACGTCGAAGTAGGTGCATGTGGAATTCCAGGAAGTCATCTCTGCATCTATGGCTATCTGCCACTGAGAGGAGTACGGACCCCTGAACGCCTCTGCGTCTTAGGGATAGGGATGTCCAGCGCATCTGGGTCTTTTGCAGGGCAAAGCACCATGGCAGCGAGATGAGGTGCAGCACCCGCTATTCATTCCAGCTCAAACTGCTTGTCCTCAACGACGTAAAAGCCAAGGGCAAGCTCACCCTCGACGGACGGAGGACAGTCAGAGTAAAAAACAAGACTTGCAGCGTAGTCAAGACGGCACTGAGCAGCAAAGTCAACGAGCTCAGCGACTAAGGCAGACGTAGAAGGAGACGAAACGTAGGGCCAGTCATAGCCGTGGTAAGAAGACGAGTGACAGTCGGACTGGCAGCACGAACAAGGTCAGACTCAGGGTCGGGAACGTGAGGAGGGGAAGATGCAGAAGGTAACGGCAAGACAACGCTGTGGAATAGAGGAAGGACGAAGTGCCATAATGTGAGTGCCTGGGACAGGTGGAGCACGAGGACGGGCAATACGACGAAAACGAACAGGTGTGGAAGCACGAGACACAGGCTCTCTAGGCACTCTCAAAGTAAGGAGAAGGAGCGGGCAGTGGGGAGTCGGGAAGTAATTGTGTCTGAGACTGGTCACTCGGTGGGAACAGTAACGGAGGAGTAGTACCAGTGATAGGGAACTCATTAACAGCAGGTTGGTGACTGAGAAGGTGGCGAAGCGCAGACGGCTGCTGCTGAGTAGTCGCATCCCTCGAACATCCAGTAACGGGTCCGGGAAGACCACCAGCGCCTGTACGAGAAACTCCAGCAGCAACACCTCCACCTCCAGAAGTACCAGCATCCCCAGCACCAGCACCTCCAGCTCCGCCACCGGGGCTGCCCCATCGGACAGCCCACTCGCGAAGCTGCTGCGGCAAGAGAGTCTCCTGCCTACGAGCACCAGTAGCTCCAGCACTAGCACCTCCAGCACCTCCAACTCCAGTACCAATACCCCCAGCTCCACCACCGGGGCTGCCCCACTGGACAACCCACTCGCGAAGCTGCTGCGGCGAGAGAGTCTCCTACCGACGTGCACCAGTACCTTTAACACCAGCACCTCCAACACCAGCACCTCCAGCACCTCCAACTCCAGTACCTCCAGCACCAGCACCTCCAGCACCAGCACCTCCAACTCCAGTACTTCCAGCTCCAGCTCCTCCAACTCCGCCACCGGGGATGCCCCACCGGACAACCCACTCACGAAGCTGCTGCGGCGAGAGAGTCTCCTGCCTACTCAGCTGCCACTGACGTCCATTCCCAGAATCTCCAGCAGGAGTACCCACAACTGGACCGCCAGTAGGACACTCAACACCCCCAGAACCAGCACCCCTAGAGTCCGCATCGACTGGCTGCAGAGGCCGTGAAGACGGCCGAGGCGGAAACCCAGGAGGGATCTCCAAGTGCGGTGAGTGGCAAGTGGCCGCTGTGTCATCAGCAGCTGGGTCACCCCCCTCAGCTGGGCCAGAGGTTTCAGAGGAGACCTCCAACGGCGCAACCAAGGGGGGTGGGTAAACCTGGGACACACCTGAGGGAGCAGGACCCTGCGGGGGGAGGGAGGCTACCGGGGGGGGGGGGGGTCGACAACCAGGAAGAGAGGCAGGAGGGGCACGGGGGAACTGCGGTGGGGGTGGAGACGGTAGAAGCAGACAGACTCTTCAAAGGTGATATCCTGGGAGAAGAGGACACGCCGAGAACCCAGGTGGTAAAACTGCCAGGGCGGGGCGTTGGTAGGAAAGCCAAGAAAGACGCAGCGAAGAGTGCGAGGAGAGAGCTTGCCTGCGGGAGGATCGCGGACAAGAGAAAGAACTCCATACCCAAAACACTGACGCATCACCAACCCCTCCCGTCCACCCCAGGGAACCTGGGAGGTCTCCAGGTGGGAGACACAGGGCCAGAGGTTGAGCTGCTGCACAACGTATCGTACCGCAAACGGCCACAGAAAATAAGGAGCAGCCGCATGGACAATGGAGGTGCAAGCAACCTCCATGACTAAGCCAATGCAGCGCCCTTCAATCCCATTGTGTTGTGGAGAGGCCGGAAGTGTGAATGACTAGGTGATGCCCTCAGCACCACAGAAGTCCTCGAGGAGGCGAGAGGAAAACTCACCACCTCGGTCAGAGTGCAGCCGCAAAATTGGGAGGTCCTGCTGAAACCGAGCGCTGAGCTGGAGACGGACAGCACGGATCCAGGTGATCAAGACACTGCGGACATCCGCCTTGCCTTGCAAGGGGAAGACCGTGGTGTAGCGCATGTAGTCGTCAACAACCAGCAAAAAGTAGCGCTCTTCGCCCTGTCCAGTGACGCGGGCTGGACCCCACACGTCCATGTGGAGGGTCTGCAGAGGAGCAGTGGTCGGAGGAAAAGAGGAGGAGTGAGGAGCGGCACGCTGCCACCCCTCGACGCAGGGAAGGCACGGCGGTGCAATCAACCTTGGGAGCGGGGGTAGGGTCCTGGGGAGGCTTGAGACAAGGAGAGGGGAGTGCATGCTGCGCTGACGCAGCTGGGAGGGGTTGCGAAGATAACTCAATCAACGGGAGCTAGAATACGGGCTAGGCACGGGGTGGGAGCGATCTTTGCGTTCGTTCCTTAGTCATTAACTCGTGCTCACACTACTTGCGCATTCACGGGGAAATCCGGCAAGAGTTTCAATAGCAAGAGTTCATAGAGAAAAAGTTAAGTATGATAGCAACAAAGTTGGCAAGACTGACTACATCAGAGCTAGCACGCAAGCAGGACGATTGCCAGCGCAGCTCGGCCGACCGCGTTCCAGCACGACTTGGTCGACCGCGCTCCAGCAGTACAAAGTTGCGGCCCGCCAATACTGCAAGTTCACGGCGTGCCAACGTTGCTCCCGCGGGACAGCAGCGCACATGCTTCGCAGGTGCTCGCAGATGACTGGCATGCCGTGCCTTGTCATCAAATCGACCTCGTGCTGACGACTGCATCTGATCAGCCACGTCGACCCCGGGACACCATATTGAGGTCGGCCTCGCCACGAATACCTGGGCGACCGTCGCAGTTCTCCGCAGAACCCCATCGTCCGGGTAACCTGGTCGACCGGGCAACCTCCTCATCGACCAGCTCCTCCTTGTGCCCGTCGACCACCCAGGTCGACGACCACCACCGGTCGACTACACCAAGTCGACCGCGCACCTGGTCGACTAGCCCCAAGTTGACCATACTCGTGGTCGGCCAACTCCAGGTCGACCAGCACAGCTGTCAGCCGACCGCGCCCAGTCGGCTTTCCCAAGTTGGCGTCACCAAGTCGACGCTCTCTGCAGGTCGACTTCCCAATTCGACCTCCCAAAGTTGGCGCCCTTGCAGTGGCCCCCGTGCAGGTCGACCAACCCTGTCGACCAGCTCGCCCTCTGCTGCAGGCTGGCTGCACCTCCCGCACACCCGACCATGAGGTCGGCTTCGCCCTAGCGAGGACGGGGCCCATCACAACTGCCGTTGACACGGGCGACCAAGATGGTGGTGCCAGTGTTGACGGGAGTTGGCCCCGCCCTCGCTTGGGCAAAGCTGACTGTGTGGTCGGGTGTGTGGGAGGTGCAGCCGACCCTCTGCAGTATGCGAGATCTGGAGCTTCTGCGCGGGTTGGGATATGGACCTCGTCCACAAGGTGAAGGGTTGTCTGTACACGAGGTGTACTAGGAAACCCATGCAAGAGTAACTGAAGCACTCGCGAGTGCAACGCAAACGTCTCGTGCACATGTGCAAGTGGCGCAGCTGGTGCAGAGGTTCGCGGGTGTTCATCTGCGCAGGGTCACGTCTGACCCTGCGCATCCTCGCGAATGCACAAAAGTGGTCGTCGAAGGTCGTCGACCCACGACGACGAAGGTCGTCAACCGATGATGACGAAGATCATCGTCCTGCAGGGTTGTCGGGGACTTTACCCGGTCGACCAAGTTACCTGCTCGATGAGGTTCTGCGGAGGTGCGCGAAATCGTCGAGGTTCCTGTGGTGAAGTCGACCAACGTGGCAACACGTGGTCGACGTGGCTCGTCAGGTGCAACTGTCGGCATGCGGCTGACAACCTGCGCAATGTGCGAGACAGTGCACGTCGTGCGTAACTGTCCACAAGCACCTGCAACGTAGGTGCTTGCACATGCGCTGACAATCACCGGAAGATGCAACATTGGCAAGCCACGAGGGTGCTGTGTTGGCAAGCGGCGCGGGTGCATCGTGTCAAACTTATATGCTATAGTCTGTGTAGGCTGTAGTGGGGTAGACAATATGGGGTACAACACTTTTAGGTTTTCCTACTTGTACCCACCTGTTTCCTAGTGCACACATTCCTCGTTCTTTCACATGGTATAGAGCAGGTTCCCTAGTGGGAACGTTTCCTAGGCCTCCCTTCGCGGCCCCTTCGCGGCCCCTTCACGGCCCCTTCGCGGCACCTTCACGGCCCCTTCGCGGCCCCTTCACGGCCCCTTCGCGGCACCTTCGCGGCCCCCTCGCAGCCCCTTCGCGGCCCCTTCGCGGCCCCTTCACGGCCCCTTCGCGGCCCCTTCGCGGCCCCTTCACGGCCCCTTCGCGGCCCCCTCGCGGCTCCCTTCGCGGCCCCTTCGCGGCCCCGCCCCGCTGCCCGTAGCGGCCCCGCCCTGTCGCCAGTCGCGGCCCCGCCCCGTCGCCAGTCGCGGCCCCGCCCCGTCGCCAGTCGCGGCCCCGCCCCGTCGCCAGTCGCGGCCCCGCCGCGTCGCCCCCGCCTCGTCGCGACGCCCCTGCGGGACCCGCGTGGTGTAAACCTGCCCGCCGCGGCGCCCTGCCCTAACCCGCGCCCTGGAGCAGCCGCCACTGCAGCAGCCGCCCCTGGAGCAGCCGCCACTGCAGCAGCCGCCCCTGGAGCAGCCTCCCCGGCAGCAGCCGCCCCTGGAGCAGCCGCCCCTTAAGCAGCCGCCCCTGGAGCAGCCGCCACTGCAGCAGCCGCCCCTGGAGCAGCCACCCCTGCAGCAGCCGCCCCTGGAGCAGCCGCCCCTGGAGCAGCCGCCACTGCAGCAGCCGCCCCTGGAGCAGCCACCCCTGCAGCAGCCGCCCCTGGAGCAGCCGCCCCTGCAGCAGCCGCCCCTGGAGCAGCCGCCACTGCAGCAGCCGCCCCTGGAGCAGCCACCCCTGCAGCAGCCGCCCCTGGAGCAGCCGCCCCTGCAGCAGCCGCCCCTGGAGCAGCCGCCCCTGAAGCAGCCGCCCCTGGAGCAGCCGCCACTGCAGCAGCCGCCCCTGGAGCAGCCACCCCTGCAGCAGCCGCCCCTGGAGCAGCCGCCCCTGCAGCAGCCGCCCCTGGAGCAGCCGCCACTGCAGCAGCCGCCCCTGGAGCAGCCGCCCCTGGAGCAGCAGCCGCCCCTGAAGCAGCCGCCCCTGGAGCAGCCGCCCCTGCAGCTGCCGCGGAGTCCTCGCCCTACAGTGGTAGCGGCCTCGCCATTGCCGCCGTCGTACGCCTGCCCTTCTCGCCACTGGTGAGCACTGCCCTGCCCGTACTGCTGTTACTGCTGCTCTTGCTGCTACTGCTCTTTCTACTGCTACTGCTGCTCCTGGCGTGGCCAGATGCAGCTCCAGCGCCGTCCACGTGAGTCCCTCGCCCCCCAACAGCTTCGTGAGTGGTACGCTAGTTGGGGTTGTATGGGTGGCCGCGCTGCGACTACTGCTATTGCTACTGCTGCTGCTACTGCGGCTACCACTGCTCCTGCTGCTCCTGGCGGTGGCCAGATGCAGCTCCAGCGACGTCCGCGTGAGTCCCTCACGCCCCAGCAGCTTCGTGAGTGGTACGCTACTTGGGGTTGTCGGGGTGGCCGTAGTGGGAGTCGTCCTGGAGTGAGTAGTTCGGCAGCTGCTTCTCGTGGCCAGGTGCAGCTGCAGCGTCGTCCGTGCGCGGTCCTTGCGCCCCAGCAGCTTCGTGAGTGGTACGCTCAGCGTGACGGGTCACGGGGTACTGCTCGCTGTCCGTACGTCATTCGCACTGGTGCTCGGACTGGTCAGCCTTGCGGGACGTTTGGTCACGCAGAGTCCCGCTGCTTCGCCCGTCTGAGCGACGCCTGGCGTACAGAGTTTGGCGGCGCGGCTGAGCTCCCCGACTGGGTGGAGCTGCTTAGGCTGAGGGTATATATCTATACTCTTGACTATGATGCTATCCTCACTGCCATGTATACATTGCCTGCTAGTGATGAGGGTGACTGTTACCTGTGTGTTCCGCCTGACCCGGGCATTGAGACTGCTGCTCTAGGTACTGGTGAGGCTGCTGCTCTAGGTGCTAGTGCGTCTGCTGCTCCAGGTGCTGGTGAGTCTGCTGCCCCAGGTACTGGTGCGTCTGCTCTCTCAGTTACCACGTCGGTCAGGCCTTACACACCTTCACCCTTGACTCGGGTGCTTCCCGCTCCTTCTTTCGAGACCGCACCACGCTTACGCCGCTTAGTCGGCCAGTTGCGGTCTCCCTGGCGGACCCCTCTGGGGGTCCTGTCCTTGCCCACTTCTCCACTGTCTTACCGTGTCCGGCGGCCCCCTCTGGCACCCTGTCTGGTCTCTACCTCCCCTCGTTCTCTACGAACTTGGTGAGTGGTGCTGATCTACAGGATGGGGGGGTTGACCAGTTCACTCCTGCGAGTCAGCGGGTGACCCACTGTACGTGTGCTCGGACGGGCCGACACTTGGCCACGTTTACCCGTCAGCCGGGGTCGAGCCTGTACACGCTGACTACTGAGTCTCCTCCGGCTGTTGAGTCTGGTCAGGTATCTCCGTCGGGTCAGGTGTTTGCTGCAGCGTCCAGGTCTGGTCCTGAGTCTGCTCCCTGCTCGTGTCGTCTCCTGTCCCACCAGACTCTCCTCTGGCACCACCGCCTTGGTCACCCCTCCCTGCCTCGTCTCCGAGGCATGGCCTCCCGTTACCTTGTCTCTGGTCTCCCCCGGTCCCTCCCTCCCCTCCCTCCGGGGCCTGCCCCTACCTGCGTTCCCTGCGTCGAGGGGCGGCAGCGCGCCGCCCCTCACTCCTCCGAGTTTCCTCCGACAGAGGCTCCGCTGCAGACTCTTCACATGGACGTGTGGGGCCCCGCCCGCGTCCGTGGCCAGGGTCACGAGCGTTACTTCCTGTTGGTGGTTGACGACTACTCGCGTTACACCACGGTGTTCCCCTTGCGCAGCAAGGGTGACGTCACTGAGGTGTTGATCGACTGGATCCGCGCGGCTCGTCTCCAGCTCAGAGAGAGTTTCGGCTCGGACTTTCCTGTTCTGCGTCTGCACTCTGACAGAGGCGGGGAGTTTTCCTCTGCCCTTCTGGGAGCCTTCTGTCGTGCACAAGGCATCCGCCAGACCTTCACGCTTCCGGCCTCTCCACAGCAAAATGGGATTGCTGAGTGCCGCATTGGCATGGTCATGGACGTCGCTCGTACGTCCATGATCCATGCGGCTGCTCCCCATTATCTGTGGCCGTTTGCGGTTCAGTACGCAGCGCATCAGATCAACCTTCAGCCCCGGGTCTCCTTGCCAGAGACCTCCCCCACCCTGCGGTGGACGGGGAAGGTTGGCGATGCGTCTGCGTTTCGTGTCTGGGGATCTCGGGCGTTTGTCCGCGACTTGTCTGCGGACAAGCTGTCCCCCCGTGCTGTTCCCTGCGTCTTCCGTGGCTTCCCCCCTGACGCGCCTGGTTGGCAGTTTTACCACCCCACCTCGCGCCGTGTTCTGTCCTCCCAGGACGTCACCTTTGACGAGTCGGTGCCTTACTACCGTCTCTTCCCCTACCGCACTGTGCCCCTCCCCCCGCCGCCGCTCTTCCTTGCGCCAGGTCCCCCCCCGGTAGACCCTCTCCCCCCTCAGGGTCGTGCCCCGTCAGGTGTGTCCCAGGTAGACGCAGTCGAGCCTGTCGAGGTAGCTGTTGACTCTGGTGCTGCTAGGGGTGCTGAGCCTGGGGGTGCTGAGTCTGGGGGTGCTGAGTCTGGGGGTGCTGAGCCTGGGGGTGCTGAGCCTGGGGGTGCGGAGCCTGGGGGTGCGGAGCCTGGGGGTGCTGAGCCTGGGGGTGCGGAGCCTGGGGGTACGGAGCCTGGGGGTGCTGAGCCTGGGGGTGCGGAGCCTGGGTGTGCTGGGTCTGCTCGTGTGGCCTGGGTTTGGGGGACCTTTGGGTGCTTCGTCGAGGCGGGAGCTACCCTCTCCACAGGAGCTGCGCGACTGGTTTGCCCGGCTGGAGCCGTGCTGCTGGAGCTGGAGGTGCTACTGTTGCTGCTGACCCTCTGGTCGGCATTGGCGGTACTGGAGCTGCTGGGACTGGGGGTGCTGCTGGTGCTGCTGGAGGTCCTGGAGGTACTGGAGCTACTGGGCCTGGAGGTGCTCCTGGTGCTGGAGCTGCTGGCGGTACTGGAGCTGGCGGTCCTGCTGGAGTTGGTGCTGCTGGAGCTGCTGGAGCTGGAGCTGCTGGAGCTGCTGGAGCTGGAGCTGCTGGGGGTGTTGGCGTTGGAGGTGCTGCTGGCGCTGGTGCTTCTGAGGGTGCTGGAGTTGGCGCTGTTGGAGCTGGAGGTGCTGCTGGCGCTGGTGCTGCCGCTGGGGGTACTGGTGCTGTCCCTGCTGGTTCTGGAGGCGCTGCGCGGCCGCGGCCGTACTTCGTTCCGCTCCTTGAGCAGGTTCTTGGTCTTCCACCTTCTACTGGTCCTGCTCCTCCCTTAGAGTGTCCACCGCCTGTCCAGTCGTAGTCACAGTTACAGCCCGCCTCCCCCCTGCCTGCTCCTTCTCCCTACACTGGTCCTACTAGAGGTCTTGCTGAGCGTCGTGAGCCTGCGTCTCGTCCGGCGTCGCCTGTTCGTGCTGCTCGCACTAGTAGTCGTGTTCCGCGTCCGCGTCCTCCTGCGGTCCCAGGCACACACCAGATGGCACTGGGACCTTCCACTGCTCCTCTGCGTGTCCCGTTGCCGTCTCCTCCAGAGTCCTCTCTTCCTGTTCTTGCTGACCCGGAGTCTGACTCTCTTCGTGCTGCCAGTCCTACTGTCACGCGTCTCCTGGCTACTGTTCTCACTGACCCTTCCTTTGAGTCCACTGCTGCGTCTGCCTGAGTCTGAGTCTGTCTGTCCTCCGTCCGTCGGGGGTGAGTGTGCTCTTAGCACGGACGTCCTTGAGGACAGGCAAGAGGAGTTCCAGTGTTTTGCTGCTGCTTTGCCTCATCTCGTGTCCACGCTGATTGCCCCTGAGGGAGACCCGGATGCACCAGACATCCCGACTCCTCGATCGTACGCTGAGGCGATCGAGGGTCCCTACTCCTCACAGTGGCAGTCAGCCATGGACGCAGAGATGGCTTCCTGGAAGTCCACAGGCACCTACGTCGACGAGGTTCCCCCACCTGGCGCGAACATCGTCAGTGGCATGTGGATTTTCAGGGTGAAGCGGCCGCCGGGTTCTCCGCCTGTCTTCAAGGCGCGTTACGTGGCTCGAGGCTTCAGTCAGCGGCAGGGAGTTGACTACTTTCAGACCTTCTCTCCCACCCCGAAGATGACCACTCTTCGGGTGCTGCTGCACATAGCCGCTCAGCGCGACTACGAGCTTCACTCTCTTGACTTCAGCACAGCTTTCCTACAGGGCAGCCTGCACGAGGAGATCTGGCTGCGCCGCCCACCTGGCTTCACTGGGTCGTTTCCTCCTGGTACCCAGTGGAGCCTCCGGCGGCCAGTCTACGGTCTCCGCCAGGCGCCCCGTGAGTGGCACGACACACTGAGGACTACACTTGCGGCTCTTGGGTTTGCTCCTTCTACTGCCGACCCGTCGCTGTTTCTGCGCACCGACACCTCTTTGCCGCCATTCTACATCCTCGTGTACGTCGACGACTTGGTCTTTGCCACTGCTGACACTGCTGGACTCGCCCACGTGAAGTCCGAGCTGCAGAAGAGACACACGTCCACAAACCTGGGTGAACTGCGCAGCTACCTTGGCTTGCAGATCACCCGGGACAGAGCACAGCGCACCATTACCCTGACTCAGTCACACATGGTGCAGCAGGTCCTTCAGCGCTTCGACTTCACGTACTCCTCGCCTCAGGCCACTCCTCTGTCTACTCGCCACTCGCTCTCAGCTCTGCCTTCGGATGAGTCCGTAGAGCCGAGTGGCCCATACCCAGAGCTTGTTGGCTGCCTCATGTACCTGATGACTTGCACTCGACCTGACCTTGCATACCCTCTTAGCATCTTGGCACGCTATGTTGCTCCTGGGAGACACCGACCAGAGCACATGGCTGCAGCGAAGAGGGTGTTGCGCTACTTGTGCAGTACGTCGGGCATGGGGCTAGTGCTTGGAGGGCGGCGTTCAGTGGTCCTCACAGGTCACGCAGACGCTTCTTGGGCTGACGACCAGGCTACGCAGCGGTCGTCACAGGGTTACACCTTCAGCCTTGGTTCCGGCTCTGTTTCGTGGCGGTCTACCCGCTCGTCTTCTGTTCTCGGCTCTAGTTGTGAGGCTGAGATCTACGCGGGGGCCATGGCTGCACAGGAGCTACGCTGGCTCACCTACCTGCTGACTGACCTAGGAGAGCCGCCTCGTTCTCCTCCAGTTCTGCACGTAGACAACAAGGCCATGCTGGCCTTGTGTCGGGAGCACAGACTGGAGCACAGAACGAAGCACATTGCTCTTCGCTACTTCCTTGCTCGTGAGCTGCAGCAGCGTGGTCAGCTGCGCCTTGCTTACGTGGCCTCTCAGGCCAACACTGCTGATATCTTTACCAAGGCACTTCCGCCTTGTGATCATCAGCGCTTCTGTACGATGCTAGGTCTTGTGCCTACTTGGCCTCACTTGCTCACTTCTTGACCTTTCTTGTACTGTGATCTATCTATACCTGCACTTGCTTGTTTGCCTTTATATATGATCTTGCATGCGAACTGGCCTTGTGGCCTTGAACTTGTGCTCGGAATGTGTGGTGACATTGTGATCCACCCTGAGCTTACTGTGCTTTGCTTGACTGGTCTTGTGACCTCTTGTTCTCCCCCACTTTGCCTATGGGGGTGTGTCAAACTTATATGCTATAGTCTGTGTAGGCTGTAGTGGGGTAGACAATATGGGGTACAACACTTTTAGGTTTTCCTACTTGTACCCACCTGTTTCCTAGTGCACACATTCCTCGTTCTTTCACACATCGTTGGCAGGCTGCCATTCTGCAGCGTTGGCAAGCCTTGCGCGAGCTGCGTTGGCGGGCCGCAAACTTGCTACGTTGGCTGGTCGGCGACTTTGTCGTGCTGGCGGTCGACCTGCCTGTGCACTAGCAAACCTTGCATGTGATGTAGTCAATCTTTGCCATTGCTTGTTCATTCTGAATTCTGTATTCTC